>CM063504.1:109759771-109802271 GCA_032207245.1 Pardosa pseudoannulata
TTTGAATTACGAGGAAATCTTTCAAAAGCTTGTATATAATATACCTATAATAATTAATAGAAAATATACAGTTACTAATGAAATATTTTTAAATGAACCATATTTCTAAAATTTAAAACTATCTACATAGAACTGATATCTAGAAAATTGAAAAATTTAGCTAATTATAGCTTAATTCAATTTGAATTCATGGCTAAAGTTTTACAAAAATTTTATATTTCAAAAATAAATACTGTATGTAGTGCCACTAGAAAGACAAAATAGTTGATAGAATATTAGTTTATTATCAAGTCTTTAACAGTATATGGTAAAGTAGTAAATATTCAAATTTTAAAATTTAATCTTCGTGAGATATCAGCTGATCAGATCTAAATCATTGACTCTTACATAAAAATACAGACACATAGGAAATATTGAATGAATGTGGAATTTATTTTGTTGATTAAATTTTTTATGTTTATAGAAGTAATTTTAAAATGTATTCTAAATATGCATAAAATGAATATAGCAAATTTAAATTATGTAATTTTAGGAAAACTTGTTTCTTGGTAATCTTTCCAATGGAAGAGGGTTTATATTTTAAGTCAATATCAGATAAATGTAATTTTATATTAAAATAAAAGTTAATATATAACTTATGATATACAGCAGAAACTACTGACATATAAATATATATTAAAAAACTTAAATGCACTCTGATACGCCTCTCTTTTAATTGTAAGGCAAAGTTAGGTCTAAGAAATAAAATGTTTTACTTCAAGATTACTCTATCCATCCTAAAAATTGATGAAATTCTATAGCTATTCAACTGATACATTCAATGGGAATTTACATTTTCTAACTTAACACATAAATAAATAAACATATCTAAAACATACAAATATATTTTAATGGAAGTATTAAAATCACTGTCTAAATCTCATATTTGTCTCGTGTTGCAAAGAAAGAGTAAATTTAAATTTTAAATTCAATAAAAGTATTCAGCAAAAAAATTTACAATATGTATTTTAAACTGTACGATTTTCTATAAAAACAAAATGATTTCTTTCTGAAAAAAATTCAATATTAAGTCTTATTTTATACGCAATACTAATAAACGTATTTATGTGTGTATCTTAATATATAATCACATAATCGGATATATGCTTTTTGTTTTATATGTATATGAAAAAAATGAAAAATGAAAAAACACCTTTTCTGATAAATTACTTATTTTGTTTCGGATAATAAAGTGAAAATATTCTCTTTATTTTGAAAATATTTTATTTTGTTTTGTTCAATATTTATAACAATAAAATTCTTTCAATGTTACTGCATTGGAATTCTGATCCCTTACGAAGACCCTTGTAAATGCTAATCAAATACTTGCTGTTTTTGTAAAATGTCAATGTACGAGGCGCATCGAGAAAGTAAGTTTCCCTATGTTTTCCCCTTTAAAGTAAACTTAATTAGCAGTGTTAATTACGCGTGCGTAACAAAGCTATGACGTATCAATCATATGCCAGATGGAAAAGTCCAGATACTTGCCAATAGCAGGGTAACAGTGGTCCGAAATGGAAACTCTTATTGCTTCTCCCGCCGTCTGCAGGTTCTGTCGGTGATCTTGAATACACAAAGTATTGCTCCAATAGCAATTCATCGTCAGTTATTTCAGGTCTATGAGCCGAAACTGACACCTGAGCACAAAATTCAACGCTTAGGAGCAGCACTGATATTTCAGCAACGATATCACGATGATTGCGACGAGTTCCTCGACAGGATCGTCACGGGCGATGAGACTTGGATTTCACATTTTCTCCCGGAAACCAAGCAGCAGTCAATGCATTGGCATCATACTTTGTCTTCGATCAGGACCAAATTCAAACAGACGTTGTCGGTACATAAAGGGATGTGCACGGTGATCTAGGACAGGAAGGCTGATTCCACTCACAGGCAGCAGAGTTCTATAGAAGAGGTATACAAAAGTTGATTCCACAATACGACAAGTGTCTCAATTTTGGTGGTGGCTATTTTGCAAAATAGCTGAAACATTGCTGTACTTCTTGCCAATAAATATGTCCTTGAAAATGTGATTTCTTTTTTTCTTTTAAATAGGGAAACTTACTTTCTGGATTGCGCCTCGTATGAAGAATTATCATAGTAGTGTTAAGCGAAATACTCTTTGCGTGTGTAATTACAAGCAATAAATAATAATTATATAATTAATTATCAGCTTTACTTTGGCACATCCTTATTGATATTTTTCTTACAGGTGGTCTTTTTGAGACAAACGATGACCAACAGGAGCTTGCCTTCCGCAAAGCCATAGAGATGATCAACACAGATGAATCAAAACTTCCGAGAACAAAGCTGGCAGCAAGAGTAAAAAGAGTTGCTCCTCAGGATAGTTTTCGAGCTTATAAAACAGGTAAAATCACATTAGCCTAATGTATTTAATATTAACCATAAGTAATATTATAAAAAATATCTCTATTTAGTGAATTCTTACTTAATGAAATATGCACTTTTATTACTTTTTAATGCGTTATTGTTTTTCTTTTTTCGTGAAATTTGAAATTTATTGTTTGTAAAGTAGATTACTCATAAGAATGTTTTCAGGTAATTGTTTTATTTGAATACATTGAATGGCAAGCTAGATATTAAATATAACATTTTAATAACGTGAAATTTAAAATTTATTGTTTGTAAAGTAGATTACTCATAACAATGTTTTCAGGTAATTGTTTTATGTTAATACATTGAATGACAAGCTAGATATTAAATATAACATTTTAATAACGTGAAATTTGAAATTTATTGTTTGTAAAGTAGATTACTCATAACAATGCTTTCAGATAATTGTTTTATGTGAATACGTTGAATGACAAGCTAGATATTAAATATAACATTTTAATAACGTGAAATTTAAAATTTATTGTTTGTAAAGTAGATTACTCATAACAATGTTTTCAGGTAATTGTTTTATGTTAATACATTGAATGACAAGCTAGATATTAAATATAACATTTTAATAACGTGAAATTTGAAATTTGTTCTTTGTAAAGTAGATTACACATAACAATGTTTTCAGGTAATTGTTTTATGTGAATACGTTGAATGACAAACTAGATATTAAATATAAATTTTAATAAATATACACTGATAAGTAGTTTTACACAAATATTATTTCCAAAATATTGAAAATACCGTTTTTTATGTTACATTTTGAACATCAGTGCTAATGAAAGTAATGCAGACTAATAAAGACATCGTGATTTCATGCAATATATGAAACACCTGAAAATTTTTCATTAAAGAAACATAGAAATTTGAGTAACTCAAATACATAACAAAACTTATATTTATATGATTTGTTTTAAAATTTCTATATTAAAAATGTTTCTTAAACAATATACATTTCTTTAGTTTACACTAAATATATGTGATGACGGATAGTTATAGATGGCGTTTACATACACTATTTTCCTACTTATGTAAAAATATTTTCATATATTGAACAATATTTTTTATACAAAAACAATAAATATTCAATTAAAATTTAATTATTTCGAAAAATGTATTTCTTAGTAACAATAAGAATTATTTTAAAAAAGAAGCATGTTGTATCTTTTAACAGATCTTATTATTTATTTTATCGTTAAAGCTTTGCTTATGCTATAAAAATTTGGGGCTTCACAGCAACAAAATGCGTATCCCTAAATAATACTTTTGAAGCACAATTGAATAAAATATAAGATTTGTAAGCTTTCATTAAAGAAACATAGAAATGCGAGCAACTCAAGTACATAACAAAATTATATTTATTATATGATTTTTTTTTAATTTGTGTATTAAATATACTTCCTTAACAGTATACAATTCTTTAGTTTACCCTAGATATATAAGATGACGAATAGTTATAGGTGGCGTTTGCATACACTATTTTCCTACTTATGTAAAAAATATTTTAATATATTGAACAATATTTTTTATACAAAAACAATAAATATTCAATTAAAATTTAATTATTTCGAAAAATGTATTTCTTAGTAACAATAAGAATTATTTTTAAAAATAAGCATGTTGTATCGTTTAATAGATCTTATTATTTATTTTATCGTTAAAGTTTTGATTATGCTATAAAAATTCGTTGCGTCACAGAAACAAAATGCATATCAATAAATTATACTTTTGAAGCACAATTGAATAAAATATAAGATTTGTAAGCTTTAATACACTCTTGTATTTCATTTGTAAAGGTATAAAAAATAAATAAATCTATGAAATAAAATAATTTGCTACAAGAAAAACTTACTTGTCTCATCCACATATTTAAATAAGATCTATATATACGTAATTGATAAATTTAATGGAAATTTCCATTTTCGGAACTCACGTGTAAACAAATAAATTCCATAAATTTATTTTAATAGAAATTTTAAAATCATTGTCTAGATCTCATATTTTTCCCATATTTGTTACAAATAGTACTTTTAAATTTGATGTTTCTATCAAATAATGTAATACAGTAATAAATAATTTAACAATAAGTATTTAAATTCTATGAATTCGTAGAATAAGAATTGGTGGATTACCACAGGATATTATGATAAACAAATAAATTGTCTTGTTCAATATTTATTATTACTGGATATGTAACAAATATAAATATAAGCATCTATTTGCTAAGCTTTATGTACAATCTGAGGTATATTTTTTTGGTTTGTAGAAAGAAAAAAAACATCATTTATAGATTTTTTTTTCCTTTCGGAGAAAATGAAGATATTGTCTCTTATTCCCTTGCCAATAAAATAAACATATCCATTAATATCACGAAAAATAAATGTCTTAATATAAATAAAACATTATCATTATTTATTTTGTGCACCTTTTTTAAATGTCTAACGATTCATCTAATTTTTAAGAGATTTATTGGAAAAATATTGTAGTTATAGTTTCTTTTTCGATAATCCAATATGATTAAGTAATTCAATATAATGGATAGATAAAAATATTTATTTTTGTAATGTATGAGGCATTGGTTTGAGAACTTATGTTTGTCAGAAATATTAAAATCTCTATTTATTAAAATAACATATTTCGCAATCAGTTTCATTTAACTGCTAAAAAAACTAAAGCTTTAATTGGTTTATATGCATGTTAAATGTAATATTTTCAAGTGTTATAAAACTATAGTTATCAAGTTAAATGGTTAGATTGTAAAAAAATGTTTATGATAACCAGATGTATTTTGTAGTATAATTGTTCAATTAAAAGAAAAGCTTAACACAAAATAATCAACTGCGTGTGAGTCATATAGCAAATAAAAATGGTTCAACGTATGAAAATTTCAACAGCATATGCAGTTAATTTTCTACCTAATGCGAAAAAAGATCTAACTACTTTTAAAAGATTCGAAATCTAAAGACTTATTAATAAATCTTCGTAAGTTTTCTAGTGTTTTATTTAAAAAAGTATAGTTCCATATCATACATCTGAAACTTTTCAATTCACTCTTAAATGTACGGTTTTAACAAAACTGTATATTTTGCTGAGTATATCTATTAAAATGTTGGTATACTTCATATAATTTATAAAAATTTCCTTTATAATAGACTATACTAGCAGTTAAATAATTAATATTATTCTCATAATGTAATAAAATTTAGGAAAAATTACATTACTCCTTTTTGTCTTTTCTTTTGCTTTTGATTAGTGATTTATACATTTATTTCTTGTACATCGATTTTTGTATAGCTTTAATATACTGTCTAAAATACTGTTACATTAGAAATTTAAAAAAAAGAAAAACTAACTGTTAAATGTGAATATACTGGCTCTTGACTATTTTTAAAAATTATAATTTGTAAAAATAATTTACATAAAATTTAAAATTTCCAAATAATAGTTTTATTAGACAAATGTGCTATTTTTGATAAGTGGTTTTGTTGTTAAAAATATTTCAAAAGCCCATGATAATCTAATTCTAAAAAAGTTACAATAGGTAACGGTATAGGGAATCAGTCTTCATGAATTACAAAAATGAAGAGAATTACAAATGACTTGATTACTTGATGCCTCAGTGTTTTGATTCAATCAACTGTGTAGCAAAAATTATTTTAAAAATTTCATCAATAGAAAGGTGGCATCGACAATTCATGGTAAATATTATGCAAATAAATATAAACCTCAAAAATATGTAGTGAATATAGGAACAAGTAGTACCCAATAAAGTGTATAAAACATGATACTTTCTATTTACTTCTTGTTAGTATAATAATGTTCATACTAACATTATTATACTAACGTGCATGTTTTGTAAATTATGCATGTACATGCATGTTTAAGTGAATTATTTAGACAAAAATGTTATCAGACATATTATTTTTGCCGTAATTTATTTCAGATGAAACTAATGATGAAACTAATAATCTAATATTAGAGTTGGTAAGAAGAAGAATGTTCTAAAATTATCATTATTTGCAAAATCTTAAGAACTATTTTTCAGTTTTTAACAATATTGTTTGTTAATGTTAAAATAATACTGTACCTGAAAAGCTTTTATTAGCACGGTAACTAGATAAAATCCTGCTTCATTTCTTGATTTATATAAGGATGGTAGGTTTAACCTTAAATCATACTAATACCCCACCAGTACAAAGGTTTGAAGTGACAGCATTCCAATAAAGTCTGTTCCACTTATGATAGGATTTCTTATCTCTGATATATCGATCATTATCCCTATAAGAATGGTATCTATATTTAAACAAGACATTTGGAAAAACATATTAATTATTTCCATTGCATATCTTAGAATTATTTACTTTAGTACTTGCATTAGTATTTCATAGATTGTATTTTATTTTTTAAAAAGGGATAAATAAAAGTTACAATTAAAAGGTTCTTTTAAATGTTGTTTATTTATTTAGTTCTATGATATATATATATATATATATATATACACTCATGTCCATAAATTAAGGATAATGAAGGTCAGGCAATGAAAGAGACAAAAGCAAAACAAATTTGACTTATTTGTAAAGTCTATTTATTAAACAAAAGGTAAAGAGAAAAAAAAGATGCTATATGTTTGACATAATTAATAAAAATTGCGATTTTTACTCCCTCGAGCAAATTTAAAAAAAGAACATATTTACAGAAAACAGTATAACATGGTTAGTATGATGGTTAATACGGAGTATGTCTCCCGGACGATGCAATACAAGCGTTACAACGCCTACGCATGCTGAGTATCAGATTGTCAATCTGGTCTTGGGGAAAATTACACCACTCACCAATCAATGCCCTCCGAAGGTCCGATAGGCAGTTGGGAGGGGGTTGACGGGCTGCAAATCGTCGACCAAGCATGTCCCACACATGCTCAAGTATTGGGGAATAAAATTAAGGAACTTTTTAAGCATTAAAAAGAGAGACCTTTAAAAGTCTATTTAGCTTGTTTAAATCAATGTACTTTAAATGTTAATATGGTATTAGTAATATACTTAGAAAAAATTACTTTAAAACTTATAGTTAGATTTGACTAATTTATTGATATTTGTCAAAATTCTTGATTAGAATTTATTGCTTTTAAACCATTACAATCAAGACTGTGTTATGACTGTCATTTCTAAATATAATGTAAACATTTTTATCTATAATATACCTTAAAACTAAATAAATGAAACTATGCTAGCTGTTGAAGAAAAATGAAGTTAATGTATATATATAGATATATATATATATATATATATATATATATATATATATATATAAATATATATATATAATATATATATATATATATATATATATATATATATATTTTTAATATTATTAAATATATATATATATATTATTTATATTATATATATATATATATATATATATATGTATATATAGTATTAGATATAGAAATTACGATAGTAATAAAATTCATAGTTAGATTTTAACTAATTCGACTGATATTATTCAAAATTTGTTGTTAAGAATTTATTGCTGTAAAACCGTTTCAATCAAGACTGTGTTATGACTGTCATTTCAAAACATTATGTAGACATTATTATCTATAATATAGCTTATAGAATACCTTAAAACTAAATATAGAAAATTATGCTATTTGTTGAAGAAAATTGAAGTTAATGAATATATATGTATTGATTAGTAATAAAATTCAATGTTAGATTTTAACTAATTCGACTGAAATTATTCAAATTTCTGGTTAAGAATTTATTGCTTTAAAACCATTTCGAACCACTGTGTTATGACTCTCATTTCGAAAGATAATGTAGACATTTTTATCTATAGTATACCTTAAATCTAAATAAATTAAATTATTCTAACTGTTGAAGGAAAATGAAGTTAATGGATATATATGTATTGATTAGTAACAAAATTCATAGTTAGATTTTAACTAATTTGACTGATATTATTCAAATTTGTTGTTAAGAATGTATTGCTGTAAAACCGTTTCAATCAAGACTGTGTTATGACTGACATTTCCAAACATAATGTAGACATTTTTATCTATAGTATAACTTTTACGATAACTTAAATCTAAATTTAAGAAATTATGCTAGCGGTTGAAGAAAAATGAAGTTTATGAATATATATGTATTGATTAGTTTCAAAGGTTTCCGAATTTTAGATGGGAAAGTTGCATATAAAAATTTCATAATACAAATAATTTGATTTTAAAATATAATCAATATTATTATATTACTAAAGAATTTCTTATAACATGTAGTAATAATTATATTCTTTTTATAAAATGATAGATAATAAATATCATTTTCTTATTAGTGTTTAAAATTCCTAATTTGGAGAGAAATCTCAAATGATCAATCAAGTACATTTCTCCGTATATGCAATTCCACTGTTTCCTTATATGTTCAATATACAAAGATTTGAAGGAAGGATTATCTTTACAATATTTGTGTAACAGTAATGAGTGTACATTCCTGTCAGACATGAGAGAAAATCCTATCCTGTGGGCGAATATTAGACTACAACATGTAGTCAAACGATTTCTTGGACTGATAGTAGTAATTCCTATTGCCAAACAACTTAGATTTTGATCTCATGTGAAGTCATGGAAAATTTGAGTTAAACTCTAAAATGATAACTAAGAGATAGAGATAATTTCACAGATTATTGAAAAAGGACATTTAGTTATCTGTCAGTGGCACTTTATAGAATTTTCTAGGAAACCATGAGGATGAATGGAAGAGAGGATGATAATTTCTAACATAAGTAATAGTGGTAAAACTAAAATTCAGGAAATGAAACACTTGTAAATAAATAAAATATGATTTTCTGGATAATAAAATCTCTTTATAGCATTTAGTAATAGTTATAGTAAATTTATAAAATGAGAGATAATCAATATTATTTTTTCTTATTATTGTTTATTCCAAATTTAATGAGAAATTAGTCTAAACTGTTCAAATATATTTCTCTATATGAAATTCCACTGTTTCCTTATATGTCCAATATACATTATCAAAGATTTGAAGGAAGGATTGTGGCTACAATATTAGTGTAACAGTAATGAGTGTACATTCCTGTCAGACATGAGAGAAAATTCTATCCTGTGGACGAATATTAGACTACTGCATGTAGTCAAATAATTTCTTATACTGATAGTAGTAATTCCTTTTGCCAAACAACTTAGACTTTGACCTTTATCTCTAATTTTTTGGGATTCTTGGATTTGGGCAATTTCGGAGTGAATTCATGAAAATTTTGAGTTAAACTCTACAATGATACCTAACACATAGAGTTCATTTCACAGATTACTGTAAAATACTAGTTAGTTATATGTCAGTGACACGTTGTAGAAATTTCTAAGAAACCATGAGGGTGAATGTAAGACAGGTTGATAATTCCTAACTTAAGTCATAGTGGTAAAGCTAAAATTCATGAAATAAAACACTACTAAATAAACAAAATATGATTTTCTGAAAAGTAAAATTTTTTTATAGCATGTAGTAATAGTTATATTCATTTTATGAAATGAGAGATATTTAATATCATTTTTTCTTCTTATTATTTATTCTTAATTCGGTGAGAAATATGTCTCAAATGTTCAACTACATTTCTCCGTATCCCACTGTTTCCTTATATGTTCATTATACATTATCAAAGATTTGAAGGAAGGATTATCGCTAAGATATTTGTGTAATTGTAATGAGTGTACATTCCTGTCAGACATGAGAGAAAATCCTATCATGTGGGAGAATATTAGAATACGGCATGTAGTCAATACATTTCTTGGATTGATAGAAGTAATTCCTATTGCCAAACAGCTAAGACTTTGACCATTATCTCTGATTTCACAGAATTCTTGGATTTGGGCTATTTCGGAGTGAATTCATGGAAAATTTGAGTTAAACTCTAAAATGATAAGTAAGACATAGAGATCATTTCACAGATTACTGTAAAAGGATCTTTAGTTATCTATTAGTGGCACATTGTAGAAATTTCTAGGACACTGTGAGGATGAATAGAAGAAAATTTCATAATTTCTAATGTAAGTCATAGTGGTAAAATTAAAATTCAAAAAGGAAATACTTTTAAATAAATCAAATTCCACGGAATTCTTGGATTTGGGTAATTTCGGAGTGAATTCATGGAAAATGTGTGTTAAATGCTAAAATGATAATTAAGACATAGAGTTTAATTCACACATTATATTTAGTTATCTGTCAGTGGCAGGTTGTAGATATTTTTAGGAAACCATGAGGACGAATGGAGAGAGGTTGATAATTTCTAACTTAAGTCATAGTGATAACACTAAAATTCATATAAAGAAATGTTTCTAAATAAATGATATATAATTTTCTGGAAAGTAAAATAATTTTTATAGTATGTAGTAATAGTTAATTTAATTTTATAAAATGAGAGATAATCAATATCAATCTTTCTTATTATTGTTTATTCCTAATTCAGTGAGAAAGGAGTCTCAACTGTTCAACGATATTTCACAGTATATTGAATTCGACTGTTTCCGTATAAGTTAGTTCATTATACATTATCAAAGATTTGAAGGAATGATTATTGCTACGATATTTGTGTAACAGTAATGAGTGTACATTCCTGTCAGACATGAGAGAAAATCCTATTCTGTGGGCGAATATTAGACTATGTAGTTAAACAATATAATAGGACTGATAATAATAAATTCCTATTGCCAAATAGCTTAGACTTTGACCTTTAGCTCTGATTTCACTGAATACTTGAATTTGGGCAATTTCGGAGTGAATTCATGGAATATTTTCATTAGACTATAAAATGATAACTAAGACATAGAGATCGTTTCACAGAATACTGAAAAAGGATCTTTAGTTATCTGTCAGTGGCACGTTGTTGAAATTTCTAGGAAACCATGGGGATAATTGGAAGACAGATTGGTAATATACAACACAAGTCATAGTTGTAAAACTAAATTTCATGAAATGAAACACTTGTAAATAAATAAAATATGATTTTCTGGAAAGTAAAATCTTTTTTTAGCATGTAGTAAAATTTATATTCATTTTATGAAATGACAAATCATCAATATCATTTTTTCTTCTTATTGTATATTGCTAATTCGCTGAGAAAGGATTCTCAAATTGTCAATTTCATTTCTCCGTATGTGAAATTCCACTGTTTCCTTGTAAGTTCAGTAGACATTATCAAAGAATTGAAGGAATGGTTATTGCTAAGATATTTGTGTAACTGTAATGAGTGAACATTCCTGTCAGACATGAGAGAAAATATTATCATGTAGGCGAATGTTAGACTACCGCATGCAGTCAAACAATTTCTTGGATTGACAGTAGTAATTCCTATTGCCAAACAGCTTAGAATTTGATCTGTAGCTCTGATTTCGCAGAATTCTTGGATTTGGGCTATTTGTGAGTGAAGTCATGGAAAATTTGAGTTAAACTCTAAAATGATAATTAAGACATAGAGATCATTTCACAGATTATTGTAAAAGGATATTCAGTTATCTGTCAGTGGCACGTTGCTGAAATTTCTAGGAAAACATGAGGATGAATGGAAGACAGGTTCATAATTCCTAACTTAAGTCATAGTGGTAAAACTAAAATCCTGGTAGTGAAACACTTCTAAACACTTCTAAATAAATAAAATATGATTTTCTGGGAAGTAAAATATTATTTATAGCATGTAGTAATAGTTATATTCATTTTATAAAATAAGAG
This sequence comes from Pardosa pseudoannulata, assembly GCA_032207245.1. Taxonomy (NCBI): domain Eukaryota; kingdom Metazoa; phylum Arthropoda; class Arachnida; order Araneae; family Lycosidae; genus Pardosa; species Pardosa pseudoannulata. The sequence continues at coordinate 109,771,957 of CM063504.1, forward strand.
ATAATCATTATCATTTTTTTCTTATTATTTTTATTTTTAATTCGGTGTGAAAAGAGTATCATGTTGAACTACATTTCTCAGTAGATGAAATTCCACTGTTTCATTATAAGTTCAATATACATTATCAAAGATTTGAATTAAGAATTATTGCTACGATATTTGTGTACCAATAATGAGTGTACATTCTTGTCAGACATGAGAGAAAATTGCATTTTGTGGGCTAATATTAGACTACGGCATGTAGTCAAATAATTTCTTGGACTGATAGTAGTAATTGCTATTGCCAAATAGCTTAGACTTTAACCTTTGGGTCTGATTTCGCGGAATTCGTGGATTTGGACAATTTCGGAATGAATTCATGGAAAATTTGAGTTTAAAGCTAAAATGATAACTGAGACATACCGATCATTTCAGAGATTATTGTAAATTGATATTCAGTTATCTGTCAGTGGCACGTTGTTGAAATTTCTAGGAAACCATGGGGATGAATGAAAGACAGATTGCTAATTCCTAACTTAAGTCAAACTATAATTCATGAAAGGAAATACTTCTAAATAAGTAAAACTTCGCGGAATTCTTGAATTAGGGCAATTTCAGAGTGAATTCATGGAAAATTTGCATTAAACTCTAAAATGATTTTTATGACATAGAGATAATTTCACAGATTACTGTAAAAGGATATTTAGTTATCTGTCAGTGGCAAGATGTAGAAATTTCTAAGAAACCATGAGGATGAATGAAAGATAGTTTGATAATACTTAACTTAAATCATAGTGGTAAAACTATAATTCATGAAAGAAAATTCTTCTACATAAATAAAATATCATTTTTTGGAAGGTAATTCTATTAAGTATTAAATATTTTATATTTATTATTACATATTAAATCATAAACGAAAAAAATTAAATTTATCTGGATGTCATACAGGCGGATGCACACGGGTATCTCAATCAATTTAATTTAAAAATAAAGATTTAATCTTTTATTTCATCTAGATCAGATCTTTTTAAACAAAAGGAAACTGTACTTTATAATCAGTATAAAAATATTTATTTCAATTCATCTCCATAGAATTTTGCGAATGCTATTTTTACATTTCTGTATAAAACTTAATCGTACTGTAATCCGGAAAACATACCATGAGCTTAAATATTTATAACTGTTAAGAAATTGTAACAACACCCAATTTTGAATAAACAAATTGTAAAAGTGTATATTTAAATTAAATTACCTGAATGAATAAAATATTTAAGAAAACACGAATCTCTGTAATTGAAAATATAGTATTTTTACAGGTATATATGCTACTAAGAGATCAATGAATTTGTTGTAGTGAATATGGTTTTAATTTTTTTTTAAATTTACTCCCATGTATTTATATATTATTTATATAGATATTTTTATATCATGATAAAACCGATCGGAATTAAGAGCAAGATATATATGTGGGTGGATTGCATGCTTGTAAGAAATAGTAATTTATGAATGAAAGTATCACATTTTTTCAAAACGATACACATAAAAATTCATTTAAATGTTTAAAAAAAACGAAAGAACACTCATATCAACACTCATATCTATAATAAAACCTTTTATTAAAACAGTAGCATCTAAGACAAAGCACCAGGGTTTTAAATTGTTTTTTCATTTATTTTTAAAAATTATACAAGATTGAATACAATATAAAACTTTATTCATGAGCAACGTGATCTGAAAAATTAATAAAAGTTATTATTTGTTTCATTTATTTATTTCGTTTATTTATTTCATTTCAACATAGAAACATTTGGTGCTGTAGAAAGAGCGAAATTAATAACGTTCAGTAGTATATTTATATTTTTTGACTTAGTAGTCTAAAATAAGGAACATTAAAAGTTAAAACTCAGAACATTTAATGAATCAGATACACAAAAATTATTTAACAGCTACACGATAAACCTATCAGAATTTCAAGTATAATTTTGATTGTTAAATACATATCAGACCTCAAAATGTACATATCCGCAGAAGACATTTAACAAAAGTTTTATGAAAAAATAAAGTCTTACGAATAAAATAAGGTCAACGAAAAACATTACTCACATCACTGCAGACTGATATTAAAAATAATGTATTTTTTACTTTATAAATTATACTTAAAATCTAAATGAAAATACATAAAGAAAAATATGCCTTCTTAAAAACAATATTTTAATTTAAAATTAAGTATTGCATAAGTTTATATAAGCAACAGCATCGAAAAAAATTTTGAAATAGGCTAAGTGAGAGAAAAATTCATTTCAGAAATTGTTAATGCACATATGTGGAAGTATATTCCTACAAATAGTACTTACATGATGTACATATAAGGAAGCCAATAATGAAAGTATCAGTCTTTGAAATGTACAAAATCGTAGAGGACATTTAACAAACGTTTTAACAAAGCCTTCTGAAAAAGTAAGGTAAACGAGAAACATTATTCACATAACTGCATACTGATATTACAAAATAATCTATTTTCTGACTATATAAATGATACTGAAAAATTAAATGACTTACAAAAAGAAAAATATGTCTTCTTTAAAACAACATTGCAATTTAAATTTAAATATAATATAATTTTATATATAAGAAAAATCATCGAAAAAAATATTTGAAATAAGTGAAGTGAAAGAAAAAAAATTATTTCAGAATTTGTTAATGCGCATATGTAGAAATATATTCCTGCAAATGCTACTTACAAGATGAAAACATAAAGAAGATAATAATGAATGTATTAGTCCTCGAAATGTATATACTCGCAGATGATATTTAACAAGCGTTTTAACAAAGCCTTCTGAAAAAGTAATTTAAACAAGAAACCTTACTCACATAACTGCTGACTGATATTAAAAAATAATATTTTTTCTTACTATATAAATGATACTCAAACTTAAAAGACTTACAAAAAAGAATAATATGGCTTGTTGAAAACAATACTTTAATTTAAAATTAAATTTAATATAAGTTTATATAAGCAACAGAATCAAAAAAAATTTGAAATAGGTAAAGTGAAAGAAAAAATCATTTCAGAATTTGTTAATGCGAATATGTAGAAATATATTCTTACAAATAGTACTTACACAATGTACATATAAAGAAGCTAGTAATGAAAGCATCGGTCCTCGAAATGTACGTACTCGCAGATGACATTAACAAACGTTTTAACAAAGCCTTCTGAATACATAAGGTCAACGAGAACCTTAATAAGTTAGCTTTAAGGTCAAAGTAAACCTTATTCACATAACCGCTGACTGATATAAAAAAATAATATATTTTCTTACTATATAAATTTTCTATATACATGTGCCTTCTGAAAAAGTAAGGTCAACGAGAACCTTAATCAGCTAACCTTAAAATCAACGTAAACCTTATTCACATAACTGCAGACTGATATTAAAAAATAATATATTTTCTTACTATATAAATGATACTCAAAACTTAAATGAGTTACAAAAAGAAAAATATGTCATATTGAAAACAATATTATAATTTAAACTTAAATAAAATATAAGTTTATATATAACCAACAACATAAAGAATATTTCAAATAGGTAAAGTTAAAGAACAAATCGTTTCAGAATTCGTTAAAGCACATATGTAGAAATATACGCCTAAAAATAGTACTTACAAAATAAAAATAACATTATCAGATCAAAGTGTTTGATTCTAAAAAAATTAATTATAAATATTATTTTGAAAACGAATACAAAACGTATTAAAATTATTCAATAAAAGTTGGAGGAAATATTAGTTGAAACCAAATATTACGTATTTCCGGCAAAGTTTTTGTGCATGTACAGCCAACCCATGATAGAATAACGAAATGTTATAAACCAAATATAAATCGTGATAAACACCAGTAGTATAACTTATGAGAAAATTATTTCATAAGCTATTTTTAACTTACCGAGGAGAAACTATCCTAATTCGAAATAATGTACCGTAGACGCTTAAAAATAGAGAAGGATAAACCAAATTATTCTAAATTGAAAAAAAGTATGTGTATATGTCTACATTCTAACATGAAGAATATTCTCTGAATTTATTTACACTAATAAATAAGCTTACAATCTTTTTTGCAAGTTTATTCTCATTTCATAAAATTTCACTCTTAATCGTAAAGTTTTTCTTGGGAGATATGAAGAGCAAACATTCTATTCTTTAAACGAAATATCGGAAGAACTTTTCCTCTCGTATTTTCGGTTCAATAAAAACTTTAAATCCGATATTTGCCAGCATATTGAAGAATGTGACTTTAATTTTTTTCTAGAAACCTATGCAAATAGAGATACTTTCTTTAATTATATGCCGCATAGTAAAACGGATCGATTTTAGCTTTCACTTATTATATTCTGCCGGGAATATTATTCAACAGATTTGTCAGAACAAGTGCAAGAAACCCATAAACACTTGATTTTTTTGTATGACAATAATCTCTTTCACACAGAAGGGAAAAAAAATGTCGAATAAGAAAAGGAGAATTGAAACTTTCTTTTAACTTTATGGAACGCGGAATATTTTTGCATACAAAAGGAACTTGGAATCGATGCAAAACGCTAAAGCGTCAATGTCGTTTTTAGCTCTTCTGCTTTTCTTCAGACTTCGAAGAAAGGAAGTAGGGTTGGGGGGGAGGATAGCAGTAACAACTTTCTATAAATTACTTTTGAAATTATGACATCGAACTTATAGAGCAATAACTAATTTAAGGGACATATTCACCGCTTCCTTCTAAATGAGTTTTCGATATTCAATCCATTTTACTTTATTTGAGGTCAAAATTAGCATTCTGTCTCACTTCAAATTTAGTTCAGAAAATCTTTTATGGATGAAATAACATTGTGGCTGAAAATTTAAAATATATATATATATATATATATATATATATATATATATATATATATATATATATAACATTTGAAAATTTTTTATGATCTGATTAGTCTTGGATTCATTTGAATCTTTGGCTTTGTGTAAACATTAAATATCTTACTAATGACTAATTCTCTGTGTAAAAAATTGAAATTTCAGTAAGGGGTGGATCATAATTAAATAGCAAACATACTTACACGGATCATAATGTAATAGGCTAAAATTACTTTTGAAATTATTATACCGAACTTATAGAGCAATAACTAATTTAAGGGAAATATTTACCGCTTCCTTCTAAATGAGTTTTCGATATTCAATCCATTTTACTTTATTTGAGGTCAAAATTAGCATTCTGTCTCACTTCAAATTTAGTTCAGAAAATCTTTTATGGATGAAATAACATTGGGAGTGAAAATTTAAAAAAATATATAACATTAAAAAGTTATGATCTAATTAGTCTTGGAGTCATTTGAACATTTGGTTTAAAATTTTCAGAAGGCTTTATGTAAACATTAAATATCTTACTAATGACTAATTCAAAAAATCTTTTATGGATAAAATAAAATTGTGACTGAAAATTTAAAAAAATATATATAACATTTAAAAAGTTATTATAATCTAATTAGTCTTGGAGTCATTTGAATCTTTGGTTTAAAATTTTCAGAAGGCTTTGTGTAAACATTAAATATCTTACTAATGACTAATTCAAAAAATATTTTATGGATGAGATAACATTGTGACTGAAAATTTAAAAAATATATAACATTTGAAACGTTATAATCTAATTAGTGTTCGAGTCATTTGAATCTTTGGTTTAAAATTTTCAGAATACTTCGTGTAAACATTAAATATCTTACTAATGACTAATTATGTGTGTAAAAAAAAAGAAATTTCAGTAAGGGACGGTTCATAATTAAATAGCAAACATTCGCACACGGATCATAATGTGATACGCTAAAATTACATTTGAAATTATGACATTGAACTTATAGAGCAATAACTAGTTCAAGGGACATATTCAACGTTTCCTTCTGAATGAGTTTCCGATATTAAATTGATTTTACTTTATTTGAGGTCAAAATTAGCATTATGTCTCACTTTAAATTTAGTTCAGAAAATCCTTTATGTATGAAATAACATTGTGACTGAAAATTTAAAATATATAACATTTAAAAAGTTATTATAATCTAATTAGTCTTGGAGTCATTTGAATCTTTGGTTTAAAATTTTCAGAAAGCTTTGTGTAAACATTAAATATCTTACTAATGACTAATTCTCTGTGTAAAAGATTAAAATTTCAGTAAGGGGCGGATCATAATTAAATAGCTAACTTATGTACAAGGATCGTAATGTAATACCCTAAACTTATTTTTGAAATTATGACATCGAACTTATAAAGCAATAACTAATTTAAGGGACATATTCACCGCTTCCTTCTAAATGAGTTTTCGATTTTACTTTATTTTTATTTTTACTTTTACGTTTCGTTTACTTTATTTGAGGTCAAAATTAACATTCTGTCTCACTTCAAATTTAGTTCAGAAAATCTTTTATGAAGAAAATAACATTTTGACTGAAAATTTTAAAAAATATATATAACATTTAAAAAGTTATTATAATGTAATTAGTCTTGAGTCATTTGAATCTTTGGTTTAAAATTTTCATAAGGTTTTATGTAAACATTAAATATCTTACTAATGACTAATTCTCTGTGTAAAAAGTTGAAATTTCAGTAATTGGCGGATCATAATTAAATAGCAAACATACGTATGACTGATCATAATGTAATACGCTAAATTTACTTTTGAATTTATGACATCGAACTTATAGAGCAATAACTAATTTAAGGGGCATATTTACCGATTATTTCTAAATGAGTTTTCTATATTAAATCCCTTTTTCTTTATTTGAATTTAAAATTAGCATATATATATAGTGATCAAATATTCAATGATTCAAATTGGCTCGGTCCTTAAATCTAGTGTTAAGCAATAATAAGCTACAAATAGAAGAGGGCATTATAGTTTAATGCATACAGAGCAATTGTTAACGGAACGAAATATTTCAAAATATCGACTACTTTAAATATAACTTGTTTTAAATATAACTCTATTTTAAATATAACTAAAATGTAATGTAATTTAGTAGTTGGATTTCAATACATATGCGCTCGAAGGAATAATTAAGTTTTAAAAACACTTTAAAACGACCATAGTCCCTTTTAATACTATAAGCATGCATTATCTATGACTTTAATGTGTAGGTTCCTTTCATTTACTGCAATATATCTACATCATACTTATTGAAATAATTTCCAAATAGCACAGTTATGAGAAATTCCTTCTTATTTTCTGCTATAGGTAAACAGTTTGTGTTATATTTCTGAATATTTTCACATCACTGAGTGTATAAGAGTCGCTTCCGTCTCTATCGGTAGTCGAGCAGGCTTTTTTTCATTTGGACAATTGAAAACGGCAGTATTGTACCATTAATGGACTTTTTGACTTACGGACGATTGAACGTGTTCCGTATTTGTCAAAGTACTGTCAGAGAAGAGGAATTGTGTTTTGTTTAATCCAGTTGGCGAGACATCAAATGGCGTTTCAGCTACCCCCAAGGATAAAAATGGTCAAAAAGGGGAGGGGGTGTCAATCTCCCCTAAAACCGAGGTTTCCTATTTGGGAAAGAAGGTGAAAGAACTCCCGGCTGAACTTTTAAGAGAGCAGGTTGAATGCATAATGATCTCCTCTCTCGACAATATGATATATCCCCATTTGAGTTTATTGTTCCTTAAAAGTTTCTTTCTGGTTTTAAATAAATCAAACCATTGTTAAGTTTAATCCTCTACGGCTTATTATTTTCGTCTCCATACCTACTCCTTATACGAGACCCACGCGAAGTGATATCCAAAATGACTAGTGTGTGACTGACTACCGGACATAGAGACAACTCGAGTGCTCGGCGTGTTAACAGAGTTCCTGTATTGATACACAGTCAAACTGAATGAATGCAGTGAATCATCAGCATGTTATCCCAAATATGCCAAAACACGAAGGAGGAGTATTTTACACAACTAAAATTTACTGTATTTTTATAAAATTGCTATATTCTCTTAGCTGTGCTATTGTTTAATTATTAATATTTCTGGTTTCTCTTATTTCGATTTTGAAAGTATTATTTCGAATTCCATTTTGTTTCGTACTGTCAATATTCAGCTCAATAAAAACTTTATATCCGATATTTGCCAGAATATTGAAGAATATGAATTTGATTTTTTTCTGAAACCTATGCAAATAGACAAACTTTCTTTAAATATATGCTGCATAGTAAAACGAATCGATTTTAGCTTTCACTTATTACATTCTGGAAGGGAATATTATTTAACAAATTTGTGAGATCAATTTGTTACAAAATTTTTTCAATCTTACTTGATATATAAAACGCATTTTTTTCCTCCTTTACTGCCAAAGATGGTTTCATAAATATGTGAGCTAATTTCACACAAAGAAGAAAAATTATCCAAAATTTTTCCATGAGTTTTCAGGATTTAGATAACACAAATAACGAGATAGCAATCAATTGTATACCCGAAAACCGTTATGTAGATAATATCACTAGTGTTAACATTCTCTTTAAAGAGCATCCTAAGTATACACTATTTAATTTAAGCTCTCCTTTACATTAAATAAGACACAAACATACTCATTTGTATAGTTCATAATGTGTTAAATGATAGTTTACATATATTTTCTTCAAATATTCTTTCATTCAATGCTTGAAACTTGAAAAAAAATCTGGAGCTGATTTAAACAACGAATTGAATGAAAAAAACCTTGTTTGGAGTAAAGCCAGGATACTGGTAAAACTCAGCTGCAGTAAACAACATCTCTGACGACATTTTGAAAAAAACAGATTCATTTTTTTACAGTACGAATCTATAACTTTAATACAAATGGATTTTTAATTGGTTTATAATTTTATATAAACTTCAATTCTATTATTTAGATATTACTAATAACTTCACTCTTATATGCATTATAATATTGCAATAAATCAGTTATAATACTGTAACTAACCATTTTATAAATTCTAACAGTCTAAAAATTTATCAAAGATTCGTCGAAATAATCTCATTTACAAAGCACTTAAAATTCAACTGACGTCTAAGTATTCACGCCACATGTTCCTCTAACTTAGAAATTCAAATATTATGCAGAATCAGTTTAGGCGAATTTTTTATTATACTGCATTTGTCAGTTAGCGGAAACGTCTTTTTCTGGATTTGTAAAAAATTGAGATACATCGATGCGTTATAGTTTTAAAAGCATTTTACTTTAACAAATATAAAGAAAATATTCTTGTTATGAGATTACGTAATGTAAACCGGTATCAGTTTCTTAAAAGAAAAATATTTTTATTTACATAAAATTTTACGCTTTACACTATATTATTTTTTGAGTATCTATTAGCGTAAAATATGTATGGATATCTATGATATGAATACAAATATTTACCACGCATATATATTGAATGGTAATAAAACTATGTGATAAGAAATAAAGTGTGTAAAATTAAAGCATTAAAACAAAAATTAAAACTGTTGTAGTTTTATAAGTATTTTGTTTATAAATATATAAAGGATATATTCTTGTTATAAGATTACATTAGTGTACCTGTATAAGTTTCTTACAAGAAAAATGCATTTTTTGCATAAATTTCCACGCTTTGTAACAAAATTCTTTATCGAGTATCTATTAGTGTAAAATATATGTGTATATATATATATATATATATATATATATATATATATGTGTGTGTGTGTGTGTGTGTGTGTGTGTGTGTGGATATCTATGAAAACAATACAAATATTGACGATGTATAAATAATATGCTATAAAATAATATGCTAGGTACAAAAGGCTGCAAAATTAAAAGAATTAAAGTAAAAAGTAAATCGGTCATGGATTTAAAGCATTTTATTAAATATGTAATGAAAATATTCGTGTCATAAGATTACATCAGTAAACTTACATAAGTTTCTTAACTGGAAAATACTTTTACGTGTATAAAGTTTCTTTATAAATGGGTAAATATTTACCAAGCATAAAAATCAAATGGAAATACAATTATGTGTTAGGTACAAAAGACTGTAAATCTAAACCATTAAAACAAAAAGTAAAATATTTGTGGTCTGTAAAGAAATTTTATTTCCATACATGTAACTAAAATGTTCTTGTTACGAGATTAAACTAGTTAACCTGTATAACTTTCTTAGAAGAAAACTATTTTTATTTACATAAATTTTTTCGCTTTATTACATAATTATTTTACGAATATCTATTCGAGTACTATGTATGTATATAGATATCTATCATAATAATATAAATAATTATCACGCATAAATATTCAATGACTATAAAATAATGTGCTAGGTACAAAAGGCTGAAAAACTAAAAGGATTAAAGTAAAAATAAAACAGTCATGGTTTTATAAGCTTTTTATATAAAATCATATGTTAAGAAAATATTCTTGTTATGAGATTACATTAGTAATACTACATAAGTTTTTTAATTGGCACATATTTTTAATTATATAAACTTTTTCTCTTTATTAATTTACAAATAATTCCCACGCCTAAAAATCAAATGTTAATAAAATTAAGTACTAGGTACAAAGGATGTAAAACTAAACCATGAAAATAAAAATAAAACATATCTGGTTTTAAAAGAACTTTATTTACACATATGAAATATTTTTGTTATGAGATTACATTAGTAAACCAGCATAAGTTTCTTAATTCGAATATATTCTTATTTATTAAAGTTTCTCTCTTTATGAATGTACATAGATTTACATGCCTAAAAATCAAATGGTAATAAAATTATATTCTAGGTACAAAAGGCTGTAAAACTAAATCAAAAACAAAAATAAAACATTTCTGGTTTTAAAAGAATGTTAATTACACATATGTAAAGGATATATTCTTATTATAATATTATAATTATAAACCTGAATGAGTTTCTTAATTGGGAAATATTTTTATTTAAATAAGTTTCTCTCTTTATTAATTTACAAATATTTAGAATGAATAAAAATCAATTGGTAATAAAATTTTGTGCTAAGTACAAAAGGCGGTAAAACTAAACCATGACAATGAAAATAAAACATTTCTGGTTTTAAAAGAACTTTATTTACACATACGTAAAGCACGTATTCCTGTTATGAGATTACATTTTAAACCTACATAAGTTTCTTAATTTGGAAATATTTTTATTTATATAAAGTCACTCTATTCATTTACAAATAATTCCCACTCCTAAAAATCAAATGGTAATAAAATTAAGTACTAGGTACAAAGGATGTAAAACTAAACCATGAAAATAAATATAAACATATCTGGTTTTAAAACAACTTTATTTACACATATGAAATATTCTTGTCATGAGATTACATTAGTAAACCTGTGTAAGTTTCTTAAAGAAAAATTATTTTATATATATTTACATAAAGTTTCTCGCTTTTTTAATATAAAAATATTCACCTCCTATGAAAATATATTGGTATAAAACTATGCACTAGGCACAATAAGCTTTAAAACTAAACCTTGAAAATAAAAATAACATATTTCTAATTTTTAAAGAATATTTTTACACATATGTAAATCAAATTGTCTTGTTCTGAGATTACATTAATAAACCTGCATAAATTTCTTAATTGGAAAATATTTTTATTTATATAAAGTTTCTCTTTTTATTAATTTACAAATATTTACCACGCCAAAAATCAAATGGTGATAAAATTATGTTCTAGGTACAAAAGGCTGTAAAACTAAATCATTAAATTAAAAATTAAACATTTATGCTTTTATCAGCACTTTATTTACATAAATGTAAAGAAAATATCCTTGTCATGAGATTACATTAGTAAAACTGTGTAAGTTTCTTAAAGAAAACATATTTTATAAATATTTACATAAAGTTTCTCGCTTTATTAATCTAAAAATATTCACCACAGATGAAAATCAAATTGCTATAAAATTATGCACTAGGCACAATAAGCTTTAAAACTAAACCTTGAAAACAAAAATAAAAGATTTCTAGTTTTTAAAGAACATTATTTACACATATGTAAAGGAAATATTCTTGTTCTGAGATTACATTAATAAACCTGCATAAGTTTCTTAATTGGAAAATATTTTTATTTATTTAAAGTTTTTCTATTTATTAATGTACAAATATTTACCACGCCTAAAAACAAATGGTAATAAAATTATGTGCTAGGTACAAAAGGCTGTAAAACTAAACCAAAAACAAAATTAAATCATTTCTGGTTTTAAAAGAACTTTAATTACACATATGTAAAGGAAGTATTCTTATTATGATACTATAATTATAAACCTGAATGAGTTTCTTAATTTGTAAATATTTTTATTTATATAAATTTCTCTCTTTATTAATTTACATATATTTACGATGAATAAAAATTAATTGGTAATAAAATTTTGTGCTAGGTACAAAAGGCTATAAAACTAAACCATGGAAATACAAATAAAACATTTCTGGTTTTTAAAGAACTCTATTTAAACATATGTAAAGGAAATATTCTTGTTATGAGATTACAATAGTAAACCTGCATATGTTTCTTTATTGGAAAATATGTTTATTTATATAAAGTTTCTCTCTTTATTAATTTACAAATATTTAAAACGCCTAAAAAACAAATGGTAATAAAATTGTGTGCTAGGTGCAAAAGGCGGTAAAAATAAACCATCAAATTAAAAATTAAACATTTATGGTATTAAAAGCACTTTATTTACATATATGTAAAGAAAATATCCTTGTCATGAAATTACATTAGTAAACCTGTATAAGTTTCTTAAAGAAAAATTATTTTATAAATATTTATATAAAGTTTCTCCCTTTATTAATCAAAAAATATTCACAAAAAGCTGTAAAACTAAACCTTGAAAATAAAAATGAAACATTTCTAGTTTTTAAAGAACATTATTTACCCATATGTAAAGGGAATATTCTTGTTATGAGATTACATTAATAAACCTGCATAAGTTAAGAAAAATATTTTATAAATATTTACATAAAGATTCTTGCTTTATTAATCTAAAGATATTCACCATCCATGGAAAACAAATTGCTATAAAATTTAGAACGAGGTCCAAAAAGCTGTAAAACTAAAACATTAAATCTTTAAATAAAACAGTGCTTTACTAAAACGGAAATCAAACTTATACCAGATATTTCGAAAAGAAACGCAGATGTATTAAAACAAAGAATATTTTCCCACAGAAATAAGTATCCGAAAATGGATCGACGAGGCAGTTGATCTCTGCATTCTTCATCAATGAATCCTTCCACACAACATTCTATCCACGATCGGAAAAAAAAGAAGTGAAAGAAAAATCAGGACTGAATGTGTTCAGAGTGTTGTTTAAAAAGCAATTCACGCCGAGGTTGATTCAGAGCAGTTTACTTTAGTGTGAAATGTGAACTAAACCCAGGACAAACAGAGAAAAGTTTCAACAGCTTACTTTTGTCATGTTGAAAGAATAACTTTACATGCGTGAGCAAAGGGATGGTCTATTTATAGAAGACTTTAGTAAGGATTGGGAATATTCAGTTTTTATATCTGACTGAGAAATATCGGAGTAGACAATGGAATATTTTAAAATGCTGTAACTGGGAATTTAGTAAATTTCGCATATTTCTATGTGTTGTGATATGTGCAGATATTTAAAAATTATTTCACTTACAATATCTCTCTAACATTATCATTTTCTATTTCTATTTTTCTGTGAAAATAATTTTTCCAGCCATAAAATCTCACAATTAAAAAGAATTTTCGAGACTTTAATTCTTTCAGCCGAAATGCCAACTCTGAAATAAATGACAATTTTCATTCCGCTCTCCTCATTTTCCAGGTGTTCCAATCAAATGGCTCACTTTTCCAATGATCTATGTTCATTTCTGTTGTTTAATATCGCTGATTAAGCTGCTCTGTCTTGGAAAAGAAATTCTCTCATGTCTCGCTGTGCTACCATGTTTAAATGAGTCACGTTTGCTGCGTGTTACAGCCGAAATTGAAGAATTAGTGTCCGAATCAGCTGCAGGAACGAGAAATGCTAGCGACGATGGCAGAGAGTTGGGCTTAGTACCATCCTCGGCACTCAATATTCGTCATGGATTTCTTGATATGTATCCATACAGACGGCAGTCGGGTCATCAACTAGTACCAGCGGATACCGTACAGAGGGAAGCATTTGCGAGGTGGGCTTTTTCCAAAATCGAACAGAATACCATAGTCTTTAACATCTTGTGGACAGATGAAGCTCATTTTTCGCTTCATGGCGAAGTTAATACCCATAACAGTCACTTCTGGGCAACGTCTAATCCAAGTAAATACACACAGAAACCATTGCATTCCCCAAACTTACAGTGTGGTGTGGGTTCATGGGTTCGTTCATCACAGGAACCTTCTTCTTTGAAACGGAGTGTCCAGTAAATGGGTGGAAAACGGATACGGTGAATGCGCAGCGTTATTTAACACTTCTGCGCGATAATGTCGGGTCAGATTTGCGTAAAAGATATACGCTATCTACCGTCACGTTTATGCAAGATGAAACAACCAGTCTCACTGCTAATTCGGTCAGGGATTTCCTAATACAGACATTCGGAGAAGACAAAATCATTAGCAGGCAATTCAGGTTTCCATGGGTCTTCTCGGTCTCTATATTTGACTCCGGCAGACTTTTGGTTGTGGGGATATATACATACATACATACATATATATATATATATATATATATATATATATATATATATATATATATATATATATATATATATATATATATATATATATATATATATATATATATATATATATATATATATATATATATATATATATATATATATATATATATATATATATATGTCTATATATGTATATATATGTATATATATGTATGTATATATATATGTATATATATATATATATATATATATATATATATATATATGTAAATATATATATATATATATATATATATATATATATATATATATATATATATATATATATATATATATATATATATATATATATATATATATATATATATACATATATATATATATATATATATATATATATATACATATATATATATATATACATATATATATATATATATATATATATATATATATATATATATATATATATATATATATATATATATATATATATATATATATATATATATATATATATATAAATATATATATATATATATATATATATATATATATATATATATATATATATATATATATATATATATATATATATATATATATATATATATATATATATATATATATATATATATATATATATATAAAGCTTACTTTTTTATGTAGCCAACATTTTGAAATTAAATTTTATTTTTTGTACTTTTTCCAAGAAATGCTATGTTTTAAACTAGAATTTTACAAAAGCTGCTAATATATATTAGTACAAAGAAGAAACTTCACTGACTTGCGTATTAGCTGACGAATAGTTCATTTCCATCAACATCAAAACCCTTCTTTAGCAAAAACAGCTTTTGAATTCCTTCGCTGTACAAATCTGACACATAGCTACGCAATGGCTGAACATTTAGTTTTTTGCCTTATAGACAACGTTTTCGGTTTTCCGTGTGACACAGATCCGATAATTCTCTGCACCGCAATTTCATAAAGAACGCATCCTGAAATCTAAAAAAACTGATTTAATAGAGGTGAAGAACCTTTCCTCTCGACCATTTTTGTTTTGTTTCTCCACCAGGTGTTCGCCAGTAGCACAAAAACGCTCAGATTGAAACTCTCACATCACAATCACTAAATGCTATAATGCGCTTTTCTGATTTCATTGATTCCCTAATACACATCCCTGACCTGTTAAGTAATTTCAGCCCCCTTTCATATTTTGTACTATAAAAAGCGAAATAAATACATCATTTGACACTCAATATGGTTTTATATACTAACCAATTTAAATGCAACCACTCTCTTCTGGAATGATGTCTTTAACCAACAGACGCAGTTACTCGTTATGTATTTGGAAAAAGTCTACAAAGTACTATATCTCCCTTAATTCAAATATTAACTTTTTGAATCAGGCCTCGTATACACCAGACCTACTCAATGTAGGGAAAGGAGATTTTGTGTAACTCCTGCTCTACAGACAGCTGTTAAAAGATCAGAATGGACAAATGATGTAAAGATTGCAATTGAATGTGTGTTTGAAAGGTATAACTATTCAAAATCAATGCATGGACATTCGCAAAACTATATAGCTCTTTTTCTGAGTGTGAATAAATTTGTGGTGTCAGGTATATGGCAGAAAATCCAAAGTACTGAAGATGTCATCGGCGACTAGTGGCATGTTGAATAAATTTAGGTAAAACATAAATATGATTAAAAATAAACAACACTATAGAATTAATTATGCCAGACATCTGGGTTTAGGGATCATCAGTTAAATAATTGTTAGTTAACCCTCTAAGTGGTTCGCACGTACAATTCCACCAAGCCGATGATGTCTTCAAAGTGGTTGTCACGTACAATTTTGGATGGCTCAAAAGCGTTCCGAAAATGGATGTAATGTACATTTCTGCCAGTGTTTGAGGTAGGAATGTCAAGTCCATTGTTTAGAAACTGCATCCCTCTTTGACTGACATTTATTGAGGGATGCACCCCTTCTCCCTGAGCCACAAAGACGCTAATAGCTTTTCATGGCTTTGTAAATCTCTATTTCGAAGTATTTTGTTTGCGGTAACAAATGTATCTCTTATTGTACCACTTAAATATCTTGAAAAAAATTAAGAAATAAATAATTTTCTTAAAGAATATTTTTATTTGTACTTTTAGAATCCATTATTTCTTATGGGAGGATCTTCGAGACTTAACGAGCTTTATGTGTATTAAAAATTAACAATCTATAATATCTGTTTATGTATCTATTTATAATCGGAAGTAAAGAGACAGTAACGAGGGTGGGTTTCCCGTATTCCATTCTAGTCGACAAAGGGTGAAGTAAAAATCATGGAACGCTTTGGCCATTGACACAATAAACCTTTAGCGTATTTTTTGAAGACTTTCTTAATCGGTGTGTTCCCCTCGGAGGGTTAAGAAACATTTCTTTAATCGATTTGAATACAACTGATGTCGAACAAATGTCTGAGATTGGTGTCCTAATGATTAACAGTTCCTTTTTACTTCATGCTGAAAAATTGAGGCACTTGATTTAATTGGGAACTAAAATTTCAGCACTCTAGTTTAGAACAGTTGGTTGATGAGATATTTAACCATCTAATCCTAGCAATTCTTTGAGGGTAACCAATGATATCAAGTATAGAAAATTGTTGTATGTAAGAATAAGTAGTTCCAACACTTAAATGGTTAAGCTTGGAGCACTACGGTCTACTGTTTTGCAACACGAAAGCTAATGAGACTGGGACCTACTGCTTAAAAAGGATTCCAAACGGGTACAAGCAACCCTGCTATAGTTAGAATTGAACCGACGAACTTCTGTGCCGAAGATCAGTACTCTATTCGTCTATCATCATTTGGCCTAAAACTTATTTTACAGCTTATTAAGGGTCGAAATAACCCTTTTAATAATTAAAAAAAAAGTAAATATGTCCTAATATATTTATTCGATAATATTCAATAAATTTGATAATAAAAATAACTAATATTAAGTTGAATTATTTTATTCTTTTTAGCTGCATCATACTTCCGCATCACGTGTTCTGACATTCCAGTTTAGAAATTTTAAATGAGATTGGCAGTATGTGCCAGCGCTTGTATGTTTACTTGTGTACAGATATTTAGAAAACTTCATTTGACCATTTTAATTAATACTTAATAAATACTTTGTGTTTTCTGAGAAATTTTTCAGGCATAATTTCTAAAATTAAAAATAATTGTTTGACGGTTATTAAAATGTTAAATGGCTATCTACTTTAGAAATGTGTTTAACAATAATTATTATTTCAACACATCAAGGTAATTTCGAAAAATGCAGAAGCAAATTTTATCATTGTTTCTTCCTTTTTAAATATGCAAGGAATTTAACCTTTCAATGTGTAAGTAGTATTTCTTTTTTTTAAAGAAGTTTGACAAATTAAGACATTTATTGAGAAAATAATAAATTAGTAACAAGGTAAAATTATGAATTATTTTTCGAAAGATAAATTATATTATGATTTTATGTGATACCAGCAATATAAGGTTTACAGATAGTAAAATTATGGATGCAATGAATTTTGTTTAGTTACATTTACTTTTAAGTAACACACTTAAAAAAAAAATCATATTTCAAATGGATTATTTCTTTTTTCAAATTTCTCTTGCTGTTGATTTTTAATTCATATTTGAAGTAGGTTAAATCTATTTATTATACTTTTATAATGTACGTAGAAGTATTTAAAGGTATTTTATATCCTATTACAAGTGTTTGGTAAACATTTTGTAAGAACCTGTAACAGTTTCAGTCTGTAGAATTATTTTTAAAAATAAGAAAAGTCGTAAAAAACAGTAATTGCATTGGATTTTATAATTTAAAAAATATTTTTCAAATGTTCCCTATTTCTACTCGGGTCGAATCATTCTCTTTAGGACCTCATTTTCCTTGTGGTTAAGCTACCATAAGATTGATTCTTTCCTGGCAAATGCCACCTTTGCCTTGTCCTATTTACGACACTGAACATTGGGCTATTGAGCTGAAAATCGCAGGACAGTTGAAATTCTAGTGTTTGGGTCTTAAGGAGTTAAGGGAAAAGGTTTTAGAAAACAAGTTTATATGACATTGTGAGTGTTTCGAGAAACTTTCTATTCGGTGGTAAGCTCTACCACGTCAACTGAAATCCCACAATATGTATCGTAGCCGGTCATATATATATATATAGATACAGTAATACATATGGGTTTGGTTTGGAGCGCTACGGTCTACTTTTTGAACACGAGGGCTAATGAGACCGGGACCTACTGCTTAAAGCCGATTTCGAACTGCTACGAACAACCATGCCACTGTAGGATACGAACGCACGAACTCCGGTTCCGAAGGTCAGCACCCTAACCATTCTTTTGTCGTTCGGCCATAATACATATGGGAAGATAGAAGTTCCATATCCTCCGCCCTTCTTATTCCACTGGATAGCAGAAAACGTTTAACTATAAATTATATTTATAATACTAGTTTATGGCCCATTATATGACGGGATGTGTAAAAATTTTAAATTTATAAAATTGAAAAGTAACCTATGAGACAGGTAAAAAAAAGTTGCTTTTTTGGCTGAGAATTATCTGGTACACTCTCAATGATTTGTTTACCTTCATACTCCTCTATAGTCTCCCAATACATTGAATGCAGTTTAGAATCACGCTGAAATTAATATAAAAATAATTAAGATTTTTCTTAGCTGCGTCGAAATTATTGTCAAGTTCGTCCCAATTTTTCTCTCACAGTTACTAATGAAAGTAAAGGAATGAAAATATCATTTCCACTACATCTTGGAGGTAGATATTATACATCATTTATTTTTAGAACAGGTGTCCCCGGTAGGCATATATCACCTTTGGGAAAGATATAAATCTGGAAAATCAGACCTTATTCTTATAGAACTGAAAATATAAATGCTTCAAATGTTAACAACGGAAAGAAAGTTGTATAAAAGTTGAAATAAAGTACAAAGAATTCAAAATTTCTTCAAAATGTAAGGAAAATAATAAAATCCAAATATTTTATTTTTTAAGTTAAAAAGTAATGAAAGATACAGCCAATTACATATTATTCATAAACAGCCCTTCCGAAAAAAAAAGATCTCCTTAACATACATCTTTATTAAAAAAGTTTAATTTTAAAAAAAGCTGATTCTGATTCTCCCAATCATCATTTAACCTGAAACAGGAACAATTATATAATCATGCATTTAAGCTTCTTGTTAATACTGGAGATAAAATTTTCATTTTAACAAAGAAGAATTCATGATTAAATTTTAAGTTATAACTTATGTACATGATCTATTATTTAAGCCAAATATAAAAGAAAATTATTTACGTAATATATAAGTTCAGTACTATAAAACGTATTCAAATAAAACGAACACAATATTTAAATAATATAAAATAAGAAATGATTAAATGACATCCTTAAAGAAATGACTTCATAATGCTAGAAAATAATGCTATTTTTACCTATTTATTATGCACAAAATTTGTAAACTTTATCATCTGCTCCTTACCGGAGAAAAATGGGCTTAAAATAATGCCAGTAAATGCTTGAAAAGGGACGAAAAACTGTATTTCGAACGTTTTAAAGACGACAGTATTTTTTGCTGTGATGTGAAGCCTATTTAACCAATTTATTTTAGAATCGATAGTTTAGGAGGACATTTTAATTCTGCTAATATATATATATATATATATATATATATATATATATATATATATATATATATATATATATATATATATATATATATATATATATATATATATATATATATATACATATATATATATATATATATATATATATATATATATATATATATATATATATATATATATATATATATATACATAGATATATATATATATATATATATATTTATATATATATATATATATATATATATATATATATATGCATATATATACATACATATATATACATATATATATATATATATATATATATATATATATATATATATATATATATATATATATATATATATATATATATATATATATATATATATATATATATATATATATACATATACATATATAAATATGCATATATATACATACATATAAATATATATATAAACCACTGCCGAAATGAATCCATGGGCCACAAAATATTAAGCCCCTATTGTATTTGCTTGAGTGGGCTTGCTGTGAAATGAAAAGCCTATGCAGTTAGACTAATTGAAATTTTGCAGTCGGGGCACACAAAGAGAAACACAAGTCAGAGTAGAACCTGAATTACACTTTGGTTAATGAAATGTGTCTCACAGTCAAAAGCAGAAGATAGAATGAACATTGAAATGCGTGCTGGGATAGGTTTGGACCCCAAATCAAGGCAGAAATGAAATCTTTCCCAGAGAAAGTAGCTTAGTCGGCGTTATTAACAAGAAAATGGTATCTAGATCGGATAGGAAATCTGAGCCATTTGACAGCGACAGCTGGAAAATGCAGCAAATGTATAAAAAAATTTCATCTATTGTAGATAAAGGTTCGGGAAACGTGTTAAAAGAATTTTAAGGCGAGGATATTCTTTTAATTAAGACATTTTCTGGCTGGTAAAATATATTTTGTGGAATGAGAATGGGAGAGAGGAGGATGAGAACTTTTTGGAGATATTAATGTGTAATATTGTTGATATATTACAGATATATATTTCTATATGTAACAATCCAATTGTACTAGAATATGTTTATGAATGTAGCTTTTTGCAAATTACTGGCCACCAAAACGAAGTAAAATTATCAAAACATAGAAACTGAAAAATTATTTGGGCTGTTACGTTCATGCATCTCTTTTTACAGGGTGACATATACACCCTAATTCAAAAGTTAACATAGTGGACCGTTCAAAAGGTTTTAAATGTCGACTGCTTAGACGAAAAAAAGAAAAGAAGCATCATCCTTTAATCATGCAGCTTGAATTTGAAAAAATTCAATCTAGTATCATTATTTTCTATCACTGACATTCAAGATGTTTGTGAAATTTTGCGTTAATGTCTTTCGTATGTAGCATGGAAATTGTTACTTTGCATTCCGGATACCGCCGTATTATATATTTCTCTAGATTTGTACGCTTTCCTTCATCCAGAAAAAAACTAAATCACAAAGCATATAATGATTTATAATAATACTGATTCATGGAAATATTTATAGTAGTTTAAAAACAATAATATTTTACCCTTTGGGAAATCAAGTTTTGAGTTTGAGTTTCAGCGAAATAACACTCCTATTAATTGAGTTCAATGCAGCTTTAGCTGGATATGTTTAGATAAGATCACTGTAATTTAGTACATTTAGGTAGGGACTCACTTCATGTAATTTATCATAGTTGTTATTTACCTTGTTGTCCCACAATAGGAATTATGTATCATGTTCCTGTGCTTCAAACATAATACTGCTTCTCGCTCAATCAAGAAAAGAAAAGATTTTATCAATTGACAAATATATTTTTGATTGAGGCAAAAGATATCCTTTAAGAAAAAATATATCAATAAATTGTCTCGTGGAGTCTTCATATGCTAAAATAGTGGGCTTTTTTATGAAGAGAATATTAATCTTTATATTCGATAAGAATTGAAAAAACTTGGAAAATTAAAAAACTCAGTTTCAATTAAAAATTTAAATATCAATTTTGCGTCTTATATCCAGAATACTATATTTTTCCCCTCTCTTTGCATGAAGAATGGTTCTTTTTTTTAACATGTTTACAAACTTTACATTCAACAGATATTTTAGACGCACTTACATTCTTCACGTATAGGTTTTTATGTTAGAACACTTTTAGAAAATTAAGAAATTTTTACCCGTTCATTTGAACCAGCAGTAATGCATTGCAAAACTTCAGTGTCGTAATTTAAAATATCATAATTTTCTTCTTCTTTATAGTTATCTTTTGTGATTTCTGGTAGAATAAAAACAGTATATGTTTTATCTGCTTCATTCTCCTAAAAATTTCATTCAATATCTAATAACGTAAGGTATGGTGTTTGACATTTTTATACACGAAATTCTAATTGGAAAGCACCGTGCAGAATCAATCGACTAGAATACAATGAGTAAAAGAAATATCCGTTGCTTCTAAGTTTCCTCAAAACAATGCACATGTTTTTCCTATAATCCACTCTTAACCTTACAAATCATGGGTGAAATAATCTGATACATTGGGACATAGACGAAACACAGATGCATGCCCTATAAAATACATGTTTAATTGATGATTCTTACTCCTATAAAATCACAAATGAAAATATTTTATAGACAAATACTTGAAATTCAGACACATTTTTAATAATAAAATTACGCTTTTAAGGTACATAATTTCCTACTGTACAATTAACCATCTTTCAACCTACCGAAAAACTGCTAAAAATATAAAATTATTTTTGAAGTTAATTTTTTATACGAATAATCCTGAGTGTTACTGAACGCATTGCTAGCAAATTATAGTTTAACGATATAATGAAAATGTCGATAGATCTCTGCTGATAAATACCAGACAAGTCTATTACACTTTCTGTTTTTTATAATATTTTGTACCATTGTAATATCCTGAAATTACCTGGAGGATAATTTTTAAACGTTGTATGAAACTATATTTTTTCAAAAACTAAATATTTCAACTGTGCTATTCACAGCACTCATTGCACTTTGACTGCATTTTTGTCAATTTTAATTCATCATTCGTGTATACGCTTTATTACATGAATGATAAACATTGAATAAACTTGCTAATATTTCACATAAAAATATAGCATTTTTTAGAATTTCTGATGCTTAGAAAATACGTTGAATAGTTTGCTAAATGAAAATTATTTCTTTCGTGTTACTAATATTTATTTTTCTATAGAGACTTTGGAGAAATAAGTGAGTAATTTATTCATAATGTATGCATTGATAATGAGTTTCTGAAATGTTCTCATATTCATTTACAGATCTTTGTAGAAAAAAATGAAAATATGTCATTCCTAACTGAATTCTAAATTTATAGCTGTCATTATTTCTTATTGCATTAAAATATTTATGTATTTAAAAATTTATTGGCATTACTTTTTTCTTGAGAGTTTTAGTACGTGATGTATATGTATTACTGTCATGATAACAATATAGTCGTGTATATGCATCTATGTATACAAATTCCATAAAAATTGTTTGAAACTATGTTTTTTTTTTACCGAAACTAAATATTTCAACTGTGTTAATCAAATCACGTATAGTACTTTTCCTGCATTTTTGTCAATTTTAATTATATTATTCGTTTGTATTCTGTACTACATTACTGATAAATATTAAATGAAATTGCTAATATTCCACCTAAAAATATTGCATTTTTACAATTTCCGATTCTTAAAAAATACGTTGAATATTTTGTTAAATGAAAATTATTTCCTTCGTGAAACTAATATTTATTTTTCTATAGAGACTTTGGAGAAATCAGTGAGTACTTTATTCATAATGCATGCATTAGTAATGAGTTTCTGAAATGTTCTCGCAACCATTTATAGACCTTCGCAGAAAAAAATATGTCATTTCTAACTAAATTCTAAACTTATCGTTGTCATTATTTCTTATTACCCTAAAATCTTTATTCAAAATTTTATTGGCGTTTACTTTTTTAGTACATGATGTATGATATCTATTAGTGCCATGATAACGATATAGTCGTATCTATGCATCTATATATACAAACTCCATAAAAATTGTTTGAAACCAGTTTTTTCCACCAAAACTAAATATTTCAACTGTGTTAATCACATCATGTATAGTACTTTTCCTGCATTTTTGTCAATTTTAATTATATCATTCGTTTGTATTCTTTACTACATTACTGATAAATATTAAATGAAATTTCTAATATTCAACCTAAAAATATAGCATTTTTACAATTTCCGATGCTTAGGAACATGCGTTGAACAGTTTGCTAAATGATACTTATTTCTTCCGTGAAAATAATATTTATTTTTCTATAGAGACTTTGGGGAAATCAGTCAGTAATTTATTCATAATGCTTGTATTAGTAATGAGTTTCTGAAATGTTCTCGCAAGCATTTATAGATCTTTGTAGAAAAAAAATGAAAATATGTCATTCCTAACTGAATTTTAAACTTACCTCTGTCATTATTTCTTACTGTATTAAAATATTTATGTATTCAAAAATTTATTGGCGTTTACTTTATTTTGAGAACTCTAGTATATGCTGTATGATATGTATTAGTGCCATGATAACGATATAGTCGTATCTATGTATCTATGTATAGAAGTTCCATAAATATTTTTTACAAATTACTGTCTTAATCCATTTTGCTATAAAGTAAGAAGTATTGAAATATTTTACCACAGTTAAACTAAATTTAAAAAAAATCTATTTTTTTTACATAAACATTCATTTTTATTTTAAACTTCTCTGTTTTGTCTGTAAAACAGTCAATTTGACTCAGAAGTTAAATCCTATACTCTCTAGATATCGTTCAGGTATATTACCTAGACAAGAAATGCAATTTTTTCCACTTAATTTAATTGGCATATATTTAACAGAGGGTTATTCCATGTAGAATATTCCATTTTCAGTGCTTCTAAGAAAGGCTATTTTAGTAAATTAAATTTGGTTTTACACCCTTTCTTCCAAATGATTTGTATAGTTTACTAACGATTGGATAAGAAAGTGAATGCACTTTTATAAATCAGGCTTTACTGCGCAGGTTACGGTACTCCATATAGAATATTTCATCTGCAGTGCTTCTAAGAAAGGCTATTTTAGTACATTAAATTTGGTTTTGAACCCTTTCTTTCAAATGATTTGTATAGTTTACTAACGATTGGATAAGAAAGTGAATGCACTTTTATAAATCTGGCTTTACTGCACAGGATATAGTACACCATATAGAATATCTCATTTGCAGTGCTTCTAAAAAAAGGCTATTTTAGTAAATTGAACTTCATTTTCAACTCATTCTTGCAAATGATTTGTATAGTTTAGTAACGATTGGATAAGAAAGTGAATACACTTTTATAAATCAGTATTTACTTCTCAGGTTACGGTACTCCATATAGAATATTCCATTTGCAGGGCTTCTAAGAAAGGCTATTTTAGTAAATTAAATTTGGTTTTGCACCCTTTCTTCCAAATGATTTGTATAGTTTACTAACGATTGGATAAGAAAATGAATGCACTTTTATAAATCAGGCTTTACTTCACAGGTTACGGTACTCCATATAGAATATTTCATCTGCAGTGCTTCTAAGAAAGGCTATTTTAGTAAATTTAACTTTGTTTTGCACACTTTCTTCCAAATGATTTGTATAGTTTTCTAACGATTGGATAAGAAAACGAATACACTTTCGTAAATCAGGCTTTACTGCTTTAAATTAAAAGGAAGAGAATTTTGTATCCTCATGTTTAAGTGTTTCAAATTGTGAGAATAACTTTAAAGTGTGTTTCTGATACATGTGTTCAAAAACTAAAGTAAATGTCCTACTCATTTTTAACATTTAATAATTCAATCTGAATTTCTGAATTATTTTCATTTAAAATCTATTTTTAATCACTCGACAAATAAAACTTAGCATAAAATATTAAAGGAAACTCTTGTAATTATTTAAAATTTCTATTAGAATACATTTTAAATTTTTGAAGATATATTAGGTACTCAAAAAGTACTTAATAACGATTAAAATTAGAAGAGAGAATGATAGAAGTAAGCATGAAATCTTTAAAGTTTAATAAGTAATAAATTTGTAAAAAAAGACATTTAGCACCCGGATTGCGGTCTGAGATTAAACTAGAAAAGACAAAAGAGAGGTACATTTATTTTAAAAATTAATTTTGTTGTTAGAACATATTTAATCAGCCACATAAAAAGTTTCAGATATAAATATTTCATTTTCAGAAAACGATTATATCATTTTTAGTTTATTTTCTTTCATAATCTAAAAATATAAAATAGCTAAATTTGGTGATATTTGCCATTTAATCTTACAATAAGATATTGGAAAAGTACACATGTTTCCCGCTAGACAATTTATAAAGAAAGTAGGCACAAATAAAATTATTGAGAACGTGGCATAAACAATTTGTCAAATTCTTTTAATTTTTCACACAGTAACGCCCTTAGCAATAGTGTAGATTGGCGTCTAAAAATTGGATAAAAAATGGATGAAATCTAAGAGGATAAAATAAATGATAAATTATATTACATGAAACTAAGGATATAAAATTTTTTTTATCAAAAATAAAATAATACGTTATTGAAAAATACTTTTTAAACTTTGTTGTAAAGATTAAGACTTTTGAAATATTTGTATTGTGTAGACACACTATTAAAAGAAAAAGAGAATTATTTTAAATTTTAAGTGATAGATAAGCTAGAGGATTACTTTAGAAAATAGAGGGGAAAGTACATTAAAAAGCTTTATTTCTCTAACGTACCTGAACTAATATCATATTTACCGGGACACCAATTATTTATATATATATATATATATATAATATATATATATATATATATATATATATATATATATATATATATATATATATATATATATATATATATATATATATATATATATATATATATATATATATATATATATATATATATATATATATATACATATATATATATATATATATATATATATATATATATATATATATATATATATATATATATATATATATATATATATATATATATATATATATATATATATATATATATATATATATATATATATATATATATATATATATATATATATATATATATATATATATATATATATATATATATATATATATATATATATATATATATATATATATATATATATATATATATATATATATATATATATATATATACATATATATATACATATATATATATATACATATACATACATACATATATATATATACACACACATATATATATATATATATATATATATATATATATATATATATATATATATATATTATATATATATATACATATATATATATATATATATATATATATATATATATATATATATATATATACATACATACATACATATATATATATATATATATATATATATATATATATATATATATATATATATATATATATATATATATATATATATATATATATATATATATATATATATATATATATATATATATATATATATATATATATATATATATATATATATATATATATATATATATATATATATATATATATATATATATATATATATATACATACATACATATATATACACATATATATATATATTATATATATATATATATATATATATATATATTATATTTATTTATATGTATATCCAAACTATTTAACTTTACTATTTCCTTAAAAACTTCATCTCCCCATTTTAATTCCTTAAAATTAATGTCTTAATCAAAGGAGTGACCTCGACTTAAAAATCTTTCAATACATTTTCCAAACCTTTCTGTCCTATAGATGTAAATTTTCTGTCTATTAAACACGTTTCCTACTGTCGCCGGGAAAGGGCGACATGTTTTATTTCTGATCTTAACAGTTTAATTGGCTAAGTTTCTTCTCCCTTGGGAAAATTCTTTCTGTCGTCGCAGTTGAGTGCACCTCTGTTTGAGAGGATTGATTTTTGTGTCT
Organism: Pardosa pseudoannulata; assembly: GCA_032207245.1. NCBI lineage: Eukaryota > Metazoa > Arthropoda > Arachnida > Araneae > Lycosidae > Pardosa > Pardosa pseudoannulata. The sequence goes on from CM063504.1 coordinate 109,800,315, forward strand.
TTCTTTTGTCTGTCGTTGACTAGTAACAAGTTACTAGAAATATTGACTATTTTTAGCAGCTCTAAAATAAAGTTTTAATTAGAATTGTGCCTTTCTCTTCAATGTGGGCTAAATGAGTCATTATTATTGCTAGCTGTTTAGGTTTCTCCTTGCCCAGTAGCCCAAGCAAGTAAAAACAATCACGGCTATATATTTATTGTGACCAAAGGAAATAATTTTTACATTTATGCATATGAATGTATGTGTGTGTATCGAGAGATATAGAGAAACACATGGTAATACCACATATTAAATATACAAAGAATATCAAATATTAAAGATAATGACTTCAATTTTAAAGAACATAATTCATTGATGCTAAATAATCAAAGAAAATGATAAAATATGGCAGTAGTGGTGTTTTACATGCAGATAAATAAACGCATTTTTCTCATTTTATTGTCAATATCTCGAAAACGACTGCTGATAATAGAATGAAATAAAGGTTATGATGTTCTCTAAGACAGGTGTGCCAAATTGTGTACCGATTTGACGCATGTGTTGTAGAGGACATCGTATATAGGTTTGTATATGCATAATACATGAAAAAACCTGTTAACATTTATTGAATATAAAATTAAATAGTTCGAAAGAAAGTGTTTCGAGAAGATTTTCATGGTAAAGTGAAGGATCACAAATGCATGTAGATCTAATTTTAGATTATGTTAAAAATAAACAAAAAGTAGACCTTAAATAATCTGTTATGTTCATATAAGTCACATATATTGAAAATTTATAATATTCTAGTTCGTTGTTCAAGATAGTAAATTATGAGTGATCCCAGACTAAACAAGGATTCAATATTTCATTATTTCCATATTCCATTTACATAATTTTTCGTGCTCTATTAAAATGTTCGTATTTTATGCAGCACTGTTTGTAAATTCGAACATTTAAGCGAATTTATTTTTATTTTGTAGTTTATTTTGAAATTTTACAGAAAACAACGTATAACTACATAAAAAATAATATAAAAATTAATATAAAATTTAATATAAATATATAACCAATCACTTGTTCGAGGATCACTCGGCAATATTTGAGATAAAGCGAAGCAGTTCAACCTAATATTACACATACTTACCAATCATTAAAAATGCTCGAAACAATCCCTATCAGCATCAATGCACGATTTGAAAGGGGATTTTCAAAAGTTTTAAAAGTAAAAATGTGTAAAATATGCTTTTATAGCTCATTACTCTCAAATTTGTGGAAAAAGAATGGATAAGTACGTTTTATTTTAGTTTATAATAGTAGCCAACAGTTAAACATATTATGAAGATGAAAATAGAGTTGCTGTTTTACTACTATCAAGTTTTTTAGTAAAGAGATTGAGCCCTTATTTCTACCGAATGAATAAATGCATTGTCATAATGAGTCCTAACCATTAAAATTAACTTATTTACAAAACAGTATTTATGTAAGGCATCTAGAAGTGTACCAGTTAACAGTATAGTTCTTATATCCCTCTTGGTGATGATTTTGAACAGTCCTATTCGTCTGAAAAAAACGGCATGTATTACCTCTTTAAATTTTCTTTGTTTTTTCACTTCTTTTTTTTCAATGACCAGACTGCCCAGGATGGTCCCTTGTCTTCCTGGGAAGGAAAGAAAGGGTACAGCATGGTGTTTTTTGACTACTGCTGGATTATTGCCATCTATTAATACCCATACTTTAAATTCTTCCCATATTGAAATGTCAAATATCGGTATGAAAGTTTCAAAACCTGTTATGGTGTTATAAATAAGGTGACCTCCGTCAATATTAAGTAGCTTTAGTGTTTCTATCTAGTTTCGAGCAATATCCACTTTTATGTTATCTGTTACATTACAGTGCACCAAACATTTCCAGTTCTTCATAAATAGTTTTATATATAATTTCTGATCCAATCCTGCGTTAAGTCAATTCTGTATCATTT
>CM063504.1:109807271-109824771 GCA_032207245.1 Pardosa pseudoannulata
AAGTCTGCATCGCAGGTTTCTGTAATTTCATAAAATTACCAAAGGTAGAATTACTTCAATACTAATTTGAGTATATAACAGTTATAACTTTAACAGTATTTTCAACTTATCCAAAATTTTCCTCACGTAAAACCACTAGCATCATTATTGTACGGCTTGTTAAGTGAATATTTTTTTTCATTTATAACAATTTAATGTTTGTTAAAATTTTCCTCATAAGAGTTGTTATTTTCAGGTAATAAAAATTATTATATTATGGATTTTACAAAATAAAATTCATATATTTTATTAAGACAAGAGATTTATTTTGTCCCTAAAACACTCAGCTAGACTGAAGTTTTCGTAATCAGATAGATTGTTATTCTTAACTGTATGATTGTCTTTTATCACTCAGATCAATTTTATTTTGTCTATCTTCTCATATTCTTAGTTCATTATGTATTTGAATTTTTGAGTATTAAATAACATTTTTTTACAAAAACAAGCTATTTTTTTCTAAAACGTAGCTTTTAGTAATTAATCGGTAATGTAATTAATCGGTTTAGATGATACTTGATAATGATAATGAAGTTTTATGGTTAGAAAAATGATGAATGTCAATTATTCTGGAAGGCAGTAACTCATAGAAATACAATATGATGTATGTATTGTGTATATCACAATATTTCACGCTCCAAAATATCAAATACCATTTTATGTCGATACAAATTAATGCATGTACTCTGCCTTTTTTACATACGGCTACATATTAGTTCAGTGGATAACGTAACATTTCTGTTTTTTCATCATATAATATAATTTTTCTCTTCGTAAATAGTAATTTGACTTATGTGGAATAGAGTATAGTCCCTTCCAGTACAGTAGTTAAAAGAATAATGATGTTCAATAGCAGAGATGCATGTAGTGAGGAATGGACAAATTGAATTTCCCACCTGAGTAAGCAAGTATATTGTAAACAGAAGAGCATTGTGTATTTGAGTTAGCAATGTGGAATGGCGATTAATAGCTATAAATGGACATCTGGTAATAATTACTAGATCTGAGAGGCAGGTTTCTTGTAGTTTTATAATATTTATCAAAGGGAGAATTACTTCATTTGTAATTTGAGTATACAATAGTTATAACTTTAACAGTATTTTGAACATATTCAATATTTTCCAGACGTAACACCATTAGTTGAGTGAATACTACTTGTTGAGTGAATATTTTTTTTATTAGTAACAATTTAAAATTTGTTAAAAATTTCCTCATAACTGTTGGTGATTTCTGGTAATAAAAAATATTATATTATGGATTTTACAAGATAAAATGCATGTATTTTATTAAGACAAGAGATTTATTTTGTCCCTGAAACACGCAGCTAGACTAAAGTTTTCGTAATCTGATAGATTGTTATTCTTAACTGTATGATTGTCTTTTATCACTCAGATTAATTTTATTTTGCCTATCTTATAATATTCCTAGGGAATTATTCATTTGAATTTCTGAGTATTAAATAACATTTTTTTTCCAAAAAAACAAGCTACTTTTTTAAAACGGCGTTTTTAGTAATTAATCGGTTTGGATGATACTTGAAAATGATAATGAAGTTTATGGTTAGGAAAAATGATGAATGTCAATGATTATAGAAGGCAGTAACACATGCAAATACAATATGATGTATGTATTGTGTATATCGCAATATTTCACGCTCCAAAATATATCAAATACCATTTTATGTCGATACAAATTAATGCATGTACTCTACCTTTTTTACATACGGCTACATATTAGTTCTGTGGATAACGTAACATTTCTGTTTTTCATCATATAATATAATTTTTCTCTTCGTAAATAGTAATTTGACTTATGTGGAATAGAGTATAGCCCCTTCCAGTACAGTAGTTAAAATAATAATGATGTTCAATAGCAGAGATGCATGTAGTGAGGAATGGACAAATTGAATTTCCGAGCTGAGTAAGCAAGTATATTTTAACAGAAGAGCATTATGTATTTGAGTTAGCAATGTGGAAGGGCGATTAATAGCTATAAATGGACATCTGGTAATACTTACCAGGTCTGAGAGGCAGGTTTCTGTCCTTTTACAAAATGTATCAAAGGGAGAATTATTTTAATAGTAATTTGAGTATATAACAGTTAAAACTTTTACAGAGTTTTCAACTTATCCAGTATTTTCCTCACTTAAAACTACCAGCATCATTATAATACAACTTGTTGAGTGAATCGTTTTTTTTTATTAATAACAACTTAAAGTTTGTTAAAAATTTTCCTTATAAGAGTTGGTATTTTCAGGTAATCAAAATTATTATATTATGCATTTTTCAGAATAAAATGCAGGTTTTTTAATAAGACAAGATATTTATGTTGTCCCTAAAACACTCAGCTAGACGGAAGTTTTCATAATCAGATAAATTTTTATTCTTAATCGTATGATCGTCTTTTATCACTCAGATCAATTTTATTTTGCATATATTATCCTATTCCTGGTGCTTTATTCATTTGAATTTCTGAGCATTAATTACTATTTTTTCCAAAAACAACAAGCTAATTTTTTTCGAAAACTTCGTTTTTTTGTAGTACGTAGCATGAGCTGACAAAACTATATTTAAATAAGAGAATAAATCTAAATATCTGATTTTTATAATTTATATCTGACATAAAGAAAATTCAGACATACAGCTATATTTCTCTGTTTAAAAACATACAAATATTCTAAAGAATACTAAAGGTGCAATAAAATATAAATACCAGTAAGTTATACTTGGTGCATGTAGAATATTTTATTAGAATGGTGCTACAAAATAATTTTTAGGATTTATTATTTTAAAATTTCTTTTGTTTTTACATATAACAGCTTAGTAGTTTCTTATATAACAGCATTATTTATAATTAAAAAAAAGAATATTTTAAATCTGAATCTTGAAATCTGATCGAAAGTTTGAGATTTATAATTTTAATTCAATTTAAAATAATGAAGTGAAAAACACGTTCGGAAATATTCAATGATATTCTAGTAAGAATTATCTATATAAAAAGAAAAAAATTAAATCTATGAAGAAAAATTTGATTCGTATATGATGTTTTCTCCTATACAAATAATTATTATTACTTTTATAATTATTATTATATTTGTTAAAATTAATTCCATAATATAAATTGTTTCTTAAAATAATTTAAGCATGTTAACTACATTTGAATATCTAAAATCTGTAAAATATAAAGTCATGGCAATAATCAATATATCAACCTCTTCCTTTTGACGACCGAACTGAGTTCGGGCAACTCAAATACGACAATTTTGGAATACCCGACCTGAGTTCGGGGAAGAGAAAAGTTTGTCTTGGAAATCCATGAAGCCTAAAACTCAGCTCGTTCAATTCATACTAAGTAATTTACCAGTTTCTTAACAGCTTCCGATAAATTCCCTAGTAATCTGTAGAACATAAAATTATGTCAATAATCAATATATTAACCTCTTCCTTCTTATGCCCAAACTCAGTTCGGGCAGCTCAAATACGCCAATTTTGGAATGCCTGACCTGAGTTCGGGGAAGAGAAAAGTTTATCTTTGAATTCCGTGGATTAAAACTCAGCTTGTTCAATGCATACGATGTAATTTAACAGTTTTCTTAATAGCTGGGGATAAATTCCCTAGTAATCTGTAGAACATAAAGTTATGCCAATGATCAATATATTAACCTCTTCCTTTTGATGCCTAAACTCAGTTCGGGCAGCTCAAATATGCCAATTTTGGAGTGCCCGAACTGAGTTCGGGGAAGAGAAAATCTGGTCTTGGAAAAACCGTGAAGCCTAAAACTCAGCTCGTTCAATGCATACTATGTAATTTACTAGTTTCTTAACACATTCGCTGCCGAACCTGACGTCATATATGCATTTTCCTATATGTTGATCACGCGCTGGCGCGTGATCGGCAGCGAACGTGTTAATAGATGGTGATACTTTCCCTCGAAAAGTTCAGTTGCTTCCCACCATTTCTCGAATGCTGTAAAGAATTTGTGAAGTTCAAAGGAATCTAAGTGACATGAATTCACGTCAACTGATGTAAAGAATAATAGTGTTGTATTAGTTTATTACATTTATCTTGAATACTATTTCATTCTATTTATTTTACTATAATTTGGGCAAAAATTACTGTAATCCATTAACATTTCTCATAGAAATGAAAATATTAAATATAGTTGTTATTTCGTTTAAATTTTTATTATTTTAACAAATCTAATCTATTTCCAACATTTTGATAATAATAACGATCATAATTAAAAAGAAAAATTACCATTCTCAACAACTTTTTCTCAAAACTATCCCACAATCAAGGGGGTTAAAAATTACTAGATTTTAAATATAAATGACGAATTAATAAAGATTAAATTCTTCAGACTCGAGAATTTGTATGGAGATCATATACCGGGTGGCCATAATTAAACTGACAGTGCTCACAGTTTTCTGTAGCGTGATCTATTTGCGAGAATGACAATAATCTATTTCTTTGTTTCCTTTGAACAGCCTTAATTCGCCTTCAAGAAATTCTCCAACTGAGCACGACTTCGCAAAGTACTCCAATGAAAGTTACTCTGAGACACGTTAAGCCAGATGAAGATTTCAAGAAGTATATGAAAGATTTATACAAACTGAGAGAAAACAACTTCGTTGTCGATCTTCCTTTGCACAGAGTGAAACAATTGTTTGCTGATGTAAGTTAAATAATGTGTGATAGATACTTTAAAGGATAGAGAATCAAAATTTCAGAAGAAAAATAAGCTACGGCATACTTAGAGTGGGAGTGAACTTTCAACAGTATTTTTTATTATTTTATTTTATTTTTTTATATATATTATATAAATTAGGAAAATTTTCATATAAAAATAATGACTAATAGAAATTAAAATATTTCCTTTTGAAGTTAATTACATTATTAATTAATTTAAAATTAACTATAATAAAATACTTTACGTACATTAGTATAATTGTTGCTGTCTTACGACACTTAATTAAACCAAGCCTGATTGAGCCATAAGCTACTGGTATTCAGGCAAAGAGGTGATTCTTTCGTTTTAACTAGCACCTTAAGGGTGAAAGTCACAATGTACCATTTGTCATACTGATCTTACTATTTATCATATTTTAACATCATGTACTGTTTTATTATTTAACGTTTTTATTATAGATACTTTAAAACATTTAATCCTAATTTGAATGAACTTTTGAGCGACTCCTCATCCCCAATTATTTGATTTTCTCTTACAACTTATTAACAATCTTGAGAACTTATTAAACCAAGCAAAATTGAGGCATAAGCTACTCGTATTAAGGCAAAGAGGTGGTTCTTTCGTTTTAACTAGCACCTCAAGAGTGAAAGTCACAATGTTCCATTTGTCATACTGATCTTACTATTTATCATATTTTAACATCATGTACTATTTTTATTATTTAACGTTTATATTATATATATTTTAAAACATTTCATCCTAATTTGAATGAACTTTTGGGCGACTCCTCATCCCCAATTATTTCATTTTCTCTTTCACACTGGTGTTCTTAATCTCATCTATTTTTTTTTAAATTTTAATGTGAGTCTTTACCTCGTTTTTGCTTTATTTTTTCTTAAAGTTTTAGTATTAATTTCCCCTACTTTTAAATTATACAACTTTGTTCACTTATGTGTTCTTTTGTTTGGCGCAGCATATCCAAACTTGGATCTTGCGCCAATAAACCCCAATCAACCAAGCTTGAAAGTAGGACTTCTTGCTTAAGTGGGTCCTCGTAATTTAGAAGTAGGGACCAAGCAGAAGACCCATAGGCTTGCCACCCCCTTGAAGACCCCCCTGAGAACTTGGATGATATTGTGACTACGAACATATTTTACGTTCCCCAGTCACCTTTAACGAATACGACGGATCTTAGGCCGGACCTGGCTCCAAATCCCCAACCCTCCATTTACGAGATCGTTGCCTGAGCTACAGAGGCTCCACAATTAGTATGATTGATGTCCATTAATTGTAAGTATAATGTAGTCCTGTTTACTGATACGAAACTGTAGACCTTAAAATAAATATTAATTTCTATGATAAGCCTTTTCGAAATTGTAAAGATAAATAACAAAGAAAACAGTCATTTTCCCTCTTCAAAAATATTTGTTGCTTTTATATACGACTCATACCAATTGTGTGTTTCATTATGTATCCATTGATTTTACCTAACTTATACACATATTTTATACATGTATTTGATAGTTTTAAAAATTACAGGATAGATGAAAATCCAAATTAACAATTTGAAGTATACATAAAATACAAATATGTTGCTTAAAAAATAATAATTACTACTATTTTTTTATGTCCATTAATTGTAAGCATAATGCAGACATGTTTACTCATACGAAACTGTAGACCTTAAAAGAAATATTAATTTCTATGATAAGCCTTTTCGAAATTTTAAAGATAAAGAAATCACAAAGAAACAGTCATTTTCCCCCTTCAAAAATATTGGTTGCTTTTATGTAAGACTGTAAGACTCATACCAATTGTGTGTTTCATTATGCTTCCATTGATTTTACTTAACTTTTATACATACTTTATACATATATTTGATACATTTAGAAAGCACAGGATAAGTGAAAATCCAAATTAACATTTTGAAGTATACATAAAATACAAATTTGTTGCTTAAAAAAATAATTACTACTATTTTTTGAAAAAGATTGTTAGTGTTATCATTTGAAGTTATAACTTTCTCTTATGTTTCTATTACTCTGGCATTATAAGGTGCTTTAAATAAAAAAAAACTATTTTTCTTTCATTCCTTTTTATTTATTTTTTCTTTTCTTTTTGTAAATATGAACTGTCGCCTTAAGCTTGAATGTCATCTCTTAAGAATAATTCTGCTTAATAATAAGACAGGTATCTTTCCAGATGACTGAATTAAGTGTCATTATTTAAACATATCACACTAGCAGTATATTGGAAAATAACCTGTCATAGTCAACAATAGACAGCCTTATTTCTATGCCACTTTAAACACTTAATATGTAAATCTTTATTTTCTGAAAGCAAATTTACGTAGTTTATTTATTAGTTTGTTTATTTGTTTTGTTTATTTGTGGTTCTATTTTTAGAAATCCAACTTTTGTTCTCTTTATCAGCTGAATGCTACAGTTTAACTACAAACTAAAAATTTGTAAATTTAAAGTAATAAGCATGCAATCTTATTAAATATATTTATATGAATACCTAATGTTTATACATTTGTTACTGTTTTACACCACGTAAATATTCATGAACGCTAACATAACTGTCTAATTATACGTAAAAAGAGAAAAACTTTACACCCATATATTAATACAATTATAAATGTAAAAGTAAATAATAAAAAAATAATTTTAGTTTTAAGTAACACTATTATTTTTAAAATTATTAGAATTATATGACTAATTACTACATTATGAGCAAAAGTGTTCACAAAAACTACTTAGCTTATTTAAACGACACAATAAAAAGGCTGAGCAGTTTGTGTGAGTAATTAATTAAGCAGCTGATAACTAAATAATTGACAAGTCAAAGTTAACTAAAATTGTTCAATTAAACATCGTATTCGATGAACAATCACCTTATTTTGAAAGAATTAACATAAACTAAAATACCAGATTTTTTATGTACATTTATTGCATTTTCCACTTGATGGAATGTTTAACAATTTCACCAAGAAATAACGCAAACTGTTGAAAAATGCATAAAATATGTTTAGAATGCTTTAGTCATTAATTGTAAAATTAGTTCAGCTTTACTAGCAGATTTTATGCGTAAATGAAAGGAAACTAATGAAAATATATTTTATTTGAAGAGATCTAAATCTATGTTACATGTATATAAGTAATAGTGAAATAATGTTATAACTGTTATACATAAATTTAAAATTATCCTCCAATTTTCAGGCTGCAAAAGTGGATATGATGTCTGAATATCAGAATTACATGTTAACATCTCTTGTAAGTATAAATTTATGTTCAGTATTTTAGCAATTAAAAATGTTAATTAAAATTAGACTGTTTAAACAAAAATAAATTTATAAAATAACTCTGATTTAAAATGTCCTTTAATTCTCTCTTGGTTAATGTATAATAATAAAGCCAGTGTGTTTTTGTATATTATTTTAGGAACACTCTGCCCACTGAATAATATTGCTTAGTTACTGATGAATTAAAATTAGATTTATAAAATTTATTAAATGAAACTTTGATTTGTAATGTATTTAAAATATCGTTAGTTTAAAGTAATAAAGTCTGTGTACTTTTTCTTTTTGTCTTTCGAAAGATACTTTTGTCCACTGACACATGTAGACATTTTTGAACATTTTATTTATGACTTAGAATAATACTATTATAAATGTTTATATTCTTAGTAAGTTTGTATCTTGTCAAGTGATAATAAAATATGGCGATGATTGGTATTGAAACTCCAAAACTCGAAGTCCATAGCTAGCTTAATTATTGATGGGCCTATGAAATGTGTTTGAAGCAATAGGTCCTGATCTCTTTAGCCTCCATATAGCAACAGAAGACTAAACATACAGAATCACCTTTACTTAAATCAATAAAGACGTTTGGAATGATATAAGCAGTTTATCTCTTATCCATCATGATTACTTTCGTTTAAACTCGAAGTCCATAGCTAGCTTAATTATTGATGGGCCTATGAAATGTGTTTGAAGCAATAGGTCCTGATCTCTTTAGCCTCCATATAGCAACAGAAGACTAAACATACAGAATCACCTTTACTTAAATCAATAAAGACGTTTGGAATGATATAAGCAGTTTATCTCCAATCTTTCATGATCACTTGCGTTTCTTATATTTCATGATCACTTGCGTTTAAACTCGAAATCCATAGATAGCATAATTATTGATGGACCTATGAAATGTTTCAGAAGCAATAGGTCCTGATCTCTTTAGCCTCTATTTAGCAACCGAAGACTAAACATTCAGAATCCCCTTTACTTAAATGAATAAAGAATTTTGGAGTGATATGAGCCATCTTATCTCTTATCCTTCATGATCACTTGCGTTTAAACTCGAAATACATAGATAGCATAATTATTGATGGACCTATGAAATGTGTTTGAAGCAATAGGTCCTGATCTCTTTAGCCTCCATATAGCAACAGAAGACTAAACATACAGAATCACCTTTACTTAAATCAATAAAGACGTTTGGAATGATATAAGCAGTTTATCTCTTATCCATCATGATCACTTTCGTTTAAACTTGCAATCCATAGATAGCATAATTATTGATGAAACTATGAAATGTGTTAGAAGCAATAGGTCCTGATCTCGTTAGCCTCCGTATAGCAACAGAAGACAAACACTCATAATCACCTTTACTTAAATGAATAAAGACTTTTGGAGTAATATGAGCCAGTTTATTTCTTATCTTTCATGATCACTTGCGTTTAAACTCGAAATCTATAGATAGCATAATTATTGATGGACCTATAAAATGAGTTAGAAGCAATAGGTCCTGATCTCGTTAGAGTCCATATAACAACAGAAGAAGATAATTAAACATTCGGAATAGCCTTTCCTTAAATGAATAAAGAATTTTGAAGTGATATGAGCCAGTTTATCTCTTATCCTTCATGATCACTTAAGTTTAACATTATTGTAAACAACTCTTTTCTCGTGACCAATGATAATTCATTTCAAATGGATTATTTTTTTTTTACATTGAAAGCTCAAATTGCAGACATCAATGCTATAGACCAAATAAGTTATTGTAATTAAATGGGGAACTCATATGAGGAGATTTAGGAGTAAATAAAAGTCTTTCATTTTATCATTAACAATCAAATTTTATTATTTTAATATCTCATCGATCTGCGAGCTATTATTCATCAATCATGCATTCATGCGTCTATTTTTACTTTTATCAGTCTCAACTGACTTTCCAGAAAGAGATATTTTTTGAACATCTAAATAATTTTGAACGGCATTTTGCGTATAAGTTTTTGATATTGGTTTTATCTCAATACAATTTCTTCATACACATTCAATTAATTTTTCTTCTTTGTAAAAATATTTTTATGTTCTTGAAAGGTAAAAGGTAAAATATACTTAAAGTGGTGCTTTCGTATTTAAAAATATTATGGTAATCCCCCCACCGACACGAAAACATGATTTAAGTATGAAGTTGTTTGCATAAAAAAAACCAATTGCTGTATCAGGTCAAGAAAAATAAAAATTAACTTGCAAACTTACAAATAAACCAAGAAAACATAATTTAGAAATCAAATATATTAGTACAAGTTACATTCAGCAGAGCCTGTTTAAATCAGTAAGAAAAATAATGATTGCGGAAAATTACTATTTTGCGTATCAGAATAAAATACTGTCTTCATTTTATTTTTTTATGTTGGGACGCCTTAATATTTTTATACAAAAGTATCTCGTATACTTTTTTTAACGAGCTTCGTTCTCTCTTTTTATTTCTAAAGTATTCTTTATTTTTTACCTTATTTCTGACCCTTGTAGTAATGAAGAGATAATCCGAGAAAAACAATAAGAAATCAGCTTCAAAAGCCAAAAAAAGAAAGAAAGATGGTTGACCTAATTAGGGTTCTTTCTTTACTCATAAAATACTTCACATAATATAATATATCCTTAATGAGATCTAATTTATACATATACTGTAATCCAGAGTAATTTTAACGTACTATAATTCAAAAATATAACAGCTTGCTGCACAAAAGCCTTGAATGTATTTGACTCATTAAATAGGGATTTTTTATATCTGAAATATGCTAACATATATATATATATATATATATATATATATAATATATATATATATATATATATATATATATATATATATAATATATATATATATATATATATATATTATATATATATATATTTATATATATATATATATATATATATATATATATATATATATATATATATATATATATATATATATATATATATATATATATATATATATATATATTATATATATATATATATATATATATATATATATATATATGTATATATATATATGTATATATATGTATATATATGTATATATATATGTATATATATATATATATATACATATATATATACATATATATATACATATATATATATATATATATATATATATATATATATATATATATATATATATATATATATATATATATATATATATATATATATATATATATATATATATATATATATATATATATATATATATATATATATATAATATATATATATATATATATATATATATATATATATATATATATATATATATATATATATATATAATTGTTGTAATGCAATTCTGAAAAAAGAAACTGTGAAAATTTTATGTTCTCAAAAAAAAAAATCGTAAATTTACAAAAACAAATGTAAGTTTAATTAACTAAAAATAAGTATATTAAATAACTATATATATTTGGTGTTTAGTATCTGATTATTTTTACCCGCTAAATTTGAATTACTAATACAAAGTAATTATAGCTAGTAATATTAAATAATTCTTATTATCAAAAATTTCTGTTAAATTTGGAGGTATATAGATATGTATAGTTATAGGAATAGATACAAGTTAAGATAGTTAGACATATATTAAGTCGATTTCTTTCAAAAATTTTTATATACAAAAGTAGTAACAATTAGTTTAGGAAATATATTTTGGCGGTAGAATGTGTAGTTGTTTCTGTCAGTTGGCTAAAGCTATTTAGCGTTCAATAAAATTTGGAATTTTTGGAATTTTGTTAACTGCAAATTTAACCTTTAAAAAATATTCTAAAATTATATAGGGCAATATAAAGTGACAGAATTTGATGTTAACGAAGGAAATGTTTTATACTAAAATTTACTTTCTTACAGGAAGAGGTCTAAAGAAATCCGTGATATAATTGTGAAATTGTCACACCTCCTCTTACAAACACAGACATATATATATATATATATATATATATATATATATATATATATATATATATATATATATATATATGTATATATTATAAGCACCGGAGATGTATAACATTATGACCATCCTCTATTTAGAATAATGGGTTCGCCCAGGAACAAAACCACTCTGCGCAGCTGATGTTGGAATATATGAAGCGGCTACGCATTGTCTTTCTAAACATAGCGTGATTAGCGACATAATGGGGAAAGTATTTGAAATATTAAATTATCCTTTGCAAAATTTCTTATAATAATTGAACAAAGATGAAATCCTTATTATTATACCCAATTATAAAATACTGAATTATCTCTTGGATTAATATAATTAAAAATGGTAGTATATAAAATAATTAATTTCGTCTTGCTTATAACTGATTTCAAAAACATTGTGTTCATGGAATTATCTTTAAACAATATATATTATCTTTTGTTGTCGTGAAAGGAAACAATGCTCGACTTCGGCTTGAAACAAACAATGACTATACAAATAAATTTTAGAAGTTTTTTAAACCTGTTAAAAGATATATATATATATATATATATATATATATATTAATATATATTTGTTTTCAGAGAACTTAGTAAATAAAACGATTTATTTTTAACGAATTAACTAAAAATTTGTTTTTAATTAATTGAAAGATGAAAATATCAAAGCAATTTCTTAAATTATTAATAAAATTTGTGAAACTATGTACTAATATACATTGGAATAAATTTATCTTTTATTTTTGTCATATATTTCTTTTCAGAAAACTCGATTTAAAAAAATAGTAACTGCTCTTTTTTACTTTATTTCTCTTTTATTACTTGAAAAAAAATTAACACTCTTTCAATATGCATGAAACCAATTTTTAAAACTAGTTTTGACTCCTTTAATTATTGCACAAGGGTTTTAAATTTTAAAATGTGTTGATTACATTATTGGCTAATATTTCATTAAAATTCATCAAAAAATATAAATTATTTCCCAAAAGTTAACTATTCAATCCATGATCAAATTCTAGAAATACATATTCCATTCATGTTTTAAACAATGATTTAATTTATAATTGAGAAAAATCTAGCAAAGTGAAACGTAATTACCTTTAAAATATTAAAATATGCCAAAGAACTCTATTTAAAAATATTACATTTAGATTTTTTTAGTATTATTGATTCAATTATACTTCAATATATATTTTTACAATAAACTAAGTGCCAGGAATAATTTTCAATTTCCACCATGGAGTTAAGTGGTTTGAGATCTGTTAAATGTTTAAAATATTCCAAACACATTTTACTACAGATTATTTTTAAACAGTTATTTTCAAAAGATCAAAAACGCCATTTAGAAATTCTTTGAGAAATGTAAGTGGCTGATATAATTCTCTGTAGCATTTTACAGGATTTGCTAAAATTCTAGAAACAAGTAAAATAAATTAATGTTTTACTTTTAGAAATATTTTAATGCAGCAACTCATGCTTGAGAGAGAAAAATTTTGCTGAAAAATCTTTATCTCCATAATTCTAATTGTGTATTATGAATATTTATGCACTTTTTACACTTTTTCGAAGTCCAAGAATGGTGTTACGATCTTGCTCACGAGAAATATTTTCTATTCCATTACGAATTTAAAGTTTTAATTTTTCAGATTCAATTGAGCTAAAATTGGATACATTGCTATGTTTCTCAAAACATAACTTTAGAAAATAACTTTAGAACATAAATGTAGTCCTAAATTTGGGTCTTCCAAGACAGAGGTATTCAACAATTTGATACATAGACAAACTTTCTGGGATTATCGTTTGCTTGGAGGAACCTCTCGATTGAAAATCAGAATAAATAGGATGTCATAATTTTATTAAACTCAAATTTACAAAATCATCACTGAATCTTTGTTTTATCACAATGTAAATAATTTTCAAATATATTAATGAAAAGGTAGTTAATAGTTTATTTTATATTGTCTTTTAAATCCTGCAGTATGAATACTATAATAAAAGGAGACAATATTTTAAAGTAAAACAAATTAATAAAAAGACAATTATTTTAATAACTTGGTTATAATATTTTTAATTAATTTTCGGCAAAGTATTTTTACGCCTGGAATATTTGCTGAATTCTGCAACTAAATGTCCTCTTCATCCCCCAGCTAATTCTTCATTATAATTTGAAAATAGACTAAAATATTTTATTCACACATAGCTTAGAACAAATGACAAAAGATGTTTAAGAGCCTTTTTGACAATTTCAGAATATTTTTTTTTAGTTTCAATGAAAAAGCGCATCATATTAACTTAAATAAATTTCTATTTATATTTTTATCATTAGATTTACTGATGTTGATCCTATACCTATTTTACTGAAGAGAACCAAATTGACTCATACAAGAAAATTGAACTTTTTTGCAAAGAAAATAGCTCTAAATTAATTTAAATAAAATGATTCTTATCAAAAATTTCATGAAAAACATATTTTGCATATAAAATCTGTTTTTAAAACACATTTTATGCAAACATTTCTATTACATTTAGCAAAATGGTTTCCACATCTGTTTCTTTTGCATGATTGTTAAACTTGACAATTCTTCCGTACGACAGTAGCATGAATTTCTGTCATTGGAATGGAAGTGTTCTCGACTTCTTCTCTATAATTACTTTATAATATACTTTATATTTACTTTATACTGTATTTATTACTATATTTATTTATTTTCATATACATTCAACGAGTCAAATTGGTTCACAATAGTGAAAATAGGTATACCACAATTGATAATGCGAAATGAAGTGGTCTGCTGGGGAGATGGATGAAAGTTAACATGTATTTTATTACTTAACTAAAAACCACGTATTTTTTTGAAAATTGGTACTGAAGTTATATATATATTTATATATATATACATACATATATATATATATATATATATATATATATATATATACATACATATATATATATATATATATATATATATATATATATATATATATATATATATATATATATATATATATATATATATATATATATATATATATATATATATATATATATATATATATATATATATATATATATATATATATATATATACATATATATATATATATATATACATATATATATATGTATATATATATATAATATATATATATATATATATTATATATATATATATATTATATATATATAAATATATATATATATATATATATATATATATATATATATATATATATATATATATATATATATATATATATATATATATATATATATATATATATATATATATATATATATATATATATACATATACATATATATAATATATATATACATATACATATACATATATATATACATATACATATATATAATATATATATACTATATATATATATATATATATATATATACATACATATATATATATATATATATATATATATATATATATATATATATATATATATATATATATATATATATATATATATATATATATATATATATATATATATATATATATATATATATATATTATATATATATATATATATATATATATATATATATATATAATATATTTATATATGTGTGTGTGTGTGTGTAGCGATCAAATTTTTAATGAGTTATATGGGCTCAGTCCGTAAATCTAGTGTTAAAGCACATGAGGCTTTTACGAATTTTAAGATTTTACATTATCAATTAAAATATTTTTTTATATATTTTTTAAAGGAAACTGCTTTTTAAGAATTCAATATTTCACAAAAAAAATAAATTCTACTGAAATCTTTTAGGTTTGATGGGGATTAATTTCGAAACCCATGTCAAAGATTAATAGTTTTATTTGTAGAAAATAAGGAACAACCAAGATTTGTTTTAAAATTCCGTTATTACTCCCTGAGAAAATCGGACACAAAGTTGTTTTGGGATCAAATTCACCCAACCGGCGATTCTAGTGTCAAGATTTTAAATGTTTTAAAAATAAGAATTATTGTTATATTTGATTTTTTCAATGTCAAAACATATTTTAAAATAGTTATTGGTGTTATTTTTACTACATACTTAATTCTTTTTATAGATAACCAGCATATTCTTAAGTAAGGTTTATATCAAGGAGTTTTATAAATCAATTTTTATATTACTAACAGTACTGAAATCGAAAGTTTTGTTTAAAATACCAGTAAACATTTGTAAGTGACTTGTGTAATGTGGTCTATCTACAATGTTTATTTTAAAAGTCGTTTTAAGTAAAATATTTTTGTATTGTTAAGAATACTGTAAACATGAAATTTGCATGGTATCTCGCCAAATTGGTGATATATTGGCGACATTTGTTTCCGACCTCTTTTTTCTGGATTTTACTAGAAGCTTGTGGAAAATTCCAGAAATCTGAAAAATATATAAAGGAGTCGTGATTTCTTATAAAAAAAAGTCAGTTCTCGCTCAGATAGGGTGAAAGTAAGACCTACGTTAAAGCTCTCTGAAAATTGTAAAAACTGTGTATTGCTCTGAAAAAGTTCGCCAAAAGGCTGACAAGTTCTATCGCCATCCGTTGCAATTCTGATTCATTTGGCGTGATAATAAATTGTTATTCTTTCCATTTTAACAAAAGTCTATTCAATCAATGAAATTTACGCTAGAATTTCGAAACAGTATGTTGAGGAATAATTTAAAAATAGATAATTTTTACATTAGCACTTACAATGTTATGTTACGTTGTAATTGTAATGTTGAAAATTTTAATAATTTTTATCATTAATAACTTTTATATACTTAATTTTTTATATAGATAACCAGCATATATTCAAGTATGAAGCAATTTAAACAACTTTAATCTTAATGATAGTAATGAAATTTATAGTGTTTTATTTATTTTATTTTTGATAGCCATAAGGGACATATATATATATATATATATATATATATATATAAAGTATATATATATATATATATATATATATATATATATATATATATATATATATATATATATATATATATATATATATATATATATATATATATATATATATATATATATATATATATATAAAGTATATTATGAAATGAATTTTTATGTGATATATTTTAATATACTGAGAATAAATACAGAAAATATCAATTTTCTAATCATTATTCTAATATTCAGAATTATTAATTATATTCAGAATTATTATTATTCAGAATTGTTAATTATATAAATAATTATTATTCAGAATTAATAATTATATTCAGAATTATTATTCAGATATATTTATAATCAGAATAATTATTCAGAATTTTTAACTATATTCAGAATTATTATTCATTATTTTTAATTATATTCAGAATTATACTTCAGAATTATTATTCATTATTATTAATTATATTCAGAATTATTTTTCAGAATTATTAATTATATTCAGAATTATTACTCATAATTATTGTTTATATTCATAATTATCATTATTCAGAATTATTATTATATTTACAATTATTAATTATATTCAGAAATATT
>CM063504.1:109829771-109839771 GCA_032207245.1 Pardosa pseudoannulata
AAATCTATTATATTCCAGTCACGGAAAAGTAAAGTTTTTGTATCTAATAAACTTATTTACAAATTTTATGTCCAATCAAATATTTGTGATAAAATTTTTCAATTCTAAAGTTTGTTACATGTTTAAAATAAAATAAACGTATTTTCTTTGCTTTTATTCTTTCTCTTTTATTTCTAATCAAGTAAAAGGTGACTAGAAATAATATGTACATATATACATATACATATATATATATATATATATATATATATATATATATATATATATATATATATATATATATATGTGTATATATATGTGTATATATATATATATATATATATATATATATATATTTATATATATATATATATATATATATATATATATATATATATATATATATATATATATATATATATATATATTTAACCCCGCCCACCGACCACAATTGTGTAAGGCCTATTTTAAACACTCTATTTCACTATTTGTCCTACTCCTGATACTAATACTTTGAATATTTATTATTAATACTGATTACAATAAATATTTTGTAATTTGATTATTAATTATTAGATAATAAAATTATAGTCCTATATATCCGTGTATATAATATTTGATATTTTCAATAATAATAAATATATTAATAAACTAACAATCCTTTTTTTGTATTTTTTCAAATTCGTTTTTACTTGTCTTACACTATATATACTTTTATATATCCATGAAAGGATTCTAAAAGGTAACTTGTAAAACATATTTAGAATTTACTGAAAGATTGATTGCATGCACTACATTAGATGGACTACATTTCTAATAAAAATATCCTGGATTTTCTAATATTTTTAATTTCAGTCATAACAGATAATATTATAGTACATAAATGGTGTAGTATTGTTTTAATATTTTACTAAAACTTCTTCAAAAGATATTTTTCACATATTTTACATTATAAAGTAGCTATCAAGTAGGACGTATTTTTTAACCTCTCCCCTTTTTTCAGAATTTTTAGATGTTAGTAATTGAGATATAACATATATTAATAATTTTAATATTGATAATTTAGAGTTTTAAAAAATATTTAAAATATTTTCTAAGGTTTATCCATTATGAAATTTATTTCTTTGCACATTCCTTAATCATTTATTTTTTGAAGAGATGATTTCTTTCCTATAAATATTGTGTTTTAACACAATAAAATAATTGTATTAAAATATAACTAAGTAATTTGAATTTTAGTTACATATTTTAATTCTTGCAATTACTAAGAAATTTATCCATAAGAAAGTTGTTTCGTTGCACATTTCATCTGCTTTGGTTTTGCTAACGCTTGGTTACGTGATAGAAATAAATTGTTACATTCATCCTACAATGAATTTCTCCATTTCTTCTTCAGTAAGTTATTAGCAATTAGCAATATTAGCAATTTCTGCCATATTCTCCATTAGTGTTGAGAATATCCTGGATTTCCAGCAACAAGGTGCACTAATGACCGAACATTCTAACTCATAGAATTACTGTAATGACTTTAAAAACTTCAGATTAATAATTTCGCTGAACTTCAGAAATTACTATGAATTATTCATTTAATAACGTTGTTTACAAGATATATACGTCAAGTAATACTTTATACTAATTGAAATTCATTGATATTCTATTTAACAATTAATAGTTAAAATACCATAAATAACATGAAATATTGTTTTTCAAAAAGTTAAATATAGTAGACTTTGCAGAAAATCCTATAGGTGTTTCTAATGATTCTCTTTTATTTCCAAAACTTATTTTATCTTGACTAATTATTTTATTATTATCATTATTATTATTATTATTTTATCCTGACTTGATTTTTTTCTCTGTTACATTTTTAAAAAATCTAAAGTAGAAATCTCAAAGCAGAATGAAAAATATTATTTTTTAAAATATATTTCAAACCTATTCGATGCTTGATCTAAGCTTTACAATTTTATTGGCTTTGGAAAATTTCTAAAAACTACTATTTTTTTTTTCAGTGCAAGGATAAATCCCTGTTATACCGTTTATTTAAATGTGTATTTTTGTAAAATAATTTTTCCTTACAAACAAGTTTTTTTTACCTTTTCAATAGAAAGGTTATTCCATTTTATCTTTCCATTTAATCCATTGTATCCATTGTATTGTATTCTACATTATATCTTTCCATTCTTTTCCATTTTATACATTTTTTATATTCAAAATATATATTCAAAGTAATCTTAACAATTGTCATGCGGGTATACTTCATCGCCAAATTACACTTACAGCGAGCTTTTCATGAACCTCGAGAAAGTTTAGTTATTCAGAAAAATCGTAGTAAATCGAAAACTACTTTGTTTTATGAACGATTTTTTTTTTTATTTTAACTTTAATTTATACTGTATAATTATTTAAAAATATACAATATGTTTACGAAATCACAAAAATAAACGATTTTTAAAATTAAAGTCTGATAACACAGGCCTGCGAAATTGAAATTTTTGAAAAATACAAGAGAAGTTTTTTCTTATTCTTACGTTATTTGGTATGCTGATTTCGAAAATGACCTCCATTTTTTTTCCATCACGTCAGGATTTTTTGTAAAATTGATGTACATATTACTGGTAATATCCTATATGGAAGAAATGCTCTCGAACTGGTAGCTTGTACTGACTGGCAACAGTGGGTTTTATCTATTCATATGAGTTTATTTAATCTGTTTATGATTAGGCATATTAATTTCTAAACAACAATTAAAATTAAAAATGTATACATTTTGTATATAAAGAATGAAAACCATCGCAATTAGAACGCATGAGCTGCACCAGGGCGAGACAAAAAGTTCCCTCGTTATTACATTTTTTACATTAATGTTATAAGAAAAACAGTCCTAGAAAACCCCCAACTACCTGCTTTTACGTTTTATTAAGGTTTATATATAATAAATGTAAGTTTGAAATATATTTTAAACTCAATACGAAAAAAAGACATTTAAATTTAGTTACGTACATTTTTTCCGTTAAAATTTCTTTTTGACTTTCTTCTTTTATGTTCAATCTTCTCTTCATCTCTTGCTAACATCCAACAATAGTCGGCAAGCATATTCTTATTCCACCTACCTTGATATTTTCTCTCCATATCCTTCATATCTTGGTGGAACCTTCTCCCTGTTCTTCGCTGACGGATACTAAATTTTCGGGAAATAAGTCCAAATGCGATTGGAGGAAATGTAATTTTACACACATGGAGCAGCCCAACACTTGAAATTTGTCTAGCATGTTGCCAACAATTCTTTTAAATTTAGGATCTTTGTGATTGCCCAGAAATTTTTCCACAACATCTTTGAAGGCAACCCAAGCTTCTCTTTCCTTTAATGTCATAGTTGTCTCAAATTTGTTATTCCTAATAAGTTTTCGGATGTCTGGTCCTACGAAGACTCCCTCTTTCAATTTGGCTTCAGAAAATCCAGGAAACTTTTTACACATATATTTTAAGCACTCACCATCTTTTGGAAGAGCCTTAACAAACTGCTTCATAACACCTAATTTTATGTGCAGGGGGGTAGTAATATTTTTTTTTTGATCAACTAAGCTTTCTCGAATTACATTTTTGGTGCCTGGCGCAAGATTCTGCCTTTTGAGCCAATCTTTTCTGACCCAATATTGTGTTTTGTCACGGCTGTCTCACTTACAACTAAATCACGGAAATTTTGTATACCCGTTTTGTTGATCGAGAATCATGGTGATGATTTTTAAATCACTGCAAATGATCCAGCCGTGGTTTCCATATTTTATTTTGTTGAGAACGAGAGCTAGGTTTTCATACCTTTCTTTTAAATGCACGGAGTATTCAACTGGCACAGACGCTCATTGGTTTCCTTGATGAAGTAGGACTAAATTTAAAGCTTTAAGGTTCCTTTTTCACGAATCTATAAAAAGCCTCCATTCATCTTTATTGTTGGGAATCTTAAATTTTCTCATCAATCCAGGAACATCTGAGCAATAAATGAGATTCTCGTCTTCGTCAAAATACTGAATAAATTCCTATTCACGATTCCTGTACCAATAAAAAGTGGTTCCTTTGGCCAATAAATTTTTTTTCTTTCAATCTGGAGCCTAATAAATGAGTTGCCTCTTTTACAGACTAAGTACTGGTGCTTACATGAGGTCATTGATAAGGATTCCAGCGTCGTTATAGGTTAACAGCGATTGCGACAGGAAGGAGGGATGATGAGGAGGGACATTGCGCATTCCCAGGCTCGCGCGCTTCCAGGAATCTGTCTAATTGGTGATCTGGATCAACATTGAAGCTTTAAAAGCCCTAACTTAAATACTAACTGCGCTGTTGTAGTTTACCACAGAAGGGTAATTTTGAGGGTTTCATCACGGTAAAATGTCAAAACACGAAGGAAAGTAGGAAAGCAAAATACGTGAGAAATATTCATAAAAAACCACATAAAATTCAATTTTTCAAAAAAATGTGACGTGATAGACATTTTTAATGATTCTTTTCTAAATCAGTACTAAAAAATACGTTAAGTTTAGATGTCACATCCCTTGTATTTTTTTCATAGCAGGCCTGTGTAATCTGTCATCGCATATTTCTTCCTCACTATCTTTGTAACAACGGCTCATTTTATCAATTTTGTATTCAACAATAAAAAAACAAGCTTCAAATTGAGAAAACACTACTTGTACGTTCTGTAGCTAGGAATTCGATTGCAGACGAAAAAACGCAACAAAAGACCGAGTAACTCGACAATCATAACTTGTGGAAAGAAAAAATGCAAACCTTTGTATAGCAACACAAAAAACCCTCATATAATATCACACATACATATAATTATACGTATTTATTAGATTTGTGGTGATTAGCAGGTATCCATCACAAATCTTTTAAATACGTACTTTTACCTGACCCACGCTCCAGTGACAAACGTCAAAAAACGTAAAAATAAGTTTCCGCACGTGGAGTGTTAATATAAATTTTATTTGCAGTGCAAGGATAAATTCCTTTTATATCGTTTATTTAAGTGTGTATTTTTGTAAAAGAATTTATCCTTACAAACATGTATTTTTAGCTTTTCAATAGAAAGATTATTCCATTTTAACTTTTAAATATTCAAAATAATCAATACAAATTGAAAATAATCTTGAGAAAATATTTTTAGTTTTTGCCTTTTTTCTCTGTAATTGTATGTAGTGTATGGTTGATTATAAACTATTGCATCTTATTGAATTGCAAGCCGTTTGAGAAAAAATATAAATTTTATCCTCAGTGTATTTTTTCTTCTGGGCTCATTTATCAATTACCAGGTAATGTTTTCCTAAATTGAGAACTTGAATGTAGACATTATTAATAATCTTTTTTATGCTTACCTATATCATTTACATCCAAATGAGATTCTAATTAAAATTGTTTGATATTTATTAATTTATCAAAATAGTTTTTCATGGCGTAAAGAAATAATATTTTAGAGTGCAATTTAAAAAAAATCAGTCTGAAGAGAAAATATTAATTATTTAAGAAATATTTTCTACAAATTATAAATATTCCTGCATTTTTAAAACGCTTGAAATCGTCTAAATTAAATTAGTTTTTTTTGCATATATAAAAGCGTATGTATTTAAATAGACAGTAAATTAGTATATAATTAAATAAGCGTTTCTGAGACGCACACGATATACTTCAGCTGTTACACAGTTTTTAAATATTCTGTGTTAATTAAAAGTAATGAAAAACATAAAATAATTAGTGTATGTTAATTTATGTAAAATATTGTATTTTTTGTATTAGATTCAAGATTACTTATTTTATAATATAGATATTAACGTACATCTGAAATTTAATCCATTCTATGAATGCTACGTTCTGTTGAATGAATATTATAGAAATTTTCTTGATTAGAGAATATCAAAATATCATGTAAATTTAAAGAAGAGTAGAAAAGGATGAAATGTCAACTAATTATTCATACTAACTATTCGTTAGAAATAGTCAGAATATTTAGTAATTAGTATAATTATCTTTTGTATCTGATACAACTACATACACATAACAAAAAATATAGTCATTATATATTTTACAAGCAAGTGTACACGTGCTTCGCTACGGTTAACTTAATATAGTACTCTTAAATAAATATCTTTTAAGCATATAAATCTGTTAATTCTACACACTGCAGTTCAAGGAAAATTAAAGTTGTTTACACTATATGTATAATATTATCATATCCAATTTTCATGAGACAGTAATTTCCGTTAAACCTGTGGTTAACCTCAGTAAGATATGAAAGCGTTCTTCGAATACGAGAACGAAAATGTTTATGAGATTAGAAAAACTTGTCATGTTTACTAAACATTCATTTATGTAGTTGGCTTCGGAGCAGTTTTATTAATCTACTTATAATGTGTTCAGCACGAATGTTTAATTTTCCTGATAATTTTACCTTTATGTTATACATATGTGAATCACAGTAAATTAATTCGTCGTATCAATTAAGTCTTTAAGATCAAGAAATATCTAGCTTGTATTTTATACACCGTCTAATGTACAACACTTAGGTATTGATATCGGATGCTGATCGGCAACATTAGTATCTCTTATACAGTATGACGCGAATGAACTGTATGGTCGAATTCATCTAATCAATCAAGGGATATATACAGTAGACTCCGCTTAATATGATCACTTTGAGCAGCCGTGATTTTGATGACAATAACCGATTGAGAACAATAAACGATACGCATACTTAGATAAAATTACTCCCGTTTAATTCACATGAACTACTTATGTACTGTATATTATATTTTAAAGCATAAGAATTGCATACATAATTTAAAAAAATGATTATCCATTGTTGACTCTCTACAGTTTATTCAAAGAATTAAGCTCATTGATAAATTATTCCTAATCCTAATCAACCTGTCATAACGATTTAGAATTTCGATCTTTTGATTTAATTGTTAAATCATTTCGCTTTCTGGTTTCCATATCGACAAGCTGCATAGAGGAAAGCAAAACATAAAATGTCAATACGCTCCTTCTCAGTTCTAATAAGAATGTGTTGCCTTCTGCTTATCTGATAACCACTGACCACCAGCAGGGTGTGCGTATTTCTGAAAAATTCCAGGGACGGGTAATTAATAACCCCACTCCTTTGTTCATTCCCTATTTCCCTAGGTGGAAGAGGGAGAATTCTCGAAAATTCGAACAGCATTGAAGGAAAAGAAAAACTATAGATGCCTTCTGAATACAATGGGAATATTCCTTTGACAGTTAAAATGAAGTTTAAAAACTAATAACATTAACCGATGTAACGATCACATAATGAGATAATTTTAATATACAAATGAATAAATAAAATAGGTAACAAATAATTTCGATAACAATAAGCAATTGATAACATTAACCGAGATCACATTAAGCGGAGTTCATTGTATTTTGTTTTGTGAACTCAACCCACCCGGACCACGAATTGCATGAATATTAGAGTTCAGGCCAGTTATGTTTACACAACAAACAGATGAATCCATTTTAATGAAAATAATTTTTTACGTTTACACAACACAAATGCAAGCATATAGATATCAGAATACGGAACTTTCTCATAGGTCATTAAATCTACTGAGGTACATTAATAGTTATATTTTCTATTTTACATGATCACTGCACTGGTTCATTTTTCCCTCCATTCCTGAAATTCACCGTGTTTTTATACCATATAACTCTAACTCTCCTGTACGCCTCGACATCTGTTGATGTCCTTGGATTTCTACTAGTTTTTTTAAAATAAAAAATCTTTAAATTTAAATTCTTACATCTAAACACACTGTGTGCAATATGATAAATATTGTGCACTATATTAGCTGCCATTCTTAACCTTGGGAAAAGTACGAAGGAAAGTTACATAATACCCTTACTATAGCCGTTTTTTAAAAGTAGTCCAGTCATCTAGATTTTTCGGTAACGGGATTAATTTGGCTCCTGATAGGGCCGGATAATCGGAGTTTTAGTGTATATCCATTTGGCTAAAAAAATTAATTATCGACAAATATCATTTTCCTATCATGAATTTTGTACGTGGATCTGTTAGCATTAACTAGAATTCTTACATATAAACTCGCTGTTTATAATATGATAAAATATGATGCACTATTATAACTGCCATTCCGAACCTTAGAAAAAGTAAGAAGGAAAGTTACCTAATACCCTTACTATAGTCGTTTTTTAAAGTAGTCCACTCATCTGGATTTTTCGTTAACGGCTTAATTTGTCTCCTATAAGGCCTTATAATCAGAGTTTTAGTGTATTTTCATTTGGATAGAAAAATAATTATCTACAAAGATAATTTCCCTATCATGAATTTTGCACTTGGATCTGTTAGCATTGAATAGAATTCTTACATCTAAACACGCCGTTTGTAATATGATAGATATGATGCACAACATTTTAACTTCCATTGCTATCGTTGGGAAAATTATGAAGGAAAGTTACCTTATACCCTTACAAAAGAAGTTTTTTAAAATAGTCTAGTCATGTGAAATTTTCGTTAACGGGCATAATATGGCTACGGAAAGGTCCAGATAATCGACACTCTAAGGTATTTTCATTTGACCAGAAAAAACAATTATCTACAAAGATCATATCCCTATCATGAATTTTGCATATACATCTGTTAGCATTGACTAGTAATGTGAATTCAGAACATAGAAATTACTTAAATGCTATTAAAGCTATCTTGTCTAGTCAATTTTACATAATTCTTGAAAAAGGTTATTTTTTTACTCTTTTCCTCCCCCACCTTCCTCCGCAGCATAACTGCTACCTCGTGCTAATATATCATATACATCTCATGTTAATTCAGCTATCTAGTGCTGTCCTTGTCTTTCTACTAAATTAAAAAAAAAACTTTTTAAAGTTTAAGAATTAGGTTCTAAACATGTCCTTTTTATATGTCAAAATATGCAGTACAACAATAGCTGGATGCATAAATGATCATTTCCATATTATGGATTTTGAATTAAAAAGTACTTAAATTGACTAGAAACATGAACAGGTGACAACATTCTGTCTTTTCTTTTCACGCTAATGAGCAATCCTAGGTAGTCAAAATTTTTAATGTCAGCCAAACATGTGTAATTTTTTTCATCATATATTCTCATACCACGCGATACGATGGTTAGAAAAGTTACAACTATTTATTTCACAGTATCAAACGAATGCTTTCCAAAATTTTGTTTCTCTATGATTCTCTGTTTGTATCAAAATAAAAAAAATATTTTCTTGATATGCATAAAAAGACTATATGGTACAAGCTTATCTGTCCATGATGCTATTTATATCGTATTTGTCTTAATAATTTCAAATAATGTAGAACATTTTTGGACACTATAAAATATGAAAATAATACTAAAAAAAAACTTCACTGATTTCGTAAGTGCATTAATAATTGTAATATATCTTGACTTATCGTTTTATAGGACAGACAATAGATGCTTTAATATTCAAAATGATTATTTGGCAGTAAATATGAATGTCTTTCAATATTTGGGTGATTGGTTTGGTTTGGTTTGGAGTGCTACGGTCTACGGAAACACGAGGGCTAATGAGACCAGGACTTACTGCTGAAAGCCGATTCCGAACGGCTACGAACGTCCATGCCACTGGGGGATTTGCACCCACGAACTCCTGTACCGAAGGCCAGTACCCTAACCCGTCAGCAAAATTGATGAATCAATGAAAAAACATGTAGTTATGTATAAACACACAAACGAATTTGTTATAGTAAAAGAATATATATAAATTAAAAATATATTCTATTATATCTTTGCATATATTATATATTATATATTTTCTATTATATCTGCATGATTGTCTATTTTAAAAATAATTAAATTAAATATAAGTTCTAACTTAAATGTTCCATATAAATTTAAAATACATTTTGTTTTAAAATACTATAATGCAGTTATATTTAATTTATTTTAAAACATTATTAAAGACCTTGCAGTCGAGAAATTTTAGA
>CM063504.1:109847271-109854771 GCA_032207245.1 Pardosa pseudoannulata
ATGAATTTATAGTATTTAATTTTTGAACTATTAAATTTAACTTTAAACATGTATATTTATCGTAATATAAAACTTCAGATACAGATGTATAAACAAAAGGAAATAATTTATGTTTTTCATAGGATGTTTTTAATTTTAAATTGTTCATATTTATTAATATCTACTGAATTTAAAATAAATTTTCAACAATGTAGAAGACACTTTTATGCAATTATCTCTAACTACCAAAGAGTTTCCAAAACCCCAAAAGTATTTATACTTATTTTGTTTCTAAAAATTTCCTTTAACTAAAATTTAATTGCATTTGTCAAAATAAACTTTTTTAAAAACTTAAAGTTTATAAACCCATGATAGACTATTGTATAATAAAGCAGTTTAATTCTTATACCAAAAATAGTTCTCTAAATTAGAAATTGTCATTTTTTAATATTGTTTTATTTAATGCCAAATGTGTATGGTGTTTATTTTCAATAATTCTTGACATAAATCTAATGGAGCGCTCATAGAAATATGTATGAAAATACAAGATATGAAACATTCAAAGTTTAAAAAAATACTTTAAATCACTAAAACAAAGAAACTGATTTCGCAAAACGCGAAAAATATTTAGCGTAATATAAAACTTCAGATAGAGATGTATAGAAAAATGGAAATAATTTAAGTTTCTCATAGCATATTTTTAATTTTAAAAAGTTCAGATTTATTAAGATATAATGATTTTAAAATAAATTTTCAAATGTATAAGACTCTTTTATCCAATTAGTTCTAACTACCAAAGATTTTCTAAAACTTTAAATGTATTTATAATTATTTTGTTTTTAGAAATCTCCTTTAAATAAATTTTAATTGCATTTGTCAAAATAAACTGTTGTTAAAATCTTAACGTTTACAAACCCATGATAGAATGCTGTATAACAAAGCAGTTTAATTCTTATACCAAAATTTTTCTCTAAATTAAAAATTATCTTTTTTTAATATTTTTAGTGTTAATACCAAAAATGTATGGTATTTATATTCAATAATTCTTAACATAAAACCAATGAAGCGTTTATACAAATATGAATAAAAATACAAGATATGAAACATGGAAAGTTAAAGAAATGCTATAAATAACTAAAACGAAAAATGATCTAACAAAAAGTGCAAAAATTATCTTTTAGCTAAAAACAGAATCTGGGAGCATTAAAATTCAGCTCCTGTATGGTGAGAAAAAAAATCAGTATTATTCCTCAACCGTGAATTTTTCAAAAGAATTAAGGAAAAAAACTCCTTACTTTTATTTAAAAACAGAATAAAACTAAAAACTATTTTTTACATACCTGTGACTGGATTATTTTTTATCAAGGTATGCGCTCAAAATGAATTTTCATCAAGAATTCGTTTACATGTTCATTGTACGTTTAGAAGTTCACAGTATTCACTGTGAACGTCTTTAGAAAATGTTTTATTTTAAGGCTTACATTTCTATTATTTAATATCTAAAACCTTTAAAACTATTTTTAAAGTATGTGTTTTGTGTTGATTGAAAGTAAAAATATAGAAGCATAATGATTAAAAAATGTATACCATTTCAGTGAATATTTTTTAATTTGCAGTTCATCTATAAATGACTTTTAAAAAGAAATATGGGCGAATTTTTGTCAAATGTGTTTGAGTTTTATTTCAACCTATTATTTATTGAAAAAGTTAAATTTTTCTTACTAAACAAATGGTAATATAGTATCAATCTACTCAAACAATAGCTATATTGGAAAATAGGTCCTTATTCCAATCTGAAAGGATTAAAAATTAAAGTAGAAAAAACTCGAAAATGAATTAAATGATACTTTTTCACCTGCTAATAAGGCTTTTTGCTACTGGTAAAACATGAAATGTGTGTAGCAAAATCCTGTGAATTTTACTAAAGATACACACATCATCACAAATATTCGAGATATTTAGGACATTAATTTACTGTCAAGGAAATCTAAGACCTATTTTTAAATAATAATTTTAAATAATAATTCTAGATTAATTAATTTTGAATTTATTCAATTACAATTCTCCATTTTATGAAAGTTTTTTTAGACTCATTTAATATATTCGAAATCAGAACAATTATAATATGCATCGATATATCTATATGACGGGGGGATATATCTATATTTTTATGTGTATACCATTAAGTATTCATTGAAATTCTCTCAATTGACAGATTCAATAATTTTCACATTAATACATTGCAATAAAAAGAATAATCTCGTATTAAAATGCGGTGTTTATCCCACTTCAATTGACAATATATAAAAGCTTCAAAACGTTCCTGTCATATATATATATATATATATATATATATATATATAAATATATATATATATATATATATATATATATATATATAATATATATATATATATATATGTATATATATATATATATATATATATTTATATATATATAGATATATTATATATATATATATATATGTGTGTGTGTGCTGTGTATTTTAATAATAATTAATACACACATGTCGCCGGATCTGAAGCTAGATTACTAAAATAATGTTTAACTAAAGAATTTTTACATTTTGATATTTAAAACTATATGTGTGGAATATAAATATTCTAATCCTTTTTCTCTTTCAGACTAGTCCGTACCTCATGAAAAAGGAAAATTTCGAAGAATTTACAGGCAACGATCGATATGAGGGTTTCTGCAGAGACTTGCTGGAAAAACTTTCGGAACGATTCGGATTCAAGTTTGTTATCACTCCTGTCAAAGATGGACGCTACGGTGACGACAAAAGTGGAGAAGGTGATCCCATTAACTGATGTAACGATCACATAAAGCGGTGATTTTAACATACAAATGAATCGAGAAAATCGGGACCAAGTGATTTCGAGAACAATAAGTGATTGATAACCGCTATTACATTAAGCGGAGTCCACTATATATATATATATATATATATATATATATATATATATATATATATATATATATATATATATATTTATTTATACATATACATATATTGTCACGAAGATTCGAATGAACACACCGTTTAACGTAACAGAAGAATTTATTGAAGCTAAGTAGAATCTCGCAACTTTACAAGATCTAGAAGTTGCCTACAACTAATGGATATCAGATTTTATACCCGAACAGAATATTCGAGAAATAACTAATTTACATATTAAAGAAAGATCTAGAATGTTCAAGAATATAAGGAAACAATAAATAACATTTTTAAATTAAAAATCCGTACTTTGGATAAACCTACATGGCAAGCATCGAACCCACTATCTTCGGGTCTGCAGCGCGTGCTTTGACCATTCGGCCACTGAGCTCGTTAGCTAAGCTTCATTATGCGGCAATATATATATATTTAATAGCAAAATTGGAACTTTCAGCCAACTTTGGGGGACTACAAAAAATAACCTTTTAATGGTTACTTAGTACAGCTACATGACGCTTGGAATACTTGAAATTGAATTATGATCACTTTAAGTGAACTACATATAAAATTTACTTTTCCAACAGTCGTATTAAAGGTAATTATATGTTTACATGAAGCTTACCGGCTATGTTCGAGAGCATCATCTGAGACTTCTATTGCAACTCTTTCCCTGAAATAACCGGTTATCAAGCGTAATTCACCACTCGCTTTTCGTAGTTTAGTTGTCATATATTGAGAAAGTACAGTGTTTTCCCGTTCTACCACACATTTCTATTTTTATTGTGAACATACATTATAAACTTAATGCCGAGTATGGTAGTGTTTTAAGGACAAAACAAAATATTTTCCACTTAATTTTTGTTCTTTTTTTTTTCAGGAAGCTGACATTGCGATAGCTGATTTGACAATCACCTACAAACGAGAAGCTGCAGTGGATTACACCATGCCGTTCATGAATCTCGGCATTAGTATCCTGTTTAAGAAACCAGAGAAACAAAGTCCTCCGATGTTTTCTTTCTTGAAACCATTGTCACTCGAAGTATGGTTTTACATGGGAACAGGGTATTTAGGAGTGAGTTTGTTTCTCTTCATTCTGGCAAGGCTCAGCCCTTATGAGTGGGTAAATCCTCATCCTTGTGATACTGAAAACGATGTTGTGGAAAATCAGTTTACCTTGCTCAACAGCTTTTGGTTCACAATCGGATCAATCATGCAACAGGGTTCGGATATATTGCCAAGGTAAAGTATACATATAGTTATTTTATATTATGTGCATGTTTCCATATGAAACATTCTAAATTGAATAATATAAAGGGTCTATTTTTTAAATTTAATAGATTTTTAAGGACATAAACTTACTCATTCACATACCTGAACTTACCTTATATTTGGCTTTCTTTTTATATTTAAACAAGGCAAATGATTTTTATCATATGCATTAAGTAAATATATGATATTTTTAACAGACTTATTATGAACGCTTTAAATAATGTACTCTACTATCGTCAAACAGTAGTATGTTTATTCAAGATCGATAATATCAGTATTCTTTTTTCTCAGAAGGGTATAGTTTTAGTGCGTATGATAAAGTCGGAAATAAATCCTGGAATAGACCAGTATTATAATTTTTATGATTTCTGAATGACGAAATCTTAACAGTGGGACGGTAAATGAATCAGGAGACAATAGTTAAAGGACGTTTTAATTTTTTCCACCACATTGATCTGAAATTGAGGGATCATAATCTCGACGTCTTTTCTTCCCTCTCAGATGTCTGCTACTTAACTTCCTTTTCGAGAAAAAAAAACAGAACCAGAATGGAATGGTTGAATGTGGCTCCTTGGTTGATGCCGCATCTCCAGTGATTTATGATGCTTATATTCTCATGGTGTACTTCATTAATTGAGGGAAATGCTGAAGTAATTTTTAAAGATGGAGTCATGAGAATTATATTAAAAAGTTATTATTTAGAAGTCATTTCCTTAGTAAAAATTAAAATTAGAGAAAAATTAAAAAAAAAATAATTTGAAATATCGAACATAAAGGGATAAATAATGCATAGTACTACAGTAGATAAAAATTTAAATTACAATGTATAATAAAAAAATATTTACAAGCATATACAAGTTAAGGTTACGCTATGGAATATACATGGTTCAACAATAATTAAAAATATGAAAAAATATAAGGAAAAAACTAATGTTTTTTTTTCTTAGCCAATCAATTATATGAGTAGAAAAGTTGTCAGTTGAAACAGCGTCCTCCAACGAGACAGACAAACAACGTCAATCCAAACAGCAGAAGAAGATAACCGATCATTCCAGTAACCCCTGAATATATACATCACTGGAAAAGCAACCTTAATAAGAAATGAATTGAGGACCAAAAACTAGCAGATTTCCGGTGAATAATTGTTATTGCTCTGTGTTATACACCACAACAATAACATTAATTTCTTTAATTAAAAACTGAACATTCTTGGATAAATATTATTTTCTTTTAAAAATGATATGAATCTAAAAAAAATACTAATTTTTTTCGCAAAAATAAATTTTGTGGTGATATAAGTGAGTGGATTTTTTTTACCTATGTCAGACATCTGAAGAACTTCTTTAATATAATATATTTTACTAGAATTAATAATAAGAACTTAAAGCTATATATGACGAATAACTGTAGTATAACCATCCTTTTCTTGCTAAGTCACCTGACCCTAATCGGGTTTTACGCATTAATGCTAGCGTATTGTATTCCAAGATACGTTTGTGATTATTTTCGAGACATATATCAACTCAAATTAATTCTGTTTCTTTTGACTTAATGAACATAATGAGTGAATTTGGCATAATTATTTCTTTTGAAAATGATATGAATCGTTAAAAAAAGACTAAATTGTTTTCTCAAAAATGAATTATATGTGATATAAGTGGGTGGCTTTTTTTTATCGTTTACAGACATATAAAGCACCTATTTAATAGAATATTTTCTAGTAGAGTTAATATTAAGAAATTAAAACTGTATATGACGAATAACTCTAGTGTAACCATCCTTTACTTGCTAAGTCATCTGAGCCTAATTGGGTTTTACACAACAATGCTAGCGTATTTTATTCCCCGATACGTTTGCAATTATTTTCGAGACATATATCCACTCAAATTAATTCTTTTCTTTTGACGTAATGAACATAATGACTGAATTTGACATAATTATTTCTTTTGAAAATGATATGAATCCTTAATAAAGACTAATTTGTTTTTGCAAAAATGAATTCTATGTGATATAAGTGAGTGGCTTTTTTTACTCGTATTAGATATTTAAAGTACATATTTAATAAAAATATTCTACGGGAGTTAATATTAAGAAATTAAAGCTGTATATGACGAATAACTCTAATAAAACCATCATTTTCTTGCTAATCGGATTTTACACATCATTGCTAGCGTATTATATTCCAAGATACGTTTGTGATTATTTTCGAGACATATATTAACTCAAATTAATTCTTCTTCTTTTGACGTAATAAACATAATGACTGAATTTGACATAATTATTTCTTTTGAAAATGATATGAATCCAAAAAAAGAATGATTTGTTTTCACAAAAATGAATTATATGTGATATAAGTGAGTGGCTTTTTTTTACTCGTACTAGACATCTATATCACCTATTTAAAAATATTCTACAAGATTTAATATTAAGAAATTAAAGCTATATATGACGGATAACTCTAATAAAACCATCTTTTTCTTGCTAAGTCACCTGACCGTAATCGGGTTTTACACATCAATGCTAGCGTATTGTATTCCAAGATACGTTTGTGATTATTTTCGAGACATATATCAACTCAAATTAATTCTTCTTCTTTTGACAATTCTGAAAAAAAAGTGTGGCCTGAAGATAATTTAGTATCGGCTTCTTGTGATCGATATCTCCAACACAATTCGTTTAGGTATTTCTGAATGATCTCAAGGCGAAGGATTTTCGTATTGTAGTATCAGATTACTTCTTTTTCCGAAATCAGTATTGAGTACTTTTATTGGATTCTTACTTTAGTTGTGTTGGACCTTATTTATAGGCCTTTAGTATTCAGCATGTACACGCAAATGCGTCAATGAATACAAAATTATCTTTTTTATAAAAAATTATTAAATAGACATACGTAAACCACCTGTAATTAATGAGTACTTATGAAATCTAAACAGATTATGGAAATATATAGAATTTTTTTTTAATAAAAATTTAAAAAAATGATTTTTAGCCGAAATATTATAAACTTCTTTAAAATTTCTAAATTAAAGCATATTGAATGACTGAATACAGGTGTTATATTTAGTGATTTCAGCCAGCAAAATTCATTAAACAAGGATTTACACTTTAAAGTCAAATGGAGATAGTTACGAAAATCCATTCTATTCAAGGGATTTTCCCTAACTTTCTCTAAATGTACATCACCCTACCTGCCTAGCTATATTTCAGTGATTTACAGGAAATTTACAATTACTTTCAGTTATACTATTCATAAACCACTGTCAGACATATAATTTCCAATTTATATTTGCATG
>CM063504.1:109859771-109914771 GCA_032207245.1 Pardosa pseudoannulata
CTATAGATGTTTTGCAAAAATTGACTGATGAATTAAATTTAAAATTAGTGAAATTTTAACTAGAATTCTTGCTCTATTTTTATCTATAGACCACTCCAAGGAGTTATATAGACTCAACTGGATTTTGAAAGGATTATTATCTACAAGATGTACAAAACTGAGAAGATAATTAAATTTATATAAGTTGAATAGAACAATCAAATTAATATAATTTATTTCTATCTTTGATACAAAAAAGAAAAATATACAGACGTATAATTTCAATAATCTCAATTAAATAATATAAATAAAATAAAATAATATAAACTTTCTGTAACTGTGTAATTTATTTAACTCTTCCGCAAGAAATAAAAAGGAATTTGATGTGTCCGAATATCACTATTTACTTCTTTGATACTATTCACTAGTTTTTACATCAGTCAATGCGGAACCACAGAAAGGGAAGGTTGATTAAAAAAATCAATTTAGATTTAAAATTAACTTTTTATTTATACTTGAGAAAATGATATTATATATATGTATACTGATATAATTTATATATTTGAATTTATATATATATATATTTCTTTCTTTGTCTTTTTATATATTTGTTTATATATTTCAATATAAAATACGAAAATTTGGTTAAATAATTTTCTATCTATTGAGATTTAACTGACTAACTAAATTTACGCGTAAAACGTTTGCTCCAGGTAAAATTCCGCCGCGAAATGTACCCACACACAATGTGTCAAGTATTATTAGTCTTGGTTCCATATTTTCAGTAAAAATTTGTTTTCTTATTCTGGTTTTAAGATATAGATAACTTTCAAACAAATTATCATGTAGTAATGGAATACTCATTAAATCTCATTAAAGTCTCATTAAATTTGTTTTCACAATGTATTTTTTTAATGAAAACGTAAGTTTAAAATATCAAAAGGTATCTTCAGAATCATTTTTGTTCATTTATTCAATTATAAGCACACAATATTTTCGTCTTTATAGTAACTGTTTTATTTTAACTGTTCAGTTTTTTTCATTATTCCGTTATTAATAGCTGGACAAATCATCAACTTCATACTCATTTTTTAAAATAGCTTACTAAAATTTCAGCGGTTTCGTTCGATTTTAGGTAATTTTTCAACTTACCTTTTTGAAATTATTTTGTTGAAATAGATAGCTCAACTTCTTAAATAGAAGAAAAATCCAAGTCAAAATGTTTAAAGCAATGCGATGTAGTCAAACAAGTCAAAGAATATATTTCGCGATTAAAGGCATTTATTTCAGCAATGGCAGGAAACCAATAATTCGTCTCAATAAAAGGAATGGAAGGAGAATAGTGATTACAGAATCTATTTGTATGATAACAGGGGTAAAGGACATGATTCTCAAGGTCATGTGCAGAAATATAAGTAATGATCCCAATAAACGTTCTATGGAAACGATGTAAACTTCACTGGGCTTTCTAAGGGTATTTCACTCGTAATTAATTTGAAATGAAAGCAAATGCAATTAACCTATATTTTTCACAATATACAGATATTTAAAAAAATATTTAAAGTCACAGGAAAAAATCAACTTAAGTAAAATTTTGTGAAATCTACTGGTGTTTCAATAGGTTTAGAAGTCGCGACGACTACAACGAACAGTCAATTTTTCGTTCACATAATAGTTCTCAATACCCAAGTCCTCTAGATACGAGAACAGCAGAAGTCGTCTGAGAAAATATCTTTCCTCCATGACTTTTATTGACTGCTGATAATGGTTTATGCTGATACCGGTGAAAAGTGGACTCATTTTAACCTTTTACAGTCGATTGTTCCCAATAGGAAATAAATAAATTAATAAATTAATAATTAAATTTAATTAATAATTAATAAATTAAAATAATAAAATTGTTATAATAGTTTTTACTGGTAATGGGTTGACTGTGGGATTAAGTGGTTTTCTATGGGGAACTAGGATTGTTTGCACCTGAAAGAGAAACCCATAGAAAAGACAATAAAAATATAATAATTAAGTGGGTGACGCATAGTGGCAATACACGTTATGGCCTTAACCCTTAACTTAATATAAATTGAGTTTGGCTTTTCGCCAACTTAAGTTTAAATTTTAAATTTAAAAAAAGGAACACAATAGGCATTAAATTAAAAGAGAGAAGTTATTGAATTAATACATTTTATTGATATTGATATGAAATTTAGATAAAATTAACATATGACGATTGAACTTTTGTTTTAAATATAAAAATTAATATAAAAAGGGAGAAAATAAAAATGGACCAAAAAAAAAGGCTGATTATGGTGGATCGAATTCAGAATTCCTCCTCAGGATACTGGATACCAGGATACTAGGTTTCTTCCTCTGTTCCATGTCTCTGCAGCGAGTCCAAGTGCAAGTCAAAAAAAAATCTCTCTAACTAACTATCTTCAGTCTACAGGACTGCAACGGCTGGCAACCACTGACCGCTGGAATACTAATCAACATTCCAATGGCCTGGTGGCACGGGGGAAAACCGCCAAGCGCAGGACTAAAAACATGCCAATGTGTGGAGAGGGGTATGTCATATCATCAGAAAAAAAGGGTGAAAATTATAAAGCTATTGCAGCGCAGCGCTCGCCAAGGAGACACCACGTGACGCTCCTGGTATGTGTGATGTAACCTGATTGAAAATCCAGGGCGTCTTATGCGTTAAAAAAAGGGGTTTTTCGCCTCACCAACGTGATAATTGGGAGCACGGCAGGAAAGTTACACATAAGGAATTTTTTAAGTGAAGCTTATGGAATTAAATGGGAACTGAATGGAAAGTAAATGGAACGTTATGACAAATGTTATCTAAAATTAAATTTCATCAATATAGATACAAAAAAATTAACAAATGCAGTAAAAGTCTACTCGATTTTTAAAAATGGAAT
This sequence comes from Pardosa pseudoannulata, assembly GCA_032207245.1. Taxonomy (NCBI): domain Eukaryota; kingdom Metazoa; phylum Arthropoda; class Arachnida; order Araneae; family Lycosidae; genus Pardosa; species Pardosa pseudoannulata. Next base: position 109,862,669 of record CM063504.1, read on the forward strand.
CTATTTTTTTATGATTAATAGAAAAATGTATAAAAAGTCATAAAAATGACCCTTTTCATCATTTTCTATAGAGCACAAATTAAAAATTCACATAAATGTAAAAAAAATATCTAATGCTTCTAAAATCCGATTGGTATAATTAAAACAAATTTAATTTATTAAAAAAATATGAAATTAGACATTAATCATCAGAAACGTACCTGGAATAATTTATTAATTATTGATATGCAAAATTAGGAACAATGTACTCTTGCCGCTATACTGCGACGAAATAATTTCCTCTGTGGTTACTATTTATGATTTGATGAAGGACTTTGACAAAAATATAAAAGCTATTTTAACTATCCGTGAGCATCACATAAAAATGCCCATTGATGCTCTCAAAACAGATGAAAAAACTAGAAAAAGATTAATTTGAAAGATTAATTAAAATGTTGTTTTCATTTGAATTTATAAGTTTTAAACTTTATTCATATCTGTGCTTAAATTCAAAAATAAATTTAAATTCATTCTAATTATTTTTCTTTTTATTTAATATTTAGTATATACATCATTCTACTCAATTAGTGAATCCAGTGTATAATCAGAAGTGGCCAATGTTCTCAATTGGGGACATCATGAAAATCGTAAAAGAAAATTTTTTCCCACAATTAAATGACTATCAGACCTTAAATGAAGCATTAGAAGGCAAGATATGCAAAAAAATATAATTTTAAATATATTTGGATCTCAATTCGGCCTGTAAAAGTTTAAACATCCGATATTTGCAGGTGTTTTCCATTGAGGATTTTCCAACTCGTTGATAAAATCTACTAGCTCTTGGATAATGTGAAAGATTTCATTGCTACTCTATCTGATTTTGAATTTTTTTACTTAGATTGACAGGGAAAAAGAAGACTGAGAAAGGCAAACATATAATTTTGGGGCTGTTGGTCTTTGAACTTAAGGACATTTGAAACTGTAGTTTGTGGATTTTAAAGAATTATGTGTTAAAGGTTCTTTTCCTTTCTTAGGGAAATCGCTCAGTGTATTAATTGTTATAAATCGAGGACTATTATAAATGTGGAGGTTTAAATAATGTTGCAAAGTTCGTTTAAGGAAAAAAGAGGTGAGGTGGAAATGAGAGATTATTTTACTGGAAATTACGGTGTACGCTTACTTTACTATGGATACAGATTCCATTTACAATCAGCTTGCCACCCCCTTTAACCGTAAATAACACTACAACATGACTTCAAACTCAAGTTACTGTATTTAATATGTCAATAGATCCCATAAGGAAAGAGAAAAAGTCTTGGAAATTTCAATTGAAATATCTTTGTCAATTGTTTTCTCAGAGGAGTGAAACTTTTTTGTTTTACAATTCGTAGAGCGACATTCAATTTTTACTAATTATAAAGATAGTGAAAGAGAAACAAATAAGAGCTTAGTTTTTGTAATTTTTGAATTTAATTTGATTAAATGGTTTTTTAATTTAAAAATGGCCATAAAATCAATGCTTATATTGTTTCAATAATCGTATGTACATTTCTACGACTAATGATTGCGATGAAAAGATAGTGTCATGGATGTGTACTTTTTACCTTATATACACAAATAATTCAAAATATTTAAACTAAATTCATGTGAATATTTTGTAGAAAACAGTAGTTTTAAATCATATAAAAACCTAATTTCCTAACAAAATCTGCTGATGAATATCAATCGTAGGCAAAACAGTATTGCACAAATGATAAATATTTAGACCATAATGATCATATCCAAGGAAAATAAAAAAATAAAACTTCGTTAATATTTCAGTAATTTTATTGTAAATTTAGAAGAATATTTTGTAGGATTTTATGTTCCTAAGTCCACAAGAAAATTTAATTTATTAATTAAATCTTCTGTTGAACATCAATCGCAAGTAAAACAGTACTCAGTAAATAATGAATATTTAATCAATTAAATAAGCATTTATTTGTAAAATACAAAGAAAACTTTGATTATATTAATATTTACAGTTTGTTTTTACCTTACATTTCTATTGAGGTTTACATATGTAACGCATAATAAACTTTAAAATTTTAATTGTCCTTTGAAGAATCATATATTTTAATTTTGCTACAATTTTAAGTGTAATTACAGTACTTCAAAATTTATCTAAATATTTTAACAACCGGCGATCGTGGTTCTTAACTCTTGGTTTAATTTCCTACAAAATATATTTTTAAAAATGTTATTGACAAATATATTTATTTTACAGATATTATTGAATATTTAATTTTCAGAGCAATATCAACACGTATCGTAGCTAGCAGCTGGTGGTTTTTTACTCTCATTATGATTTCATCATACACCGCCAACTTGGCTGCTTTTTTGACTGCTCAAAGAATGACATCCCCTATAGAAAGCGCAGCTGATCTTGCTAAACAAACCACCATCCAGTATGGGTCCGTGCAAGGTGGATCAACTCAAAATTTTTTTAAGGTAAGAAATAAGGAACGTTTTTTTTTTCCTTTAAATTATTATATTAATGGATTAAAATTTGTTAATTGTGTTTCATCACCAAACAATTACTAAAATGGATAATTTTTAATTCAGGAACACAAAATATGAAAATTTTAGGAAGAGGTCATTGATACTAACTAAAAAATTGGTATATAGCAAGTAGAAAATAATTTAATAACGTATTTTACCAGTTATGCTTTTACGCAATATTTCTTTTGTATTTCTTAGGTTTATAAGTTTATATAGAAATACAAGCCTTAAATATTTTTTATATTCAGAACTTCAATCTTCTAAAAAGGAATCATAATCTTTTAAATAAATAATTATAAATCCTAACGTTGTACTTAAGCTGCATTCAGTAAATAGAAATATTAAACTGTGAAAAATTTTGTTACTACTTAAAAATTGGGTTCCCCTTGCAAATTTGGCGAAAATATTGGCGATATTTACTAAAAAACAATGGTAATCCATTCAAACATTGTATTTCTTGCTTTTTCTAACGACTTTAATTGATGCACAGTGCGCCATCGTAATAGAGTTATATACTCTTATTTAATTAAAGAAATCTACTTGAAAACCGGACATTTATATTTATCGGCAATTAATCCCTTAACAGTTTACTAACGCAACAGCTACAAATTATTAAAAATCAGCCATTGCGAACCATTAATGGTTTGTTATATCTATTTTTTTAAGCATTGCGCAATTTTAATATATAAGAAAAGAGTTACACAACGAGTACTAGAGGCATATATATAAATTATAATATAGATACAGATTGTTTGGACACAGTGAGTTCAGGAAAAAATGTTAGGCGACCATACCTTAACCATTATCGCCAAATTGGCGGGGGAATCCAGTTTTTTTAGTCAAGCAAATATGTTATTACCATTTGCAGATAGTATCTCTGAGAAAAAAATCATTTTCTTGTTGCCATTTAAAAAAGAGATAAAATTGTAAATATACTTAGAAAATTAATGAAAAAAAAATGATTTAATTTAATTATTTCTATAACCTGAGATTACTTATTTTAAGTTACTACTTATTTTAAATTTCATATCTTTTTCAGGAATCAAAGTATCCAATCTACCAAAGAATGTGGTCCTTTATGGAATCAGCAAGACCTTCCGTATTTGCTGAGGATAATTATAAAGGAATTGAAAGAGTCAGAATGGGAAATTACGCCTTTTTGATGGAATCGACTACTATAGAGTACATAACCGAAAGGAATTGTGATTTAACCCGTATCGGAGGAAATTTGGACTCAAAAGGATATGGAATTGCAACACCGCCAGGTAATTCTAATATAAAAATGATTCTAAAAAATTATTAGATTATAAGATGCCAAGTTTGAGCCAAATGATTTCCATAGTGTTGTTCTGCCAAACCCCTATGTATTACAGAACTAGAGGGCCCAGACCAATCAGTTCTGTAACAACTGCATGTGATCCTGTGATTAGATTTTAAATTAATTTAATGATTAAAATTAAAAACAATTTCTTAGCATGGACGACATAAAATTTATTTTGATACATAAATAATGTGAAAGCGGAATATTTTCACTATTTTATCCTTCTTTGATAGTTAACATGTGTATTGTATCAAATAAAATCACAGAATCATCAAACAGGTGTTTTAAAAGTATGTACCATGGGAGATGAGTAGCAGAACTATTCTAGAATTTGAGTTATACTGTAAGCGGTTAAGTGTTTATGGTATTTTCTTGGAAATGGCGATAAACCATATCAGATTTGTTTTTACAAAATTATGACTCTTAAATTCAAATTAAAGGTGTTTAGTTGCTAGTTCTCCATGATTGAGACATTAATTTTATAATCACCTTCTCCCACATATACAGAGACTGATCAATGTACACATAATTATATATATATATATATATATATATATATATATATATATATATATATATATATATATATATATATATATATATATGGATAGATAGTGTGATGTTGTATGCTTATGTTAATGACCTTTGGCATTTGGTATCAAGAGAAACAAATTTAATTTAAATAAGGTATCACAAACCATGTTTATGTGATGAAATTTACGGAAGAGTCATGCAAATGCTAACCAATTAAAAAGCAAAAAGTGAGTATAAATTAATCCCTGATTGAATTCTTAGTTTCACTCCCCATATCTGACCTACGCAGCAATCAGAAATGCATGCGGTAGCGTAGAATCGCTCGCTGAAGACGACGTAATTTTGCAAACTTGCAGTAATAGGCACGTGTAGAGATTGGTAACCTGCTTCAATGACTATCGACATAGCTGCACTACAGAAGTTGGAATATGCTGATATACATCTGTTGTTTAGTTGAGAAAAATTTTTTGTAGCATAACAGATAAACCAACATTAATTTCAGAATAGGGGTTCTCAACATTAAGTTGAATTCCTTAATATTGACAAGGCCGAAGCTATACGATGATGTCAACATTAAATGTACCTTCACATATTCAACCGAATACTCTACGAGGCTGTGACCTTTACTCACTTATTAATGCAGGAAGACGGGTCAATATACTCAACTCTAATAATAATTATCATTTCCATATCAAAAAATACTTGCAGCTTAACTCGATCTTCACTGCAACGCGGTTAAGCATATGTCAAAGATGAATCATTGATACAACACATAACCAAAGTTGAACATCTCTAATGATTAGTTCATCCATTTCTTGTTTGATGTTATCCCCCCCCCCGCATTCAAATCCTCATTTCCAGCTACTGTATTATTTACCTATTATTCCTCCTTTGCGTAAGAAATAACTGCCAGCACACATAATACGCATGAATTTCAGATAGTCTCTCTTCTAGAGTATCATAATAATCTTTCTAGAGTATCATAATATTCTTCGTATTAGTACTTCGGTCTTTGATTCTTTGGTAATTTACAGTTTCTCCACCGTGCTTGCTACTAGAACATCTAATTGGTGGAAATTGAATTATTCAATGAAATAAGGCGATTTCAAGCAGTAGGGAAAATTCTAAAATTATGACCTGGCTTTAGTTTCAAACGGAAGGGCAGTTTATTGTTTGTCTATTGGCTGTTGTAAACATGTAAATGAATGGGAAGGGCATTATAGTAGTTCCTGACGTAGCGAGAATTTGTCTTTTATGTCCTCCCGGAAATATTGCTAAGAGTGCCAGATGCAGTGAATCGAGGCACATAGTTCTTGCAGAGTTGTACCGTGCGCAAGTATCCTATAACGTACATAATCACTTCGGTTTTTGAACTGAAAGCATGGGCATTTTTGTTGTCCTTCCATAATTTTTGTATCTCAGTACACGAGATTTAAATCGTGAGTGTCCCTTTTTGATGATATCAGAAATAATATTTGGTTACATAAAATCAGTCACTTACGAGACATTTGTGAACATACCGCAAGATATATTTCGCATTTTCCTTGCTGCAGCAGACATGCGCAGTACGCTTATTACCATAAAGTATTTCAGAAACTCATTTTTACGCCTTTTTAGACAAATCAATGAGGGTTGCCACTCTGAATAAAACAGACATTTAAATGTGCTCTGCTGTTTAAATATAATATTAGATATCAGTTTAGTTAATAAAAAAGTATATATTATGTTAATATGAGATATCTTTAGGGAAGTTAAATACGTCGTGATTTTTAGAGCGTAAAATGTTAAGCCTCACTGACTTTCAAAGAGGTGAAATTCTAGAAGCCTTACTAGCTGGAGAAAATGTGCCAAAAATAATCCAAGATATTAGATGTTTATAGAAGTACGGTGTTTAAAAGTATTGCAAAGTACACACAACGTAGTAAGAAAAGATCAGTAAAACAAAATAGCGGACGAAAAACAAACTGAGTGAAAATAAAAGAAGAAATGTTAACAGAAAAACACTTTCAATCAAAGTGACGGCAGAATTCAATCAAAATATGAAATCTCCAGTTTTAATAATTGCAGTGTATAGGCACTTCTATAAAGAGAACATTTATGACAGAGAAGCAATTCCTAGACATTTTTCACAGTTGTTAATGCTATACGACGTCTACAGCGCTGCCACAACCACAATACTTGGTTGATTCATACGTTTAAGACAGTTATATGGACAGAAGAATTGTCCTTCCTACATTTTACCAGCAAGAAGATTGATACACACTTGAACCTTACATAAACGTTTTATCTTCAGTCTCTCCATACGAACATCCAGCTTCAAGATTTATCTCTCATGGTATGGACAGCTGCAGTTTTGCGGTTTTCTGCTGCCCAATGATAACAATTAAATAAAGTGCCACTAGGTATAAGAATATTAAAGACTTAGTTGACCATGTTCATCCTCTGATGAAAAGTTTGTTTTTGCAAGAGATGACATTATTCAGAAGGATAATTCTTCTATAACAGTTAAACTTGTCAAATTATGATTTAATGAACACGAGGATGGAGAAAATCTTCCTTGTCTCGCATTTCTTTGCATTAATTATTTTCCCGCATTAATTATGATCTATTTTACAGCATTCAATCTCAGACCGATGCTTTTATCCGTCAATCTACACAACTATTAAATATACAAAGCATACAACTATTAAATATACAAAGAATTAAAATTTTCAGAGTATATGTCAAAAGAAATTCCTTTCTGAACATTTTAAAACTATCCTCTTAAAGATATCCCTTATTGAAAGGAGTTATGAATAAATGCGTCAACTGCATACTGTAAACACAGTTTAAACCTCCAAAACATTAACTTGATTTTTCTTGAATTGTGTTTGTTTCATGTAACGCGCATGTTATCTCAAAGTTTTTACTACTTTTTACATGAAATTTTTACAAGTTGTATACAATGTAAATTGCATCCTATCAAACCTTCTTGTATATTTCAAAAAAAAAATATTCCTAAATTTTAAGTTTTAAGGAAAAAATATTTTTTTCAATTACTTTTTAAAAAATATATATGTATCTTAAATGTAAACAAATTTAAGTTGTAAGTTACAATCAGACGTTGTAATATGTTTTAAGGTAATAAATCTGTCTTTAACGTAATTATATTTATAGTAATCATGCACATTAGTCTTGATATCATTTTTGTTAAAAATATAGTATATCTTATTTAAAATTTTATAACAAAAATATTTTTTAATATTTCACAAATGTAGGAGATATGTGTGTAAAGATAATAATTTGTTTAACTATGTTAAAAAAAAATAATTTTACTTCTAAATATCTACACGAAGATTCTCTATGTAAGATACTTCAGTAAATTCCTAGCATACAAAACTTTTTAAAAGCAAATTTAATCAGTAAAGGTAAGCAAAATAATTTACACACTAAAGCCTCGTTTATTTATATTCTCCAAAACAGTTGTTAAAAGAAACATTTTAACTAGATGTGTGTTTAGAATAAAATTACTTAAGTGGTAAATTTTCTTTTACATTTTAAATGATGAATAATTAAGACACCAGTCTCTTAACTCAAGTACTAGTCTAAGAATCCAATATTTATTGCTATTTAAAATTTTTACATACTTTCGAAATTGTAGTTTATTGTTTTTGTTCATTATGAATAAGAATTTGTTTTTATTCATTTTTCTAAAACACCGTTTCCTAGTGCAATTGTAGTGATGTGTACAAAATTTTATTAGTGTATTTAAAGAGTGTAATAACCACATATTGTTTAAGTAATCATTAAAAAATTGCTCAGAGATTTACTTTCTTCCGTCAGAGAAAATGTGTATTGTTAATACACAACTTCACATTTAGCCTCTAAAAAGGTTTTTCCTCTTTTACTGTCAACTTGTTATCCAATATTTTAATTAAATAAAAAAAACCTTAATTTTTATTTATTTTTGCCTTATCACAACGCGTTATATTTTTTTTCACAACGAAAATAATATAATAAAATTTAAAATTGTTATATAATTTCTTTTATATTTATTTAGCATTATTGCATACTACATAGTTTTTAACAATGAGCTTCGGTTTGTGTAATTACATTTCTAGAAAATAATAATTATTTTTATTTTATAATTTAATTTTGCTAATGTATAATATAAATATTAAAAACAATTTGAACAAAAAATAACTCATTTTATTTAAGTAAATAACAGATTTTATCACTTGGTATGTGTTTCTTTCATTCCTAACTACATTTGTACATGAATTAGATCAATGAATTAGGATATTAACAGTTTGTATTGTGGCTTATAAGCATTAATTTTTAATGATTTTTTTTTAATTTATAGATTCTTCAAGATGTGCTTTGTGGCTTATATGTTTAGATTATACTATGAAAAATGTAGTAATTTTCTAAATTGCTATTGTTTATATGCATCATTAACAAACAGTCTTGTATATATTGGTATTGTTTTATTATTCCGTTTTGGGTATTCGGGACAAATTACCGTTTCTCTCTCAATAAAAGTAAAACAAAATATATCTCATAAATAGTTGGTAATCTGTGTTGAAAAAATGTTGTTTTCACATATATGCACTGGAGTCCATTTTGCACCTATGCAGAATGGAGGAAGATCGTGTAACAAAACAGATCTTCTCGACCAGGCTATTTGGCATCCTAAAAAGAGTCCTAAACTCAGGTGTGTCGACTGTTTGGTATCAGACTTAAGACTTTTAAAACTTACTAACTGTATGTCAGTGGCCATGGATAGAAGAGCTTGGAATTCGATTCTGAGGAAGGCAAGGACCCATCCTGGGCTGTCTGGCCATTGAAGAAGAAATAGTTGTTAATCTGTGTAGCAAAAATGTTATTTTTACAAATATGCATTGCAAGGGAAAAAATTTTGAAATTTCGAAATTAAAATGTGGTTTCACCCCTGTTAAATGCGCATTATACAACCGAGTAACCAATGCACATGCACACCGTTAAAAAGTAGAATAACAGCTTTCCATAGTAATATTTAATTTATTCACAATGAAATGTAAAATCGTTTAAATAGTGTAGATATAAGTAGTAATAAACGAGCCCTGTTAACTAAAAATAGATCAGTTTTAATTTTCACGTAACTTTAACTCTTTGCACTCCATCATAGTAACTCATAGAGGATACCAAGAACTAAAGCACTATTTTAGTTACATGTACAAATCTGTAATGTAAAAGAAAACTGGAGTGTCATAAAATTGAGTATAGTGATCATTATTAATTACTATTATATTAATTATTGATCATTATTACATTAGTGATCATCTCACGGTGTGGCCCTAACCGCGACAGCGGATTTAATGTTATTTTAAAGTCGGAAATACGATGACAAAGAGTGCAAAGTGTTAAGTTACATCAAACTAAATCTCTGTCATTTAATTCTACATTACACAAGAAAAATATAAAGCATATGTTTTCGGAGAAAATTAGCAGATTTTATTCATTCCAGTTATCCAAAAGGGATTTTGAATTACGTTCTAACTTACAGGTTCTCCATACCGTAGTATCCTGTCGAGTGGCATTTTGTCTCTACAAGAAAGTCAACAGCTCCAGATCCTGAAAGACAAGTGGTGGAAAGCAGCTGATAGGTGTCCGGATGACTCTGGATCAGCATCAGCTGAAATGGGTATCAGAAACGTGGGAGGTGTCTTCCTTGTTCTCGGAATTGGTTCGTGCTTGGGTATTGTGATTGTCGTCATGGAGTTTGCCTGGAAAGCAAATAAAATGATAAATAGGGTAAGTCGATCTACTAGTATTCATAAAAAACGTTCTTAAATACATATCAACCCTTAAAAGTAGAATTTTTGTACAACAAGCTTAGATCTCTAGTCTGAAAATTATATAGTGTATATATATATATATATATATATATATATATATATATATATATATATATATATATATATATATATATATATATATATATATATATATATATATATATATATATATATATATATATATATATATATATATATATATATATATCTATAAATACATATCATATATTAATATATAGAATTATATTGCATATACATAGCTTAGATATACTATATATATAATCATATATATTATGTATATATATATATAATATATATTATATGTATATATATATATATATATATATTTATATATATATATATATATATATATATATATATATATGTATATATAGATGTATATATATATGTATATATATGTATATATATATGTATATATATATATATATCTATCTATATATATATATATATATAAATATATATATGTATATATATATATATATATATATATATATATATATATATAATAGTATCAATATCTAAGCTCTAAAGTCTATTCAAAATTATCCCTTTTCTCTATTCTATATCCTAATTTCTCCTCTTTATATTACCCTTATTTTCCCAGCCATCCAAGTAGAACGAGGATGTTTTCATTCCTTCAGCCGAAACTCGAATTTCTTTCTTTCATTCTCAAGGCAAAAAATGATATAGGTGGCATTTTAATTGAGAAATAATAACTCTGCCAGGAAAATTATGTAACGATCATTAATAATAGTCATCTGGAACTCCATAACAACCATAAGATTTTTGTATACAATAAATATTTTTTTAGTGGATAAATTTATAATATTATCGTAAATATGAAAAATCCATTAGAAATAGTAGTATATAGTTTTAACTTTTTTCAAATTATGTTATATATAATTATTTCTACATTTTTAAAAAAAGACAAGAACATTCGGCTCCATTTTTCTGCATATACCGTTATTTTTGAACCCACAAGCAAACCATGTTGTTATACTATCCTATACTAGTTCGTGATCCGTGCCAAGTAGCAATCGTCAGAAAACATACTAGTACGTGTCCAGCATACAATGTGTTATTTCCGTTTGGTTTAGTACACCGAAGTTATCTTAATTTCATAAAAACCTTATTTGAGATTACATGTCATTAAGTTTCATTTTCATGCAAATTCAATATAAAATTATAAAAAGGACGGTAGAATGCAAAAATTACTTTTACTGTTGTTTCTTTTGTTGACAGTTAAACAAGATATTTCTTATTTTACTTCCAGGAACCAATTCTTGTGATGTTGTGGCACGAGTTGCGGTCCACATTAACTTGTCGTGGCTCAACGCGTCCAGCTCCCAAAGAAGAAGAGGAGGAACCATCTGTGGAGAAGATGCCAATGGTTAACATGAGCAAAATTGAAGACTTTAAGTTTTCGTGACCATATTTTAACTATAAACAATTTTTAACTTGTTATCCATACAACGCGTTGTGCCTCTTTGTTTAACCCTTTTTCTTACTCTGGTCTATCTTTTTTTAAAACTTGATCAGAAGTTTTAAAAAAACCCATTTATAGTATGTTACAGCAACCGAATATTTTTGATAACTGTGAGATTTTATTCTTCGGTTAAAGTTTACAGTTATTTCAATTTTAACTACTTATTGCGACGATACACATATTTAGCAGATTATCGCAAGAAAGATTGTAAAGGATATCTTTTCTTTTCTTTTTTCGAACTAAAACGTAATTTGAATCATAAAAAAATCTTTGTTTTTTTATATTCTAGTTAAATTATATATTTATATTAAAAAATGATTTCAGTATCCAAATAATTAGATTTATATCGTTTTCAGTTTAATGAGATTTATAAAATTATATAAATAATTTAAATCTCTATATAAATCTATAAATAATTTAATCTCTAGAATACAATTATTTCTTTTCTTGTTTTTGATTTTCCTTTAGTAATAGAATCTGCAAAATTTGTACATGTTTTGTTTCGACGTTTTATCACGGTATAAATGGATCATATTGAAACGTCTTTAATTGGTTTTTGTTCTTGACTGTAAAACGTTACTGATGGAATACTGGACAAAAATACATTAGAATTTTAAATATGTGAAATCCTTTCATATTATATCGACACTATTTGCATTAAAGCGAAGCAGTCCAAAATTCACAACGCATTTTTTACTTTAAAAAGGGTTTAATAACTGGGCATAATAGCAATCTTTATAATGTGCCTATATGTATTGTTGCAGGGATATCAACTGCATGTACCTTTATACAACCTACCCAAAAGCACAGCGCTCTTTTACATGTTGTGACTGTTCTGTACTCATTGATGATTCATCTAACAAGAGCTTTTATCCTCACCGATTTCAAAAAGAATATATGTAGTGTTATATATTTTATCATACTTTAATTCTGGACAAAACTGTAGAGTTTGTAAAAAAGGAATAAAATTATATTTAATGGATTTGTATTTAACTGTATTGAATTATTCTTATTTAACATTATGTAGTTACCTTTTATATCAGGTTTTAGTTCTAGAACATCCGTCGGTGTCGATTGGACAACAGTATTAGTTTAGTTCGTTCTCCTTTTCGAATTTTTGCAGGGAATTTGAAAAAAAATCCTGGTGACTATTAATCTTTTTTGTGGCCATTGCACAGAAAAAGATCTGTAGTTCTAGGTTAATTAGGAGATATTTTATATCTAAATATACATAAAATGTCCGCTGGTGTCATTTTAACACCAAGTCAATTTACCATTTTAAATAGCTGTCGTTCAACCAAAGACAGTTCACTAAGTAGATACCAATAGTAAAAAACACTTCCCAAAGTACAAGGGTTGAAACCTTAATAGCGGCAACTATTGATTTACATTTAATACAAAAATCATTAGTGTCACCATGATTTACAATCCTTCTATATAGTCATAAGCATTGTGTATAACTCGTTTCCAACGATGAAGAAGTCGCAGAACACTTGTTGCAGTGAGTGTTCTATTTATAGTTCGAATGGACCGGTCTATTGCCTTCAGAATCTCTGGAACGGTTCTCAAGCTAATGCCAAGAAGTGGTTTCTTCATCATACGAATTAAGTCCCAAGAGCTTAGATCTGGTAAGTATGTTGAATGGTAAAGCACTTCCCAGGCCCATCGATCGAACAAATCAGTCCCAGCTTGAGCTATATGTGGCCGAGCACTGTCATGTAGAATGATAGGGTGATTATATTGAAAGTGCAAACTTTTTCTCGTGCTCAGGTATTTCTTTCAAATGTGCACCACAGTTGTATGCTCAAATTCTGTCTTTCGGTCCAGCTCAAGAAGTGTTTGTCCTTTAGCACGGTAACAGCATGCACTTCTGCACCGCTGACACTAGCACGACCTGGCGGATGCATGTCTACCACATTTAAAAGTTCTTCATTAAGGGTTTTACGCATCTTGCTGCAGTTCTGTTAGCAAGGTAGATTTTCTGCCAGATTCTTCAAGCCCTAGATGACATTGGCGATATGTACGCCCACTGTCACATTGAATTTTTATCCATTTTCGTTGTTCTTGTTTTAAAAACAGACTAAGAACACTTACTTTAGACCGCTACCTAATACAAGGACCACTTCATCGCGTCACTACGCATTTGTATGACGTAGGAAGGATGAGTTATTTTGTAGAGAGGTAAGGTAGGTATGTACTTACGTGTGGTATACACGACATTCTTTAGTTTTGCTGCGGAGCGTTTTTACAGTAGTGTTACCGGTATTAAAATTCCAACCCTCTATCGCACATTTGGATTCAGAGTGGAAATGAAACAATTATTCTAAAATTGTTGTGGTTAGGCATTTCCTTATATAACATTTGCTTACCTCCTCATAAAAACAGAAGATATCGATTTTGGAAGCTTGTGCAGAACAGCCTGAAAGATGGATAGAAGTAAAGGTCTAATTCCTGATGAAATTACTAATTTGTTGCGAAAGCATTCTGAGAATGAATCGGATGGTAGTGAGCTATCTTGTTCAAATTTTAACTACAGAAAAAATGAATATCACTGTATCCACATCAAAGGCAGCATGTTTAAAACCTTATGCATAAAAACGATAAATCCTGATTAAAAAATTTGCATTCTCACCAAAATTACGATTTTGCTTATCATACAAATATTTATTAAAATTATTTTGTTATTGAATTTTACAAGATCAAGTAATTTTTTTTATTATATAAAGGGTTCTATTGTAGGATAATAGCATGAAATAACAATTAAAAGTCTTAAAACTAAACTCTAATGAGCAGTAGTCCTTCAGTTATTTATTTATTACAATTAATTTTTATCTTTTATATCGGCGGGTGTTTAAGGGCAATTGGTCGTTCTAGTGTAAATAATTGGCAGGTGGGGAGTAGATCATTGTTAATTATTATCCCATCATAGATGCAAGAAAATAGGAAATGTTGATAATTTAAGAATGAACTTATCAATTCTGAAAGAATTATAAGTATAGAAATGATGAAAAGTTTTATATTTTATCTATATTTATTTAAGAGACTTTTAAATTCAATAAAATGAATATGTCAGCAAATATTATCTTATTTCATTTTTATTTTGTTATTCATTTGTTTTTACAGAATTCCAAACAAAATTGTGAATAGTGTCCAACAAGCCTTTAGACGTCAAGCGTGGGTGTAAATTTCGATATGTAAATTATAATGGGTAGTTCGATAATGAGCCGCATCGACTTCTTAATGTACAGACAACTAACTTTACGCTTCAGAAATACTTCGACCCATTTCACAGAGTTTAGGATTACTATTTTTTCAAAGTAGTCGATCCAAATTCACCTTTCGTCATTGGCGTGGATTTCAATAATAGAGTTGGCGATTATATTACAGGAAAGAAAAAAAGAGAAGAAACAGTGACATTTACCCCCATTGTGTCTAGAAGAATATTATGCATAAAACAGATATTGACATTACACGTTTCCTTTTCATTATTTCTGCACTAAACATTATTCCGACTCAATGCACTACTCCATCATATCTGATAGAGCAGCCATCTTAATCTGCTCGCTGACGATTCTCGTCTCTGATTTGCTGATTTGGTTCGACTAGTTTGGATTTTTCCATAACAAATGGGAAATTTTGAGCTGGGAGAATTACCCTATTTTACAAGCATTTCACTCAACTATAGCCCTAAAGAATCGTGTAAAATGGTTTCAGTGAATATGCAAAGTGTGATAAATCCTTAATATGAGACAAATTTGAGAATGAAATTAGTAATTTATTTCTATACTTCGTAAAATTCTGAAAGATTATGAATAATTTATCATGGGAAAAATCTTCATTAGAAGAAGTATATCATAACATAAGCATAGAGCGAGCTTACTATCTAAAATTATCATGCTTTAATTTATCTATATGGTCCGTATAGTATGCATAGAAGACAGGCATTGACAATGACTGTCTTTTGCTGGAAAATTTACATATAATAGATTACATTACCAAGAATACAAAACGAAACATACGCTCGAACGATTTGTCAGTATATTTGTATCGTCTGATAAAGCCTGTTAAGGAAAATAAGTTCTTAAGAAACGAAGAACTACTTGATTACAATAGGACACCTTTTACTGATGTGTAACTGTATTATCTTATTAATTTTTATTTTAAGGCTTCTGTATGTTTATTTTTAGATTCTGTAATTTTTTTAATTCTGCTCAAAATGACAGTGTTCAGTTTTAAATGATATTTAACCCTTTAAAAGTCACCAAAATAAATTCATTGGAATTTAGTGTAATTAGTTGTGAACCTTGTAAATGTAAAATATACGAGAAATTATCTTTACATTTGTTAGGAGGGTTTACCTTAGATTATACCTAAGGAGGGTTTAAGGAGTGGTTTAACTGACTAACGCCTCCCCTTGTACAGCTTGAATATTATACTTTTTTTAAATGTTTAACATTACAGGATGAACAATAAATAAAAATCCTTAAAATATCACAATAAATAAAAAGCTTAACAATTTATCAGTGTAGTTTGTATAGATACTTTTATTTGGGGTCGTAAGTAAGATAAATGAATTACTGTCTTCTCTGTACAGCAAGTTAAATTGCATATATTTAAAATATAATCATGAATTAATTGTAGAGCTACCATCTATTGTAAATTAAAAATGTCAAAAACATAAAAAAATTCGAAAAACTATCCATGTCAACCAGAAGTTTTTTTTTAATTGCAGAAGCTCTTGATTCTGCATTATTTGCTACCATACATCACACATGTATGAGATTGGAGTTGTAATTAATTATAAAAATTTAAAGTAAAGTTCTCCAAAAAGTAAAGTTTAAAAGAAAGATGTTTAATAGGTGGTTTTGCTATGAAACCACGGTCCGCTAAATGGTTTAATACATTTCTCACACTCTTCCCTGTTTAATGTCTGTAAATATTTTTGCATATTTTACATTAGATAAGGAAAAGACACAAAATTTAGAGTCATGCCACCACAAACAAGTATAAAACGTCTACCAAAAAGGATTTGGATACCTATTCAAATGACGATATCTGTGGTCCTGAGGTACGTCGCGGCCTCCGCCAGTATACATCGTGTAGGAAAAAGCATCGGCATCAGTCGCATGCAAGACCTCGCAGTTCGGAGCTCTCTGATTCCGAGAAAGGTATAATCATCGGATATCACAAATGTGGAAGATCCTTAAGTGACGTATTTAGTGATCTGAAGTACTCAAATACGACATTGTAATATGTGATTAAGAATTAGAAGGTGAGCGGTGATTGTCGGAATGTGCCTCGAGTCGACAGACCAATGAAGCTGGTAGATAGAGACTGACGAGTGCTGTCCAGAAAAATTCGAAAGAACCGCACCCAACCTATGGCCCTCATCCGTGAGGAGTTTCAACAGGCATCCAGGAGTATTGTTTCAATGCATACCATCCGAAAGGAAGTAATCTGCTTGGTATTCATGGTTGTGCTGCTGTCCATAAGCCTTTCATCCCAAAGTCCAACCTCGGTTAATGTTGTGCAAAGCACATCGAAATTGGACCGTAGATCAGTGGAAACGGGTTCTTTGGAGAGACGAATAAAGGTTCACCCTTTACCGTTCGGAGGCAAGGTCTGGGTCTGGCGTCTGCCTGGAGAACCTTCTCCTGCTAGAATGCATTCTGCAACAGTCAAGTTCAGCGGAGGTAGAATTATGCTCTGGGGATGTTTATCCTGGGACCCTTGGCCCCCATTTATGATGACGAATGATGTCTAGAAAAATTCAGAAGAACCACACCCAACCGATGGCCCTGATCCTCTAGAAATTTCAACATACATCCGGGTGTCTTGTTTCATTGAATACCATACGTAATTAATCACATCTGTTTGGTATTCATGGCCCGTGGAAACGGGTTCTTCGAGCGACAAATAAAGGATCACCCTCTACCGTTCGGATGGCAAGGTCGGGGTCTGGCGTCTGCCTGGAGAACCTCTCCTGTCAGAATGCATTGTGCCAACAGACAAGTTCGGCGGAGGTGGAATTATGATCTGGGATTGTTTCTCCTGGTATAGACTGGGATCCTTAGTCCCCATTCATAGTAATCTCAACACCGATGCCTACTGCACTATTTTGGACGACAATGTACTTTGTGGCAGTTTTAAGGGTTGGACCCTGTTACTTTCAGGACGACAAAGCTAGTTGTCATGTTTTGAGATTAACTAAGGCTTGGTATGGTGCCAATGAAGTTCATGGAATGTACTGGCCTGCCCAGAGCCCAGAACTGAACCCTATCGAGAACCTCTGGAACGAGTTGGATCGCCGAATTAAGGGGTGCACTACCCGTCTAAATGCGGGGAAGGAACTTGTATGTCTACTCCAAGCCGAGTGGAAGACAGTACCACTAGCTGTAATACAAAGACTTGAGTAAAGCATGTTCATGAGGGTTCATGCTGTAATTGCATCTCGTGGAGGTTCTACCAACTATTGCTTTTGAAAAAAGTTAGTTTTTTTTTCTTTCACAGGTGTAAAAATACTTATTGGTACACAGTGTATTGTGCAAAACAGTAAATTCTATTCCGTCAAAATGATGACATGCGTTTTGAAAATTAATCTTTTCATATGTTATTTAAAGTTAGTTAATTATTTAAACGGAATGGGTGGCAGCCATAGAAGAAACAATGTATTTCAAAAGAGATTTTATTAGATTATATTACTTAAATTATTATACATTAAAATAGCTACAAGTTTCATAAAACCTCAAAGCTTCTCTTTCTTCAGTAAAAAAATATTTACAGAGTTATTTAATATCCTTCAAAAAATTTAATACTTTAAATACGTCTTCAAAAAGTGGGACAGGCAATTTCCTGTTTCCGAAATACCTCATGAAGCTGAGATTCCAAAAACCACACAATTGTTTATTGGGACAATTTTATAGTATTGTAATTTTATAGTGCGTGTTTACACTGACAGATATATATATATATATATATATATATATATATATATATATATATATATATATATATGTGTGTGTGTGTGTGTGTGTGTGTGTGTGTGTGTGTGTGACGATATTGTTCACTGTTTTATTTCACAGTTGGTTAGATTAAGAAAATAAATATTTGATAACACTTTTGTTCACTCTCATTCAGTGCTTGCTACTCAATTTTTAAGTCTTTTACAAAAAAGAGCACTTACTAGTGAAAAATGATATAAAATACGACGTTGCTAAAATATATATCTTTAATTAATTACTAATATTAATTTGCACTTCTTATTCATTTTTCATAATTATGTTTTTTCTAATTTTACGCTGACATTATTATTCAGTTTACTAGGTTGGTACTCACTGCAGATCGTCTTTGTCAGCCTCCTCAGTTAAAATGAAAGATTGAAATGTACATGCAAATCAACCCGGAAATACAGCTTTTAATAACCCCTATATAGTAGTATGCATACACACACACACACGCACACCCACACCCACCCATCCACACACACACACACACACACACACACACACATATATATATATATATATATATATATATATATATATATATATATATTTATATATATACACACACATATATATATATATATATATATAATATATATATATACACTCATGTCCAAAAATGAAGGATAATTCAGAATCACACAGAAAATGAGTTCTAAAATAAAAATTTCACCTGTAGAATTATCACACATCTTAAAGAAGAATATGTAAATTGCAGGAAACCACCAGATGGCGCGGATAGTATGTCACAATGACGAGAGTGTATGAAAGGGGTATATAAGGAATGGTAGCAAAGAAGTAAAATTGTTCACAAGCGCTTTAAAAGCCTTTCAGTGCAATAACCGCGTATTTATGGCACAAAGGAAGCATTTGGATGATTTTTTACATAGTAGAATTATCGGACGACTGGAATGTGGACGTACCCATCTGGAAGTATCCGAGGAACTTGGAATCGCCCAGAGTGTCATCTCCAGGCTTTAGCAACGATTCAAACATGATGGTAATGTGAGTAGATGTTACAGCACAGGTCGCCCCCCAGTTACTACGCCGAATGATGACCGGTATTTGGCAGTTACTGCCAAAAACAATCAGATGGAGCACAGCATCAGACCTGTCTCGTCAGCTGTCTTCAGCTACCGGTAGGACAGTTTCAAGGCAGACCGTGTACAGACGCTTAGGGAACATTGGTCTATATGCTCGGAGGCCTGTCAGATGTGTTCCCCTTACCGCAACTCACTGTTGCCTGTGATTATGCTGGGCTAGAGAGCATGCATTGTGGACACATTAAGTTTATAACCTCATTAAGTTTATAACAAATATTGAACTGGTGTGCTACAAAATGTTAACAAATCTCAAGTGCGCCACATTATAAAAATATTTGGTAACCTATGTACTACACCATTGCATACTGAATATATATTAATAAAATATGCTTTCTTGAGAATTATGTCTTTTACTTTTGATCTAAAATGTTATTTTCCTTTCTCCGTCTGATTAAGTTTATAACAGAAATATGGAACTCGTGTGTTACAAATCGTTAACAAATCACAAGTGAGCTATATACTGAACAAGTTTTGGTAACCAATGTACTAGACCATTGTATACTAAATATATATTAATATAATATGTTTTCTTGAGAATTATAACAGTTTTTACTTTTAAGTTAAAATGTTATTTTTCTTTCTGCTCCTGATTAAGTTTATAACAGAAATACTGAACTGAAGTGCTACAAAACGTTAACAATTCTCATGTGCGCCGCCACATACTGAAAAAGTTTGGTAACCTATGTACTAGATTATTGTATACTGAATATATATGGTAGAATTGTAAAAATAATAAAAAATAAAATAAATAAGAAAATATTCTTCTAAAACTCTACTTAACAATATTTAAATGAAATGCTTATGAACAAAAACTATTTAAGTTTATATTTTCTCCAGCACTTGGATGATTCTAGACGTTTTGAATTATTAGGCATAGATACAGGTTATCTATTTGCTTTTCCACTAAAACTGAGTTTTATATAATTTAGATAATTATAGATAATTAACTTCAAATGTTCAAGTTTTAAGAACTTCTCATCAAATAGCAATTTATTCGTTTATTATTTGTCATAAAATAGAAAAAAATAGTTCTCATTTGCTTCTAACAGAATTGTTTAGCAGAAAAGATAACAACAAAAACAAATTTAGTGTAATTTAAACATATTTAATAATTAAAAGCTAAGAAAAACTCTACTCAAATACCCTTAAATGATGGAATAATGCTGAAATAATGTGTGAAAGATGAAATAATGCTGAAATAAAATAATGCTTATGAACAAAAACTATTTAAGTTTATATTGTCTCCAGCACCTGGATGATTCTAGCAATTTTGAATTATTAGGCATGAATAAAGTTTACCTATTTGCTTTTCCACTAAAACTGAGTTTTATATAATTTAGATAATTATAGGTAAATTCACTTCAAATGTTCAATTTTAAAGAATTTTTCATCAAACAGTGATTAACTCGTTTCGTATTTGTCATAAATTAGAAAGAAAATTCTCATTGGATTCTAACAGAATTTTTTAATAATACAGATAACAACAAAATCAAATTTAATATAATTTAAACATACTTAATAATAAAAAGCTAAGTAAATATTTTATTTATCACAATTATTATTTGAAATGTGGTTCATTATACATACTTACATCTTAAAAATAATAGAAAGTCTTTACAAAACGGATAAAAGTAATTGTTGATTTTTCTATTTGCTTTTCCATTAAAACTGACTTTTATATAATTTAGATAATTAAACAGTTAACTTCAAATGTCCAATTTTTAAGAACTTCTAATCAAATAGCGGTTTACTTCTTTCGTATTTGTCATACGTTAAAACAACAATAAAAATTTTCATTTCCTTCTTACAGACTTTTTCAGTAGAACATATAAAAACAAAAACAAATTTAATGTATTTTAACTTATTTAATAATAAAAACGTAAGTAAATGTTTTATTTATCACAATTTTTCTTTAAAATGTGATTTATTATACTTACTTACATATTAAAAGTAATAGAAAGGCTTTAGAAACGGATAAAAATAATAGTTGATTTAAAAGAAAATATTTTTTTAGAAAACCGATTGAAAAAAAGTGTATCTCAAGTAAAATATAGGAAAGAATAAAAAAATATAAATACTCTTGAATACTTGAAACAAAGAAAAATGCTGAAGGAAATGTTTATTTATTTTAAGTACATTAATCTTTATAATCAATTCTTTTTTTAAATATTCCAATAACTGGAGTTTTCTTTAATAACAATAACTTTTTTTAATCAGATATGTAAACCTCTTTCATAAATGTAAAATTTAGGAATGTCTTTATTTTTCAAACTTGTATTTTGTGTAAAATATTTTTATATTTGTATTAATTTTGTATATTTAAGTATTGTGACATACAATTTAAGTAGTTATATTAAGCTTATGTTTAGAAATCGCAAACTAAAGTATAAGTGTTTCGTTATATTTTCAGAGTAGTACAAGGAGTCGTAAATTTTGCAAAACAGAAAACAAATTTATTGTAAAATTTGCCGAAGTTAGTAGACTCATAAAAATATAAACTATAAGAAGGTTTATGCCATAGCATAAAGAAAAAATGAACTATGCCACTCTGTTGATATATATATATATATATATATATATATATATATATATATATATATATATATATATATATATATATATATATATATATATATATATATATATATATATATATATATACGGCCAAATCCCGAATTGGCCGGCCAAATAGCGAAATAGCCAGTATCGCCTGATAATAACCGGCCAATGTCCGATCTTTTGTTGATTTCGGGGTTTGGCCAGCCAATTCGGGAACTGGCATGGGACGATCGGCCAAAGTCAGAAGAAAAAGGAAATAAGCAAATGATGGGTGTTTGTATACCGTAATGCTAATGATTATCACTTTATAGTTGACACAGAGGAGTTTTCCGACGAATCCGCCTCTCTTAGGCTCCTAGGATCGTCCTTCGGAACAAGGGCCAAGGAGGTAGGGTGACCCTAGGTGGGCTGTAGTCTGAAGGTATAAGTTTTAGTGAGTAAGGATCTCAGAGTACCAGATAACTCCTGGTTTCTTATGAAAATTTCCTCTCCCTTGGAGAAAACAAACAAAAAGATAATCACATTATGTACTGAAATAGTTTATTACAGAAAATTATCAGCATCATCACTTGTTACAACAAGATGGACTTTTATGACGTTTCGAATTGCCCAGCAGTTTGTTATTTTTACATCTGCAGCGATTTGTTGAGCAGTTGGTAGTGCAACGGTATTTAGTGTAGCTATTAAAGAGGCAACGGTTCGTAATGATTTTTCCTCTGTGCCCATTGATGCCAATGTAAGTAGTTTCTCTTACAAAATGGAAAACTCACTTCTGGATTACAGTTGTTTGAGAACAAACACCATGTTCTGTTCTTAGCTTGTAGAAAGGGCCCTTGGTGTTCATACAACTGCAAGGACGCTTGATGGATCACCGTGACCTCTGTAAACATCAGGTATGCGGATGCGTACATTATCTCCAATCTTGCTTCAGCACATCGAACATTGGTCAGGGATTTTTTGGTCAGAGAACATTGGTCAGGGCACTTAGGGAAGTAGCCGGCCAAAGCTATTCATTTATACGCTATTCATTTCCATTACATCGGGCATTGGCTACATGCCCAGGTCAATGTGAGATTTGGCCGGCCAATTCGGGAACTTGCCGAACTTCGGGCTTTGGCCGTAACATATACACAATTTTTTTGAAATTTTCCATGATCAATTTGTAGGAATAGAACTGAATGTCGTTCATTTGATACTGAAGTTTTTAATTCAAGGCGAAGTTGTTTGTTGGACTCCAAACTCTTCCTTTAAATTATAAAAAAGACCAACAGCGTTGATATACTTGAATGAAAAGGTATACTTGAGTGAAAAGGGTGAGATTTCATGCGGCAATCATTTTCTAATGTATGTGTGTCTAAACAATTTTTATAAACTAAGAGTGACTCGGAAGAGTGTGGAAGTTTTAATACTCCGTGGAAAAATGTTAGATTTACCTTCTTAACGAAGACGAAAATCATGAATGCAAATGCCAACAGCTTAACTCGTGCGAGTATTAAATTTCTATCCCCACCCATAACTCCGCTGTGGAAAGAGTTTTTTCGCTGATTTGACTCAGTGGTTTGATGAATGAAATCCACTGTTATCAGAGGCTGTAGAATCAATTTTACAGTCCATTTTACCCCAAGTTCACTTGCATAGAATTTTATAAATACGTAAAAGAGAAATAAACTTCCTGAAAAAGTTGAAAACTATCGAATGATATGGTTTACCATTTACTTTGCCGTATTGTTCCATTAAATTATTTTCTTAATAGAAAAGTAATTATATTAAATGAAATTTTTACTTCATTTCTACACCCCCTCTCAGTGTTCATCGACGAGAACCCAGCTTAATATAGTAACATAATTTATGAATTATTTACTGTCTTAAAATTTATATATTTTAAATATTTTTATTATATAATTAGAATGTAAATATGACGTACAGATAGAAAGCTATTCTATTTAAAATATTGAGAAGGTTATTTTAAATGCTGGCACGCTGGTGTTTAGTTAAACATATGTCATGTTAAAATATTATATTAGCAATATGAAATATTACATGTAAGCTTGTTCTCAAAAAACCATCGTTTGAAATGTAATGTGTAAGTATTAAATGTCGTAGAAACTAAGCTTGAAAATTATTGCAAAATTGTAACTTTTATTAAGGTTAGCATCACTTTTAAAGAAAGTTATTCGTGTCTAAATTGTGTTAGTTTTGTATCAATTGTTATATTTAATCTGACACATCATCAATTATTATTAAATTTTGAGAACCTCTAATCGTATATTATCTAACAAAAATATGTTTTTCAATTATTTATCCCTTACACTCAATGCCTGTAATTCCAGGATATATTTTTATCCTAAAGTTTCTAGAAAGTCTATAAGTTAATGCGTTTATATAAAAAGATATCCATTCTTTTCTCAAATTAAGCTTTCGAGATGATTAGGTATACAAAGGATTATTTTTGTAGTGGTTATTTTGTGAAGTAAATTATCGAGAAGTAAAGTTTTATTTTATCCTACTTTGAATAAACTGAATTATAATAATTCATTAGGAAACTCTAGCTAATATCCGGTGGATTTATAGGAAAATCTTATTTGATAAAAAGTAAGCTCCAGTTTAATCTTTTCTGATCCCTTGTTTTAGGAAAATAAACTCAATTAGACTACTAGAGGTATTAACATCCTATTATATGGTCTATTATAGCTTTAACACATTATAATGTTTTCTTACTTGTAATCTTACATAATATATTGAGAAGAACATCAAGGTATTTCAGTAATATTTTCAAAAACATTTGGTTTCATTTTGAACACTATGGTATACTTATTTTACAACATGAATGCTAATGAACCGAGAGCTACTGCTTGAAGCCGATTCGAAAAGACAAGAAATGTTAAAAGCTATATCTTACTTTACCAGACATAAAATATACTCTTGGTTTGGTTTGGTTTGGCTTGGAGAGCTACTGTCTACTGTTTTACCACATAAGGGCTAAAGAAATTGGGACCTATTGCTTAAAGCCGATTAGAAACGACTAGAAATGTCAAAAGTGATATCTTACTTTAGAAGATATAGAATGAACTTTTGGTTTGGTTTAGTTTGTCCTATAGAGCTACTGTATACTATTGTAAGACATGAGGGTTAATGAAACTGGGATCTACTGCTTAAAGTCGATTCGAAGCGACTAGAAGTATCAAAAACGATATCTTACTTTAGAAGATATAGAATGAACTTTTGGTTTGGCTTGGAGAGCTACGGTTGACTATTTTACCACAGGAGGGCTAACGAAACTGGGACTTACTGCGTAAAGCCGATTCGAAATGACTAGAAATGTCAGTAGCGATATCTTACTTTAGAAGATATAGAACTTACTTTTGGTTTAGTTTGGCTTGGAGAGCTAAGGTCTATTATTTTATCCCATGAGAGCTAACGAAACTGGGACCTACTGCTTAAAGCCTATTCGAAGTGACTAGAAGTATCAAAAACGATATTTTACTTTTGAAGATATAGAATGAACTTTTGGTTTGACTTGGAGAACTACGGTTGACTATTTTACCACAGGAAGGCTAACAAAACTGGGACTTACTTCGTAAAGCCGATTCGAAACGACTAGAAATGTCAGTAGCGATATCTTACTTAGAAGATATAGAACTAACTTTTGGTTTAGTTTGGCTTGGAGAGCTAAGGTCTACTATTTTACCACATTAGAGCTAATGAAACTGGGACCTTCTGCTTAAAGCCGATTCAAAATGACTAGAAATATGAAAAACGATATCTTACTTTATAAGATTCAAAACGAACTTTTCATTTGGTTTGGTTTGGAGTGCTACATTCTACTGTTTTGCCACACAAAAACTAACGAGGCAGGGACCTACTGCTTAAAGCCCATTCCGTACATTTGTGAACATCAGAGGGATTCGAACCCACGAACTCTACAGAATATCAGTGCCTAACCATTCGGCCAAAAACTTGATAAACTCGGTATTTTACGAGTTTACTTACTGTTATTAAAGTACTTAATTTATATTTATTGTTATTTAAATTAAAATTATTTTATAAAACAACTATATAAGCTTTTTTGAAATATAAATACAACGAGATAGTAAATCTTAATATCAAACATTCCTATGTTGTATAAATATTTTTGTGTACATATTTCTATTCATTCACATTTCCTTCTATGTATAAAAAATATTATCTAAATTGATCATCAATGATCTGAGGCTCATTTAAAAGCATAGAGTGTAACGTATTTCAGTAGAAGTAACATAATGTTAAAATTTTTAAAAATAAAATTTATAATTTAAGCAATATACTTGGATTTATACTACAATTTATAATTCTTTACTTATTATAAATTATTTAATATATTTTGAAATATTTCATATAAGCAAAAAGTTAATACACTCCTCAGCACTATTAAAAAAATTACATTAAAATTGTTTGTTATTCACTCTTTTTTATGAATATAAATCAAATTATATAATGAAATCAATCATTAAAACTTACTGTATTATTCAGTACCTAAAATAATCGAATTAAAACCCATTTCATGAGCAAAAAATAGTATACGTTAAAAATAGTGTTAAAATTTAGATAAATAAAGAGATCGTAATAAATCGAGAATTAAAAAAGGAAAAATAATTCATTTAGGTGAAGTTCTTAATATAACCAATATTTACATCAGTACTAATTCGAAATATTTTAACAAATAATTCACGCATTATAGTAGCTATATTAACATTTATATTAACCCCTTCCCTGTTTTGCCCGTAAGCCGTACGGGCACAGCTAACGGACCTTTACTGATTTGCCTTTACATCGTACGCGCAATCTGATTTCTATTTCACTTGTACTATTTCGGCAGTGTTTTTTTCCAATTTTAGTAACAAATTATTGGTATAGATGGTGATAGTTGTCCTGTAAATGATAGTTTGCAGTTTATTGTATTTTCTACTCTGATTAGTTCAAAAGCGCGGGTTTTTTCGCATGTTTTGTATCAAAAGACGAATTGTTATCTTTCAGTGTATAGCTTTCTCGTTATATTTTACTAAACGTCTAGTAATTTTATTGATGTAACAGTTGAAGAATATATTTTTACTTTTAAATAATGGATAAATCAGAGCGTATCGAGCTAATTTCTTGTGATTTCGAACTGTAACTCGGAATCAGAAACTGAATTATCTGTAAATGATAGTAGTGAAAATTTACTAGATGACCTGGATAGTATTGACTCTGATAGTAGTACAGATGGAATCAGTCAAGCAAGACAATTTTTTGAAATTAATTGTGATAATCCTTCGGATCTGCCTCCTAGATTTGCTTTCACTGGAATTCCAAAAATTAACTTGCATATCGATGAGACTAAAGGTAAACTTCAGTTTTATGGTGCTTTCGTAGAAAGCAAAAAGTTGTAATAAATGCTTAAAAATATTAGAAATGTTAATTTTAATAACATATCTTTACTTAATAATGTAAACAAAAAAATGAAATAAAAAATGTTACACTTTTTTGACCGAATTCTGGAAAAAAATGAATCTGTCAAAGGGATAAAGAAGAAAATATTGTTTTCTTAACAGCCTGTTTTTTAAAAGATAGTTTTTCTATGCATACACGCGCATGGGAACAAATAGATATATTTTTCAGAGCATGTTCATAAATTAATCAAATGTTCAGAATGAAATAGATGCCATTGCATAGTTAATGACAACAAATTTTTAATTTTTTTACTCATTCGAATAGCTAGATTTATCTTAGTCAAAATGATTTAGAAAATATACATATTTTTAAAAAAATAATTATTATATAATTATGCCTTAAATGGGAAACTTTCCAAAGATAGTTCATTTTTTACGTTTTTTATATATCCTCTTTTTTAAGGGATTTTTCAGTGCGTTGTTGCAGTTTTTTACTCACAAATTCCTAGCTGTCTTATTCACAGTAAAAATCCATCTATCAGGATTTTAATCTAGTGTAAAAACATTTAAGGTCTTTCTGTTATGGTCTTCGACATTTTTTTTCTCTGCTGACTGTCGTCTATATTTTTTTCGAAGTTTTATTTTTTCATTCGAATACGTTATCACTTTGAGAGAGTATTGAAAGGAACTCTTTTGTTTGAGTAATCAAATTACGGAAGAGTACGGAATGCTGATAAGACTATTAAACTATTTCGATTTTCATCCCAAACCGTTTCTTCATTTTGAGGTTATTTTAAATTTTATGTCCCACGAAACTGCTGTTCATTTTTTTCGTTTATTACTGTAATCATGACATAAGTTTTAAAATAATTATGTAATATGTCTTTCATTCATTTTTCTAAGTACATGTTGTTAGACTTAGATTAATATTTAATATATGCGTAATAACTTTACATAACTTTACAGTTTTGGAGAAAGTATCAATAGTAATACTTTAAAAAATAATAATTAGAAGTTAATTGACAATGATACATAGATAATTTTCTGTGAGACAGCTGAACATAGCCAAAGGTACAAGTGTGCTGCTCTTCATACCGGAGTTCGTAGATTCTAATACAGCTTTTGTCATGAATAGGTGTTCATAACCGACTTTAAGCAGTATGCACAGTTGCATTAGCCCACGCGTAACAAAACGGTAAACCGTATTGCTTCAACTAAACCAAATTATACATGTTTCTAGAGCTACTTATAAAATGAATACATTTTTACATAAAAAAGTTTTATATTTTTAATTTTACATAAATTATGAGACAGAACAACTTTCCAGGAAATAACAAACCATAATAATATTACTGTCCGATAAATTAAAGGGGTAACTTCTGCTAGGAAATATAGGATATGGAATTTTTTTTACAAAATAAGCTAGGAAATATATTTTAAAGGATGAATAAATACTTTATTAATAAATAAATACTTTATTATTTCCCCTGATTCTACTTAAAAAAATAAACTATATCTAAGTAATATTATAACATAAGTGAACATAAAGTATCAATATTTACTCTAGACATGCTTATATATATATATATATATATATATATATATATATATATATATATATATATATATATATATATATATATATATGCTTTATAACTTATGAAAGTTATTTTTTATTTTTTTAACAGGTATCTATGCAATACTTAATGCTTAATTGTGTTATACTTCATTCCATTCCTATTCTATTTTTAAAACATATTTAAGTGTGATCCTATATTGCATCAAATAGGAATCTACTGATCTTTACAAATTTTTCTGCTTTCAATGGATTTCCTGTGTATTAGAAAACAGCATTTTAAACACAACAACCCTGTAGACAACCAGAGAGATTCATTCTAGTCTTCCAGTAATTGTAAATTGTATTCACTAGAACAAAAGACCTATGAAATAAAGAAAAATATATGAAATATTTTTGTTCTAAAAAGTCGAACAAAACATATGTTTATTTATCAAATATCATTTTTTTTAAAATTAAATGAGTATTTTACTTTATTAAAACCATATTTTTGTAGTATTCTTATTTTTCTAAAAAATAAAAATTATTCTTCAGTTTGATTTTTGACATCGAATTTGTGATTTCAAGATATTTCATAAGTGTTGTTTTTCACAATCTATCTCACACATCAAAAATTATTCTTTTTTATATATGTCATAAAAGTGAGTGTATCTTTTTAAAGTGCAAAACAACCTTTTGAACTACAGGATGTTTCATATCATGAAACAAGGATTGTAAAAATTTTAAAAACATTCTTATATAACTTATAATATAACATACTAATAATATAACATAAAGCTAGCATAACGTATCAATATTTAGTATAGACATACTTATATATAAATGCTTCATACCTCATAGAAGTTATTTATTATTTCTTTAATTGGTGACTATGCAATACTTAATGCTTAATTGTGTTATACTTCATTCCATTCCTATTCTATTTTTAAAACATATTTAAGTGTGATCCTATATTGCATCAAATAGGAATCTACTGATCTTTACAAATTTTTCTGCTTTCAATGGATTTCCTGTGTATTAGAAAACAGCATTTTAAACACAACAACCCTGTAGACAACCAGAGGGATTCATTCTAGTCTTCCAGTAATTGTAAATTGTATTCACTAGAACAAAAGACCTATGAAATAAAGAAAAATATATGAAATATTTTTGTTCTAAAAACGTCAAGCAAAGCTTATGCTTATTACACAAATAAAAGGTTTTTTTTCATTAAATGAGTATTTTACTTTATTAAAACCATATTTTTGTAGTATTCTTATTTTTCTAAAAAATAAAAATTATTCTTCAGTTTGATTTTTGACATCGAATTTGTGATTTCAAGATATTTCATAAGTGTTGTTTTTCACAATCTCTCTCACACATCAAAAATTATTCTTTTTTATATATGTCATAAAAGTGAGTGTATCTTTTTAAAGTGCAAAACAACCTTTTGAACTACAGGATGTTTCATATCATGAAACAAGGATTGTAAAAATTTTAAAAACATTCTTATATAACTTGTATTTAATATAAATCTTCGATATCCAGCTATCTTTCTATGTGAATGCTGAATATACAATGTAAAAATTAAAGAGGTTAATTAAAATGCAC
This sequence comes from Pardosa pseudoannulata, assembly GCA_032207245.1. Lineage (NCBI taxonomy): Eukaryota > Metazoa > Arthropoda > Arachnida > Araneae > Lycosidae > Pardosa > Pardosa pseudoannulata. Next base: position 109,893,604 of record CM063504.1, read on the forward strand.
TGCAGTAGATATATTTTAATGACTATTTTTGTCAGCTCAATTTGTTTAAAAGTGTCTTTATTTTAATAAAACTTTTTGTTCTAATTGATTCTAGTGTCTTATATATTTTATCCAACATCATTATTTATGAAAAATATAAACATTATAAATAGAATATTTTAGATAGAAGTGTTTAAAACCCCTTCTTCTCTAACGAATTTTATTACATTATATTCAACAACTGTGATTAGCATAACCTGGGTTTACTAACTCTTAAATAAATTATCGCGTTTCCTATCTATGGATGAATATTAATATTATACATATACTAATAATTATTAAAACATCTATATAAACATCATGAATGATTTTGTTATGATTAAAATATTTTAACAAAACATCTAATTGATTTTAGTGTTTAACATATTTTATCCGCCAGCATTATTTATGAAAAATATAAAACACATTATAAATAGAATATTTTAAATAGAAGTGTTTAAAACCCCTTCTATCTTAATGAATTATATTACATTATACTGAAAAAGTGTGATTGGCATGAACTCAGTTTACTAACTCTTTAATAAACTATTGCGTTTCCTATGTATGAATATATATTAATATTACACCCATACTAATAATTATTAAAACATCTAGATGGACATTATAAGTCATTTTCTTATGATTAAAACATCATAACAAAACATCTAATTGATTTAAGTGTCTTACATATTTTATCCACTAGCATTATTTATGAAAAATATAAAATGCATTATACATAAAATATATTAAGTATAAGTGTTTAAAACCCCTTCTCTCTTAACGAATTATATTTCTTCATACTGAACAACTGGGATTGGTATGAGATCAGTTTATTAACTCTTTAATAAACTATTGCGTTTGATATGTATGGATATATATTAATATTATACACATACTAATAATTATTAAAACATCTAGATGGACATCATGAATGATTGTGTTGTGATAAAAAATCATAAAAAACATACAATTGATTTTAGTGTCTTACATATTTTATCCGCTACCATTATTTATGAAAAATATAGAATACATTATACATAAAATATCATAAGTGTTTGAAACCCCTTCTCTCTTAACGAATTGTATTACATTATACTGAACAACTATGATTGACATGACCTCAGTTTATTAACTCTTTAATAAACTATTGCGCTTGCTATGTATGGATATATTGTCACGAAGATTCGAATGAACACACCGTGTAACTTAACAGAATAATTTATTAAAGCTAAGTAGCAACTCGCAACTTTACAAGATTGGGAAGTTGCCTACAACTAGTGGGTATCAGCTTTTATACCCGAACAGAATATTTGAGAAATAACTAATTTACATATTAAAGAAAGATCTAGAATATTCAAGAACATAAGGAAACAATAAATAACATTTTTAAATTAAAAATCCGTACTTTGGATAAACTGCCATGTCAAGCATCGAACCCACAATCTCCGGGTCTGGATCGCGTGCTTTAACCATTCGGTCACTGCGCTAGTTGGCTAAGCTTCTTTATGCGGCAATATATTAATATTATACACATACTAATAATTATTAAAACATCTAGATGGACAGCATGAATTATTGTTTTTTGATAAAAACATCACAAAAAACATATAATTGATTTTAGTGTCTTACATATTTTATCCGCTGCCCTTATTTATGAAAAATATAGAATACATTATACATAAAATATCATAAGTGTTTGAAACCCCTTCTCTCTTAACGAATTATATAACATTATACTGAACAACAATGATTGTCATGAGCTCAGTTTACTAACTCTTTAATAAACTATTGCGTTTCCTATGTATGGATATATGCTGGTATTATACAAATGCTAACAATTATTAAAACATCTAGATTTGCATTATGAATGATTGTGTTATGATAAAAACATCATAAAAACATATAATTAATTTTAGTGTATTACATATTTTATCCTTCACCAGTATTATTTCTGAAAAATATAAAACACATTATGAATAGAATATTTTAAATTGAAGTATTTAAAACCCCTTATCCATTAACGAATTCTATTAAATTATACTAAACATTTATGATTGGCATCAGCTTAGTGTGCTAACTCTTTAATAAACTATTGCGTTTCCTATGTATGGATATATATTAGTATTATACACATAGTAATAATTATTAAAACATCTAGATGGATTTATTTCCTAGATGGATAAAAGGGATTTCATTAGCGATCAAAAGTCTGATATCTAGTGACGTAAGGTCAACAAATCAATATCTACTGAAATCGTATTTGTAGTTTAACCTTCTACTCAGTTATTTTCCCAATTAAATAGCATTTCAGATTCTTAATTCGACACTAGGCTTCAGCTTGATAAGAAGTGATTGAAAATTCGATATTTCTATCCCATCCAATTAAAAAAACTAAAAATTAGAAATAAAAAGTTCTTTTAAATATCTACTATGTAATCAGTATTAAATTGTATCATATCTTATTTGTAGTTATACCTTCTACTCAGATATTTTCCCAATTAAATATCATTTCAGATTCTTAATTCGTCATTATGCTTCAGCTTGATAAAAAGTGACTGAAAATTTGATAATTCTATCCCATTTAATTAAAAAAACTCAAAGTGAGAATTAAAAAGTTCTTTTAAATATCTACCACACAATCAATATCGTATTGTATTAAATCGTATTTGTAGTTTAACCTTCTACTCAGTTATTTTCCCAATTAAATAGCATTTCAGATTCTTAATTCGACACTAGGCTTCAGCTTGATAAGAAGTGACTGAAAATTCGATATTTCTATCCGGTTTAGTTAAAAAACAAAAATTAGAAATAAAAAGTTCTTTTAAATATCTACTATGTCTTCAGTATTGAATTGTATCAAATCTTATTTGTAGTTTAACCTTTTACTCAGTTATTTTAATAATTAAATATCATTTCAGATTCTTAATTCGTCATTATGCTTCAGCTTGATAAAAAGTGACTGAAAATTTGATAATTCTATCCCATTTAATTAAAAAAACTCAAAGTGAGAATTAAAAAGTTCTTTTAAATATCTACCACACAATCAATATCGTATTGTATTAAATCGTATTTGTATTTTTAACCTTCTACTCGGTTATTTTCCCAATTAAATAGCATTTCAGATTCTTAATTCGACTCTAGGCTTCAGCTTAATACGAAGTGACTGAAAATTTGATATTTCTATCCTGTTTAGTTAAAAAAAAACAAAAATTAGAAATAAAATATTCTTTTAAATATCTACTATGTCTTCAGTATTGAATTGTATCAAATCTTATTTGTAGTTTAACCTTTTACTCAGTTATTTTAATAATTAAATAATATTTCATATTCTTAATCCGTCATTATGCTTCATGGTGATAAGAAGGGACTAAAAATTCGATATTTCTATCCCATTTAATTAAAAAAACGCAAAGTGAGAATTAAAAAGTTCTTTTAAATATCTACCATAAAATCAATATCGTATTATATTACATCTTATTTGTAGTTTTAAATTTCTACTCAGTTATTTTCATTATTAAATAGTATTTCAGATTCTTAATTCGACACTAGGCTTCAGATTGATAAGAAGTGACTGAAAATTCGATATTTCTATCCCATTTAATTAAAAAAAAACTAAAAATTAGAAATAAAAAGTTCTTTTAAATATCTACTATGTAATCAGCATTAAATTGTATAAAATCTTATTTGTAGTTAAACCTTCTACTCAGTTATTTTCCCAATTATATAGCATTTCAGATTCTTAATTCGACACTAGGCTTCACCTTGATAAGAAGTGACTGAAAAATCGATATTTCTATCCCATTCAATTAAAAAAACTAAAAATTAGAAATAAAACGTTCTTTTAAATATCTACTATGCAATCAGTATCGTATTTATGAAATTGTATTTGCATCTTAACATTCTACTCAGTTATTTAACCAATTAAATAGCATTTCAGATTCTTAATTCGAAACTAGTCTTCAGTTTGATAAGAAACGACTGAAAATTCGATATTTCTGTCCCATTTAATTAGAAAAACTCAAAGTGAGAATTAAAAGGTTCTTTTACATATCTACTATGAAATTAATATCGTATTGTATTAAATCGCATTTGTAGTTTTAACATTCTACTCAGTTATTTTCATAATTAAATATTATTTCAGGTCTTAATTCATCAGTAGGCTTCACCTTGATAAGAAGTGACTAAAAATTCGATATTTTTATCCCATTTAATAAAAAAAGCCTAAAAATTAGAAATAAAAATTTCTTTTAAATATCTACTATGCAATCAGTATCGTATTGTATGAAATCGTATTTGTAGTTTAACATTCTACTCAGTTATTTTCCCCAATTAAATAGCATTTCAAATTATTAATTCCACACTAGCCTTCAGATTGATAAGAATCGACTAAAAATTCGATATTTTTATCCGATTTAATAGAAAAACCCTCAAAATGAGAAATAAAAATTATTTTAAATATCTTTGATACAAATAATATTGTAATTACATCGTAGAAGATATTTCATATCATTTCATACCTTTTCGAAACAAATTTATTAATTTTAATTTATATAAATATAATTATTAATATTTCATTCGTATAATATTTAAAATATTCCAAAATGGTCCTGAAAAATATACACAGTTTGCGACAAGAAATTTCTATTACTTTTTTCTTCGTAAAACATTATTAAAAATTAATAAAATTTATTACGGATTTTCGTTTTTTTTTTTTTTTTCTCAGAATATACTTAACTCTATAACTGTACACTTTAACTCTATAACTGTAAATATTATAATTTCCTTTTATTACGAAATGTAAATGAAAATTTCCTGCTGTTAACTATTTTTTTTCTTTATATTTTTTTTTCTTTTGCAAGTCAAATTTACAAAAACACTGTCCATGAATTTTATTCATATAAAATTGGAAATAGAAATTTTGATAAATATCATATTTATATTATTGCTTATTGCATTATTAACATTATTGATAATTAAATTATATCATGTAAAAAAAAATTCAAAGTGTATTTTTAACAAATAAGCAACATTTCTTGAAACACTGACTGCATATAATAATGCAAAGTATTATTACTTTTAATAACATAATATTAGATAAGATTAATATCACTTCAATCAATTTTCATTATAACTGGTAGCATCTCACAGGATGTACTACCCTAACATCCTTATTAAGTGGCTTAGATAATTAATTTTCAGTAATTACTAGTTCAAGTAAAACAAAAATAACTGATTTAAATGTTAAAATGTTCCTTGTGTTATCACATACATCCTTATACCTACTTTATTATCACAATGAAAATCCATAAAATAGAATGTATATCACAAAAGATAGCTCCAAAATATAAATAAAAACCGTTTATGTTAAAGTAATCAGTAAATGATAAAATTTTCAAATTTAATATAAAAGGAAATCAAAATTCAAGCGAAGGATAAAATAAAATTCGTTCTGTTTTGCTGAATATATTTTAAGAAAATAACCTCTTTTTTTGTCGATTAAAATCGTAGATTAATAAAAGATAGTTTTGAGCTTCAGAATTGGTCACTTCATTTCTATGATGTTACGTATATGTATATTTATATCATCTTGTATAACGTACATATATCTAATGATCCTATCCTACCGAAATTATTTAATTTAATAATATAATATTAAAAACTGCGTATGGTATAAAATTCTTTTTAACTTAATTTTAGATATCAATTAATAAATTAATTTAAGTTAAATTTAATTCTTTTAAACCCATATACTTTATCAAATTTGTACTTTAAAAGACTTATAGATCCTTGGATGAAAAAATAAATAATTTTATTAAAAATTGCAATTTTATTTTGCATTTTTTATAAATGGTTATGAAACAGCTAATTATTTTTCCATTATCTACAGATAATTAAAAAAATATCAGTTACAACATGTTTAAAAGGAATAGATCCAAGACAATTTCAAATTTAGCAATTAAAAACTTCAAAATAATTAGTACATTAAATTTCAATTTTTAATGTTTATATAAATATTTTATTAATTACTTGTTCAAACTCCAAGAAAATTCATTAATTTTTTTAATGTTTCCAACAGTATAGGATTATGTTATTATAACCGTATGGTATTTGTTTAAATTAATTATCATTCAACTTTCAATTTAAAAATAATATAGTTAAAATTTTCCATATATTACAATTAAATCATTTATTCTGGAACTTCTGTAAAACTTAATACTTACTCCTATGAAAGATTTTATTATGAAGATTAAAAAGTAGGAACAAAATGTGCATGCATTGTTTTCCTACTGTAATTAACGATTATATAAAGATAGAATTAAAATTAGTATGTGTTAAGAATATCTAGTATTCAAATTATAAGTTTTTAAAAAAATTTAGAAATCCTTGCGCCACAAATTAAATTGTATCTCACGATTACTGTAATTTATATTGAAAACGTTACAAATAATTCATATATTACAAGACAAAACTAATGTGGTCGAAAGCCAGTTAAATAATAGTAAATAACAATTATATTAATAGGTTATTACCGTTATTTTGTATAAAACGTTTCGTGTTTTTGGGTAGAAGATTGGAAAGAAAATATTGGCCAGGAGTTAAAAAAAAAGCAACAGATTACAAGGGAGTTAAAAATATAATTGTTAGAAGTTTGATAAAATGAATTATTTAGAAATTCTAGGCAGTTTAAATACACACACAGAAACGAAAATGAATAGGTAAAATACAACCAATACCATTAGATTATACACACCCACTAGAGTTAAAAAAAACTTTTCAATGTGGTTGTATCGATTACAAGAAATTAATTAGGAAAATGATTAAAGATCTCTTTCCCCGAAATGTAATTTATCATGTCTGCATTAAGTTAATTATTTACTTTTAATTATTAATGAATTTTATTTTATTTTATTTTACTTTTTGATAAAAAAATACCCGAAAGGAGTATGTATTGGTCCATGAAATATATTTGCATATGGTTTGCATAACAGATAAATTATTGAGATTTCATAAAGTAGTCTTTATTCTCTGTGATACGTTTCTTTATGATACTTAAAATAACTCTTAGACATGAATTTACAGAAAAAAATGTTAACATTTATTTAACATAATCAAAACAAACAATAAAAAATTCAATTTATATTGAAATTAGTGCATCGTATTTTATATGTAATTATGAATTTTAATGAAAAATTATATTGATTCTAACAGATTTTTAGGTATTCAGGGTATATTAAATTGAAAAATCAATCACAAGAATATGTTTTCTAAAGGGAAAAAGCATGTGGTCTTATTCAGCTCCGTATTCTTTTTAATTATTATTTTAAATAAACATAATACACCAAATGCACCAATTTTTACGGATTAAATGTATTGTTAACACTAAAACAATATACTAAGCATAAAATGGTGATTTTAAGTTTCTTTAGAAAATAATTAAATTTTGTTAAAAACGTCCTTTTGATATTTTTTAAACATATCTAATTTAATACCTTATCTAAGCTTTTAATATTGTCACACATAATATTAAAGAGATATATAATTTTCAATAAACATACTATGATTAAATGTAAATGATAAATACTAAGAAGTTAAAAAAACTAAATGGATATTTTGAGCTTTACAAAAAATTTATGAAAATCTATCTTTTAATTTCTTTAATTTTAAAAACTGTGTGTTACATATTTTTTTAAACTTGTCGATAAATTCCATTTATTTACTTTAATATCTTAAATAATCACTGTGATTTAATGTTGAAAGAAATAATAAATCAAAATATATAATTTTCCATAAACATACAATGATTAAATGTAAATGATGAATACTAAGAAGTTAAAAGCACTAAATGGATATTTTGAACTTTACAAAAAATTTATAAAGCTCTAACTTTTTATTTCTTTAGTTTTAAAAACTGTGTGTTATTTTTTTTAAACTTGTCGATAAATTCCATTAATTTACTTTAATATCTTAAATAATCATTGTGATTTAATGTTGAAAGAAATAATAAATCCTAAATGTGCTAAAAGTGTGCGTATCACACAATGTTTTCTGCAATAATGTACCTGAGATGTGAATTTTACAGATGTTTTGTTCCTATATAAGGCCACATTCAATAGAGGGACATATTAAATTATCAAAACCAGCATATATGGACTGGAGAAAATCTTCCACGGCATGCGCCACTATGTGACATAACATTGCTTCAAATTTAGTGATTTTGTTATTTCGATCAGTAGCTACTTAGGTGGTCTGTACCAGTTTATCATCCAAATTAACCGCCCCAAGTTGTCTGAACTTTCTGCAGTGGTATCTTTTCGGGGAACTTGACAATGTTCCAAAAATGGAAGGCTCCACATATGTTTTCAACATGACGGGATGCCTGAGCAGTTTCGACTGCCTGTTTGTAGTTACTTAAACAAGTCAGCATTGACCAGTGATTCGTATTACTTTTATAGGGTGTAAAATCACTTTCCCTGTCAATTTCAATTTCTCACCCAACTGTAGTTGTCCCTTAACACTACAAACTCTTGGTGTCGATTAGACACCAGAGCTTGTATAGTTTGTTTTCCCCTCCGCATTTTAGTAGGGAATTTGAAAATTTATCTTCACTTTTATTTATTTTCTATGGTCATTAAACATATAGTCATTGTGGGTCTACTTTAAGTATTAGAAATTTCACAACTATAAATACCTAGAACATCTGCTGGTGTCATTTTGACACAAGCCAATTTATGAATATAAATGGATGTCGTTCAACAAAAGATACTTTACTAACTAGATAACATTAGTAAAACAAACTTCACAAAGTACTATCGCATATTTGCTTGAAGTTCAATGCAGTTTTATTGGATTCAAAGTGGAAATAAATCAATTGTACTAAAAGTGTTGACTCTAAATATTTCGTTACATAACATTTGATTATTTGCTGATAAAAAAAATTTATTCGATTCTTAAACTTTGTGCAGAGCATGAAGTTACAAATTCCCTAAAACGCAAAAAATGCAAATTTAAATAATATAATGGAAATGTGCCTAAAAATATGTTTTTTCTCGCATGAGAATGGTGTGCCGGAAATCTACAGAAAAACCTGAATATCACTGCATCGAATGCAAATGAGGTATGTACAAAACCTTACGCATAAAATAGATAAATATTGATTATAAAACTTGCATTCTCACACAAATTACGATTTTGCTTGTTATTCAAATACTTATGAACATTAATGTTTTGTTTATTTTTAGGATATAGATGAAATAATATTAAAAAGTCTTAAAACTAAACCGTACTGTACAGTATTCTTTCAAATATTTAGTTATTACAATTACTTTATGAATTTTCTATTGCGGTATCTCAACGACACCGCTGACGTTTTAGGGTAAAAAAATTCCGGAAGTTCTAATGTTAAGCCAATTTTACACAGATTAAGTTAGTAGTGTTGTTTCGTTCTTCACAACGGAGGAGGTTTATGTCTTCTTAATTGGCTCAAGCATAGCTGGAGCAAATGTGTTTGCGATTGATTTAGAAGATATTTAAATAATTAACATGTCTTTAAAAGCAGTGAATCGAAATTGACTGCATAACTTAAGGAATCTTTTATTGAAAAGGAAATGAAGCAATTTAATACAAGAAGAGAAATTGTACAATGTGTACATGAAGCTTCTTCGTTAAATTTTCTTTAGTAGTATCAGCCTCATATGATTTAATTTTATTCGAAAAAATATCATATACTTAATCTATACATAAACAAACTTATACTTTTCTGCCTATCACAAAATGCAATTATAAAAATCAATAATTTATAAAAAATTATATAAGTATAAAAAATAGAAAAACATATGAATAGTTTTTATACCGTTTAAATGAAAATTTAAAAATTATAAACAAAAAGATATTTTCCAATTCTCTGTTGTTTAATCAAAAGTGAAATAGTATGTAGCAACTCAACTTCTTTCATTATTTTCAAATTTGTATTTTTAAATAATTTATTTCCATTGTACCATAGATTCAATATGCAATCATTTCTTTATTAGGTTTCATCCCAGTTTAGTGGTGTCTACAATGTCTTTAAATGTTATTGTTTAAAAAAAATGTGAATTCATCAGTCGACGTATGACTAGAAAGAAAAATCCAAGAAACAGCTCAGTTACAGGGACTAGCTCAGAGAGTCGAAATAATTCAACATTCCTGTAAATATTGAGTCCTCACGAGAAGGAGCAATTAGGAATCACACAAGAAATTTTCAATAGATTTCACATTCGATTATCTTCAAAAAATAATTTCAAAGATATTCGCCTAGTCGTTGGATTCAATATCTCAAATTATTCAGTGACAGAAAAGTTTATGGAGTATTTTCTACTTCAGAAAGAATGCTAAAAATCCCTAATATAAAGAAAAATTACATAACACGTTTCATCCCCTTCAAACTTCTAAATCAACTATAAATTTTAAGATTGAACATATGGAATCGCATTTGGCCACCACATTATTAACAATTTCCACAGAAATTGAGAAAAGGCAAAATCCTGATAAGATGCCAATAACAACTCCTTGAAATCCTCATACATTGAGAAGGGCAAAAGAAGTTATCTACTTGTAGCGCCATCTATTATTTAAAATTTAAAGTAGACAGTCAAACTTTCATGGGTATGAAGCATAAGACGTTACTTTCTTTCAAAATGTAAGTTACTTCTTCAACTGGAAAAACTAATTTATTATTTTCCTTAACACAACTGCAGCTACCCAACAATGTGTGTGTATGTATGTATGTATATGTATATATGTATATATATATATATATATATATATATATATATATATATATATACATTTGTGTGTATACATATATATATATATACATATTCATACATACACACACATACACACACACACACATATATATATATATATATATATATATATATATACAGAGAGGTAGAGAAATAGATAAAAGATAACGCTATTTTTTATGTTCATTTCTAAAATACCACGTGGAACTTCGGCTACCCGGTTAAATATTGGGGATGTCTACCTCTAATGATGGCCCTGTAATATTTTACTTCTTTTCCGATCTCACTGTCTTATCTGCTCTGCTAGATGTTGGTCAAACAGAAAAGTCACTAAACCTTTATTTTCCTTACTTTTCCGAGTCCTTATTTTTACTACTGCTGTTAAAAGTCCGAGCTTTTTTACGATTGGCTTTATTAAAGGCATCATACAGCCTTAGATGGGTAGTTTTTTAGTGTCATTAGTTCTCGTGTAGCAAAATGTGACCAAAATTAATTATAATTTATTGCCGGTCTGTTTCAGTTATAAGTACTTTTCCATTACTAAAATCAAGAATGAATTTTTATATGGTATTACAATGGAATAAAATTAATGGTATTGTCTAGATCAATAAAATAGATAGAAAACATATAGAAGTGTTCATAGCAAAAACTCAACTTTATTTTAAAAACAATGTTAAATTACAACAAATTTTGAGAGTACTATAAACTAATATAACTATTAAATAAATACCTAATATATATTTTAGCTCTCATGTATTTAAATTTAATGTGACATATAACTTAAAATCTTAATAAAGTAAGCAAAAATTTCTGTATCAAAAATTTCTATACCTAAATTTCAATAAATTATAAAAATTACAGTTTCTGTAGGGAAATATATTTAAACCATTGTAACTATTTTAAAATAAAGGAACTTGAAACTAGAATTGTACGGTTAATATATCTAGATAATATATATTTAAGAACGTATTTATAATAAAGTACCATTTTTTAAATATGAATAAAATAACAGTGATAAAGCTTTCTGTCGCCTACGCTGTAAGAAGAATTTTATATTATATTTTATAAGATAATTTTATTTTATTTTCACAAATTAATCTTAAAAAGGAAGACTCATTTTAAAATTGTCAAATTATTGGAAAAGTAATAAAAATATTTTGCCGAATAAAGCATTTATGTTAATTTCAGAGACGAAATTTAAAATTTATCCAGAATGATATTTTTATGTCTGAGGAGAATCACACGCTGAGAACTAATTCGTATATTTCCTAAACATGTTTGATTTTTATGACTACTACTAAACAAAAACCACAAAGCATTAATTCGCAACCAAACATTCAATAAAAACTGAGAAAAATACTTTTATTCCATTAACAATGACTACTTTTATAAATCATTCTATTACATATGTTAAGGATTGGTTTTACTTATGTGATTGCAAAATAAATATAATTTTACTGACGATATAAGGAGAAAAAGACTTAAAACGTTGTATCAGATAAGTGAAAAAAGGTTTGAAGGTTATTGCTGGATTCTGTATAAGAGAAATATTAAAATAAGAAAAGTAAAAAGAAAAAATGTGTCAAAATTCAAAATAAATATAATTTTATTGACGATAGAAGGAGAAAAAGACTTAAAACGTTATATCAGATAAGTGAAAAAAAGTTTGAATGTTATTGCTGGATTCTGTATAAGAGAAATTTTCCAATAAGAAAAGTAAAAAAAAAAATCTGTCAAAGTTCAAAATAAATATAATTTTACTGACGATAGAAGGAGAAAAAGACTTAAAACGTTACATCCGATAAGTGAAAAAAGGTTTCAATGTTATTGCTGGATTTGGTATAAGAGAAATTTTCCAATGAGAAAAGTAAAAAAAAAAAAAATCTGTCAAAATTCAAAATAAATATAATTTTACTGACGATAGAAGGAGAAAAAGACTTAAAACGATATAGCAGATAAGTGAAAAAATGTTTGAAGGTTATTTCAGGATTCTGTATAAGAAAAATATTGAAATAAGAAAAGTAAAAAAAAAAAAAAAAATCTGTCAAAATCACTCAATTTACAATCAAAAATATATTTTTAAACCTATTTTCAAAGTAGAAGTTACATCTCTTTATTCATTGTTCATTGTATTAAGTTTAATCCAGATTAAAAATATACCCCGAAATTGTTTGTGTAATTATTATTGTTTTCTTTTAAAGAAGTAAATTAAACCATGATTAAAACTCAATCTTTAAATGCATTCCACCCAAGGTTTCTGAAGTGTCTTCTATGGATTACAGTGCATTCGAAATTTCCTAAATATAGTTACTTGGGATAAGATATACAGTGGGCTTAATGTGATCTGTTTGGGACACTTTGGTTTTGATTACATTAACCGATTGATGACAATAAACGATATGGAAGATTACATAAATTTACCCCCCCTTCCCTTTAATTCACAGATACTATATCTAAAAACAAATTGAAAAAACACACCTTATATTTATGTACTGTATACTATTCTTTAAAACATAAGAATTGTATACATAATTAAAAAATTGATCATTTGTTGAATGTCTACAATTTTTTCTAAGAATCTCACTGATAAATTGTTCGTAATCATAATCAAATTGTAATAATGATTTAAAATTTTTATCTTTTGTTTCAATGTTAAATAATCTCGCTTTCTGCCTTCCATACCGAAAAGCTGCACGTAAGCTGCATAAAATGTTCATTCGCTCCCTCTCAGTTTTTAAAAGAATGTGTTGCCGAATTGGTTATCTGACAAACATTGACCACAAGCAGGGTGTGCGTGTTTATGGAAAATTCCAGGAACTCGTAATCTCCTTTGTTAATTCCCCATTTCCCTAGGTGTAATAAGATAATTCTCGAAAATTCAAACAACAGCGAATCGAAAGAAAATAATGGGTTCCTTCTGAATATATTATGAATATTACTTTGCCAGTTAAAATAAGAATCGAAATCTGGTAGCATTACCCTATGTAACGATCACACAAAGCTCTAATTTTAACATAGAAATGAATAGAGAAAATCGGAACCAAGTGATTTCGGTAACAATAAACAATTAATAACAATTACCGCGAGCCTGAGTCCACTGTATTAATATTATATATATATATATATATATATATATATATATATATATATATATATATATATATACATAATTTTATGTTCGATTTCTTTTAATAGTATTAATTTAGGTTACTAATATAACTTCTAAAACAAAAAAATCTTAATGATATAACAGAGTATTTTTTGCCGCTAAACATCTACTGGCGGCTCAAAAAATCTTTCGTAAGTCGACCTCCAACATCGATTAGCATACGTTGTAAAATTTTATGTATGGGAATCTAAAGTAAATCTAAATGTTGTTTCTCGATTTAAATGTTTAAATGCTGTAAGTGTTTTGGATTTTTTTTAGATATGCTGATAAATAACTCGACAGCTACCTGGTGTTAGTATATATTGAAGAAAGGATACAATAATACCACAGTAATTTTATTTATCTCTGACCTTTCAGTATTTATCAACATAAGGTTTAATTATACCAAGGCATACTATTTGTAGCGGTACATAACGGCTACGCGTGCAGGGGGATTCACAAGTGCAGCCTGTAGTAGTAAATGACATATCTTAAGTACTCGATAACTGTCCACCTAATTCCGTTAATAACAGATAATAATCCAATAAAACAAAAGTGAAGAAGTTCTAAAATATCTATAAAATAACCATGACATTTAGATATATGTATAATATAGGTATATAATTACAAATATGTGGCTTATATTCTTTGTTATTAAGTGTTATGAGAATAAGAGCTTATGCAGAGAAGAAAATAAGTATGAAATCCATAAATTAAACTTTAATCTAATAAATATATCAAATATAACATTTTTATGATATACTGTATATATAATATATAACATATCTTATTTTCTAAATTTAAATGTAGATATATTATGTAAGTCCTTGTTTAGATACATCATGAAATGTCGAAATATATAAAAATTATCATTTGCAGACGTTTTTAATAAATATGTGTCTAGATAAAAATATAATAATATCAACATTAATACTACATAAATTGTGAAGCACATTTTCAATTAAATATGAAGTGCTCAATAAACTATGATATAAGTTTAATAATAAAATTCATAAACTGCAAAATTTAGAGTAATGTGTTGCGAATATACCAAATAATGTGTTGCGAATAAATTTTAAAATGTTCAGTTACTAAGAATGGCTGAAGTTTAATTTGAATCATAAACCACATATAAAATCTGAAGAATATAGAAAGTTCTAAATGTGAGCAATACCAATAAATTTATTAAAATAAATAAATCTAACTATTTTAAAATTTATTGTTTTCTGTTGTTTGTTGTTACGTTCCTATTATAATATGCAACATTTGTAAGTAAGAATTTTAATAATTTCAAAATAGATGTTATATAAATGGAATGTGACATTTAATTCTCACAAACGTTTAGAGTAACTAAATATTTTTTAAAGTTTAAACGAAAATTTATAATTTATTCATTTATTCTTAAGTATGAGAAAATTTTTACAGAAATTCACAAATGTTTTACCACATTTCAGATATTGTTTTACCAGTATTTATATATTTTAGAAAATTATCTCTTTTAAACCTTTTAAAATACGATATTTAGATAATGTAATGAAAACTGATTTAGATAAAATGAAATAATGTACCAAATTTAGTAAATCTAATTACAACTTTTTCACAGATTATTACATTAATTAATGCTTAACCCGTGAAAATTCAAATTATTTCTATTCAATATGTATTAATGAATGCATGTCGTATTTTATTTTGAATAAATAAAAATATAAAATCTAAACATTTTTGATTATTAAAGCATGTCTTCAATTGTGATGATCAATCATTTTAAATATTGTATTTTATAAAAATGGAAACTGTAATAATGTATTTACATGTTATATAATGTACACAAATTACTATAAGAAGATGATACGTAATATATATTGGTATTTGCCATACCCTCTGTTGATGCCACAGTTAAAAAAGTAAACCCTTGCGTGAAATTTGAAGGATTACATATCTGTATGAATAACAAAATTAGAAATAAAAGCAACAGCTATTAACGGATTGGGGGATTGAAAACAAAAAAATAAAACATTCTTAAAAAAATCTTCAAATTATAAAATTTGGTTTTCAATTGTCTTATTTAAAGAATGCTAGGATTAATATATTGAAAAATTAAACCTTGAAGTACTAATTTTATTTAGTAAAGTTATTTTCCTGTGGCATCATATATAAAAAATACCGAAAAACAAAGTTTTTAGAGACACATGAATATATAATAAATTATTAATTATTTAAATATTATAATATAATCTCATTTGTCATAATTTGTCCTTTTAAAATTTCAAGGTGTCTTTTACAAGAAATATTTACACTGTAATAAGACATTTATCTGTTATTTAATATAGATACACTACTGAAAAGAGAAGGTATGTAAAATATATAGGTATTTGTCATGTATTACACTGATGTACCTGTTAAGAAAGTAAATATCTCTGTGAAATTTGAAAAATCATAAGTCTATATAAAGGACGAAATTATACATAAAAACAAGTACTAACGGATTGGGGGATTGAAAAGAGTAAAACAAAACATTCTTATGAAAAAAAACCCTTATTTTTTTAATTAATTTTTAGCTGTGCTCATTAAAGTATATTATTCATTTATAGATTGAATAATTAAAACTTGAAGTTACAATGTACTATACAGACTAGAGTATTGTTTCTATGGATTTAGAAATCAAAGAAAAATCTATCTTCAATCTAACTTGAGATAAGGATATAAATATATTTGAAATTTTAAAAACGCTGAATATAACAGTCCGTACTTATTTGCAGTGAGCTTGTAATTAAAAAACTTAAACGTATCTTTTGGAAGAATAGACTTTGTAAAATGATATTTATATTTCAGCTATTGTAGAGACAGAACTCTAAAGAGAAGACAGGATGTATGTAATAGTTATAAGAATTCGTCATTCATTGTGTTGATAAATATGTTCAAAAAGTTAAATTAAAGTATATTCAAAAAGGAAATTTTAAAAAAATCATACGTCTATATTATAGAATAAAATTATAATTTAAAGCAGGTACTAACAGACTGGGTGAATGAAAGCAGGGAAACAAAACATAATTAAAAGTTGTACAAATTACTTTTCAACTGACTTTATTAAAGAATGCGGGCATCAACAAGTTAAATAACTAATTCTTGAAGTTAAAATCCTTGAATGAACTATACATACATTGATAAATAAATTCATTATTTGATATCTTATACATTACACACATACACACACACATATATATATAAATAAATTATTAATTATTTAAATATTATAATATAATCTCATTTGCCATAATTTATATATATATATATATATATATATATATATATATATATAATATGTATATATATATATATATATATATTATATATATTTATATATATATATATATATATATATATATATTATATATATATATATATATATATATATATATATATATATATATATATGTATATATATATATATATATATATATATATATATATATGTATATGTATATGTATATATATATATATATATATATATATATATATATATATATGTATATGTATATGTATATATATATATATATATATATATATATATATATATATATATATATATATATATATATATATATATATATATATATATGTATATATATATATATATATATATATATATATTTATATATATATATATATATATATATATATATATATATATATATATATATATATATATATATATATAAAGAGAGAGAGGATTGGTAGATAGATAGATAAATAAATACATAAATAAACAAATATAGATAGGTAGATAAAATTATTATGTAAAATGTTATAAATACCAACAAAAATGTTATAAATAAACTAACAAAACATTTATTATTATGGCTTCATAAATCAAAAGAAAATCATCTTATCTTTTACATCTTATCTTTTTAAAAAAAATTTTAGTGTGTTTAGAGATACCTAAGTATATAAATCAATTTCAAATTTTCAATACAACTTGTCTTCATTCGTAATGAACTGTAATTTTATATTTGTAAAGTGTCTTTTATAGGAAAAACAGACTTTGTAATAAGTGACTTATCTGTTTTGTAATGCAGACACATCACTGCGAAAAACATTAGATGAAGTAATTATTAGCTAAGCATTAAGTTCATGTTCCTGGTAAAAAAGTAAATAAATTTTGAAACTTGAAAAACATTAAAACATTATCCAAATTATAAAATTATAAATAATAACATTACATGAAAATATGAGGGATTGTCTATAGAATTGTCATCGACCTAAATGAAGAAAGAAAATATCCGTCCTATAAAGAAAGAATAATAAAAAGCTGTTTTTAATTGTCTTTATAAAGAGATGCTATCCATTGATGGATTATATAATCTCTGAACTTTAAATCTGCTACATAATGACAAATCTTTAGTCTTACAGTTACAGAAATCAAAGAAATAAATAAAAAATGGCAGAAAAGAATTAATTTGAAAATTAAAGTTTTTTAATACAACTGTCTTTATTTGTAATGAACTGTGACTTTACATTTGTAACTTAACTGTTTTGTAATGCAGACACATCACTTTAAAAAAATTATATCTGATGTAATTATTATCTTAGCATTAAGTTCATGTTCCTGGTGCAAAAGTAAATAAATTGTGAAACTTGAAAACATTAAAAAAATTATGCAAATTATAAAAATATAAATAATAACATCACACAAAAATATGAAAGATTGTGTATAGAATTCCCATTGATCTACACAAACAAAGAAAATATTCATCCTATAAAGAGAAAAATTTAAAAAATCTGTTTTTTAATTGTCTTTATAATGAGATACTATCCAATGATGTATTAAATAAGCTCTGAAATTTAAATCTGTTACATAATGACAAATCTTTAGTCTTACAGTTACAGAAATCAAAGAAATAAATAAAAAATGGCAGCAAAGAATTAATTTGAAAATTAAAGCTTTTTTTTAATACAACTTGTCTTTATTTGTAATGAACTGTAATTTCATATTTGTAAATCGTCTTTTCTAGGAAAAACAGACTTTGTAATAAGTAACTTACATGTTTTGTAATGCAGACACTTCACTTTAAAAAAATTATAACTGATGTAATTATTAGCTTAGCATTAAGTTCATGTTCCTGGTGAAAAAGTAAATAAATTGTGAAACTTGAAAAATATTAAAAAAAAATTATCCAAATTATAAAATTATAAGTAATAACATTACAGAAAATATGACGGATTGTCTATAGAATTGCCATCGATCTATATGAAGAAAGAAAATATCCGTCCTATAAAGAAAGAACAATAAAAAGCTGTTTTTAATTGTCTTTATAAAGAGATGCTATCCATTCATGGATTAAATAAGTTCTGAACTTTAAATCTGCTACATAATGACAAATCTTTAGTCTTACAGTGTAATGAAGATTTTTCATGTCCCTTCATTACATATTTCCCTCGTGGGGTAGATATATTTTAAACTACAGTTTGCGCCTTGTTTTTCGCATATGGTCCCTTATATGTGCAGCTTTAGTTTTTCTCAGGAATGCAGCCTGTCTTTTTCAAACAGAGCCGCCCCCGATCTGGGGTTATGTTTCGGACCCAGCGTCCAATTCTGGCCACCTGCATCCGTCGACCTCAGGCCTTTCGTCCATAATTTTGCGCCCATCAGATCATATTCTGACAGTTGTGCTGACGGTGCTTTCGGATTGCGATAAGATGCCGCGCCTTTGAAGGGTACCGCGTTGTGGTGTGTTGCCAGGCTCCGCTCCGCATCGTTGTTGGCGAATTTTCATTACAGGAGTTGCGCCTCTCTGCGATTGGGTTTTTGATTTCCGCGCGCCTTGTTTCGACGTTTCATTGGTCAGAGCCGCGAGAGGCCTCGCTCTCCCTCCGAGAGTGGGGTTTTCTTGGCGCCTGGCAACCCTCTTGTTGGCTGTGTTTCGGCGCTTTTGGCGTGAGCGCAGCCTAGAAGTTCTGATAATTTTGAGAGACGAGGTAACACAGAGAGATGAAATTTTTAACACCTTACTGACGCATTTTATGGATCGGAAAAAATGTTTCCGTGGGAGCCATGTCGATCTTTGGCTAACCTAAGCATTCTGCCTTATTTTTATTTTGCTGCGACTTGCCTGAGGTTATCTTCCATCTACACATTAATCGCCGTAATGTTTGAAGTTTAAAACAACGAAGCTAATAACCCATTATTGGATCATGGCAGAAGTAGACGATATTTATTTGTGTAATATAAAGTGAAGAAAATTATTTGAGCGAATTAAAAAAAATAAAGAATGTCTCTCCATAAACTCAGCATCTGTTTTTTTACCTGAGGTGACTCTCGAAACAAAACCTAAGGCTCTTCATCGATCATCCCACGTACAGCATCCTTCCTCTATATGGAGCTCCCACTTCACTATACAGAAATCAAAGAAAAAATAAAAAATGGCAGCAAAGAATTAATTTGAAAATTAAAGTTTTTTTAATACAACTTGTCTTTATTTGTAATGAACTCTGATTTTACATTTGTAAAGTGTCTTTAACAAGAAAAACAGACTTTGTAATAAGTAACTTAACTGTTTTGTAATGCAAACACATCACTTTAAAAAACTTATAACTGATGTAATTATTAGCTTAGCATTAAGTTCATGTTCCTGGTGCAAAAGTAAATAAATTGTGAAACTTGAAAAATATTAAAAAAAAATTATCCAAATTATAAAATTATAAGTAATAACATTACAGAAAATATGACGGATTGTCTATAGAATTGCCATCGATCTATATGAAAGAAAATATCCGTCCTATAAAGAAAGAACAATAAAAAGCTGTTTTTAATTGTCTTTATAAAGAGATGCTATCCATTCATGGATTAAATAAGTTCTGAACTTTAAATCTGCTACATAATGACAAATCTTTAGTCTTACAGAAATCAAAGAAAAAATAAAAAATGGCAGCAAAGAATTAATTTGAAAATTAAAGTTTTTTTAATACAACTTGTCTTTATTTGTAATGAACTCTGATTTTACATTTGTAAAGTGTCTTTAACAAGAAAAACAGACTTTGTAATAAGTAACTTAACTGTTTTGTAATGCAAACACATCACTTTAAAAAACTTATAACTGATGTAATTATTAGCTTAGCATTAAGTTCATGTTCCTGGTGCAAAAGTAAATAAATTGTGAAACTTGAAAACATTAAAAAAAATTGTGCAAATTATAAAAATATAAATAATAACATCATAGG
>CM063504.1:109917271-109937271 GCA_032207245.1 Pardosa pseudoannulata
ATTTTATTGGAAATGGCAAGGAATATTTTCTAACGGAATATTATATTTGATTACTTACGATTCCCTTTAGGGAGAGAACGGTAGTGATAAATCATTTAAAGGATTACTAATAGGGGTGGTTATAGGAAACTTCTTTTAAAAAGTATTAAATAGTTCTAATGTATAAAAAATCATACATTACTATAAATCCCACTGGTGATGTAAAAAACATAAGAAAACTAAATCTATGTATACATACATCTATACATACATAGATAAATAAACTCATTATTTGATATCTTATACATTACATATCTATTTCTCTCTCTCTCTCTCTCTCTCTATATATATATATATATATATATATATATATATATATATATATATATATATATATATATATATATATATATATATATATATATACTCTAAAAGGGGGAAAATTTGTCTTTTATAGCAAAAAATACAAAACTTACGAAAGTAAGTGCATAGTAACTTATTCTTGGCCTAGCCTGAGCCCTAAGGAACGTCCAACATAAGAAAAGATTAATCATAGACATCTGTTTAGTAGGATTAAACCAATTACATTATCAATGGGAGTGAATATAGTGGTCGAAAATGCAGAAATTGCACACGCTGGTTTTTTTTTAGCCAAAGTAATTTCTTGTATTTATAATGATGTTCCTTTGTAGCTGTGAAACGTGCATATCTTTTTAATCAATGCCTTATTTATTATAAAGATCATACATTTCCTAAGGATATAATTTGAAATTAAATTTATCTGGATATAAATCCTGAAAAAAAATCTGCAATTAAAATAGAATTAATGATCGACTATTTCCGATTAGGCCTATAAATGTGAAGCAATGCTATTTATTTTAGGAGCAAACTGAAATACAGGAATACTTTAACATGATTATTTGTAAAATATGAGTAGTTTGTATAGAAGGAATATTGTGCTTATCTACAAAAATAAAGATCATATTTCAATCAATATCTTATTTATTGATATGATAATATATTTCCTAAGGAGGTTAATTCAAATTAGATTTAGCTGACTGTGAAGCCCGAAATATAAATCTCCCTTTTACACCAAATTAAATAGAATTAATGATCAATTAATTCCGATTTTGCCTATAAATGTAAAGAACTGTTATTTGTTTTAGAATCAAACTGAAACACAGGTATATTTTAACAGAATTATTTGTAAAATATGTATAGTTTGAATAGAAGGAATATTGAGCTTAACTTCAAAAATAAAGAATAGCTTTCAACCAATATCTTATTTATTGTGATGATCATATACTTCCCAAGGAGGTAGTATCAAGTTAGATTTAGCTGACTAAGAAATCCAAAACCTCGCTATTATAACAATTTAAATAGAATTCATGATCAACTAATTCCGATTAGGCCTATAATTGTGAAGAAGAGTTATTTGTTTTAGGGGCAAACTGAAACACAGGACTGCTTTAACATCACTATTTGTAAAATATGAATATTATGAATAGAAGAAATATAGAGCTTAAATTCAAAAATAAAGTATATTTTCAGTCAATAACTTATTTATTGTGATGATCATATACTTCCCAAGGAGATAATTTCAAGTTACATTTAGCTGACTATGAATCCTAAAAAACAAATCTCCCATTTATACAAATTTAAATAGAATTCATGATCAAATGATCTTCTAATTAGATCTATAAACGTGAGGAACAGTTATTTGTTTTAGGGGCAAAATGAAATACACGAATACTTTAACTATTATTGTTTGTAAAATACGAATAATTTAAATAGAAGAAATATTGAGCTTAACTTTAAAAATAGAGAGCAAACAAATAAAATGCTCTAAGAAATTAACACTTAAAATTGGATGATTGAATTTTTTTATAATTAAACGATTTACGAAATTTCAAACTGCGTGTTATTAAAATTAAGGAAAAACCCAAATAATACACAGTTAGAACGTAATTATAACTAAGCGATCTTTATAAATTCCGAAACCTTACTATTTTTTTATTTCTTGTATTGATCACTGGAATTTTAGGACGATGACAACAATAATTGTCGGAAAGAATTCACTCTTGAAGAGTTACATGTCCTATTATATACAATTTGTTAAAAGAAAAAATTACAAAATGATGAATAAAAAAGTATAATAGTTTTTTATATCACAAATAAGTAAATCATAGTAAATTTTTATACATGAGATGCTTAAATCATTGAAGCATTATATTTAATATGCTTGAAAAACCATGCGAGTTATACCTTCCAAAGAAAAAAATATGGAAGAGGAATCTGTAATCAATCACAGTCTTTATAAAAATCTCTCGCATAAAGTGAATATTTGCTATGTAATAAATTATTAAAAAAATACCTAAAATATTTTGTTTTTGTTAACTGCGCTGTTTGAAAAAAAAATCTAATAAAGATTATGCAATTAATTTTCCTCGAGGATAAGAATTTTTTATGAAGCGTAATTAAATTGCTATTTACAGTCTTTATTTTAATAGATATATTTAGTAACTTAAACTGTTTAAGTAGATTGTTAGAATATATCAGAACTATACGTAAATTCTAATGTACTAGTCATACATAATTCATGTAAGAAATACATATTTATATTGAACTTCATTTATATATTGCTACATTTATATATTACTATTTACATATTTTCATTCATTTGATACATGCAACCTTATGTAGATAATATGGAAATACAAGCTTAAGCATAAATATTATTATTACAGGTTTTAAAATGACAATAAAGGATTCCATTTGTCTAAGTGTTAATTCTAATCAATTCAACAATAAAACTATTCACTCGCAATCATATGAAAAATGCATTTTATTTATTTTAAAAAATAAATATTTAATTTTGGAAGAGCTATTACATTTTTATTTTTCGGGTATAATTTTATTATTACTATCTGAAGGAGTATATTTCAAGCTGAAATTTCCTCATATGTTTTAGCCGTTAATTGATTCGTTATAAAATAAAATATTTTGATTTGTATAAAATAAAATATCTCATAGATAATAACTAGAGTCTAAATTTAAAATAATTAGTTATCATTTGTGTATGAAATAAAGCACTTTTTAAAAATATTAAATATATGCACCAAGTGAAACAAAATCCATTTCCTTACAAATTAACTTTTGTAATATATAAACTAGTATATTAAACAGAAAAAATTATCACTTTTAAAATTTGAACTAAAGTCATATTAATAACATAAAATTATTAAATGTAATAGTATTACAAATTTTAATTCTTATGAAAGTTTTATTTTTTTAATTAAAAATTATGCTATATTTTATAATTTTAGTTCACTGGATAAGACTGTTTTGTTTTTAAATTTGATTTTGAAATCTAGTTTATGATGTATATATTTTAAGTTTTCTTTTGCAACTGAGTACATTCCATGTATTTCATTCGGTGTACATTCCAGTTTTGTTCTTGGTTTTCCTAGTATTTCAATTCTTAATAGATGTTGTATTTGTTTTATTTAAAATTATGTTATTCTTTATAATTGTAGTTCACAAGAAAAAACTGTGTTTTATTTTATTTTATCTGATTTTTTTTATTTCCTAGTATTTCAAATGCTAATTCTTATTAAAAGTTTTATTATTATTATTTTAATTTAAAATTATGCTATAGTTTATAATTTTAGTTCAAGAGAAAAATCTGATTTTTTAAAAATTTTAACTGATTTTTTTTAATTTCTTAGTATTACTAATGATTATTCATATATACTTTATAATTTTTGTTCACAGGAAAAAACTGATTTTTTTTTCAATTTGATTTTGAAGTTTAGTTCCTGCTATATATATTTTAAATTTTATTGTGCAATTAATTACGTTTCATGTATTTCATTTATTGTACATTCAGGTATAGTTCAGAGTTTTTCCAGTATTCCAAATGCTAATTCTTAAGAAATGTTGTATTTTTATTTTTTTAATTTAAAACTATAATATACTTCATAATTTTAGTTCACAAGTAAAAAGCTGATTTTTGTTTTATTTTAACTCATTTTTTATTTCCTAGTATTACAAATGCAAACTATTATTAAAATGTTGTATTATTATTTTTTAAATTTAAAATTATATATTACTTTATATTTTTTGTTCTCAGGAGAAAATTGATTTTTTTATTTGATTTTAAAATTTAGTTTCTGATGTATATATTTTAAATTTTCTTGTGCAACTGAGGTCGTTCCATGTATTTCATTTAGTGTACATTCTGGTATAGTTATTCGTTTTCCTTGTATTTCAAATACTAATTCTTAATAAATGTTGCATTTTTATTTTTTAATTTAAAATTATGTTATACTTTATAATTTTAATACACAAGAGAAAACTGATTTTTGTTATTTCCAAATATTAGAAATGATAATTATGATATATTGTATTATTATTTTTTAAATTTAAATTTATGCTATACTTTAGAATTTTTGTTCACCAATAAAAACTAATATTTTTATTTTATTTTAAAATTTAGTTTGTGTTGTATATATTTAAAATTTTCTTGTGCAACTGAGTACATTCCATGTATTTCATTTTAAGTACACTCAGGTATATTTCATGGTTTTTCATAGTATTTCAAATGATAATTCCTAATAAATGTTGTATTTTTATTTTTAGATGCCTTCAGGCATCTAATTCGGTTATTTTGAATGAATCGGAAAGATTACCTCAATCGATGATCAATAACTTTATTAACAATACGTGACTAAATGTGACACTTGTATATTTGTACTGTTCCTTCTAATAAGATATGACGACAACTCTTATTAAAAGGTTCAGTAAACAATTGCGGTGTATCTTACTTTAATCAGTCTTGCTCTCATGTGTATATAAATCTATAGTAAATTTCTTTGCAAATTTGTTATTTCAATTTCATAGCTAATATTATAAAAGAGTTAGTATACCAAATTTTGAAGCATTAAACCTTTTTGTGTCAAAATATCTCCTTTTTAAGGTTGTAACATTATGGTTGAGACATAAGTATGTCAAAATAACTAACAAAACTACCCATTCTTGTATGAGTATTCATCATGAATGAATATGTGCCTGCCCACTAAAATGTGCATTTCTAGCTTTAAGTTCTCTTATTTTGTGTTATGAAGTTACAGATTCCTTTTTCCCTATAATTTTAATTATTTCTAGTCTTTTAATTCTCTTACTCACTGCTATTACATATTCACAAAAAATAAATATCAGGAGTGACGGGCTTGGCCCGTATTATCCTGTTGATATTCAATGGAACCCACAGAGGTGTGTGTGTGTGTGTCTTAAAATGATTAGAAATATATTTAAAGTTGCATATACAATTGTGAAGGATTTATAGAATTATATGAATTACTAAACTGCTTCAGACTCTTCAGGCTTTCCTTTCAAATTCAGAGTATTCCCAGAAGTGAATCACCTGTTCTAGAAATTGTCAAGAAAGATTGATAATAGCTACGGTCTATATATGTGCGGCCTATATAATTTTTAATATTGAATTTGATTCTGAATTCAGCCCCCATCCCCCCAAAAAATTCTTACTTTAATTAAACAAATAATCATCAGTTTTAAAGAAAATCACAGGAACGACTAACTATTTTTTTATTTGAAAATTCCACAATGTAAGTTATTCCATCTCATATAAAACAAGAAAAAACATCTTGTAGAAATTAATATTCACATAGAATAGAGTTGTAAAAAAAATGCACTTAAAAGGGATTCGAATTCGTAAAAAATTAATCGAATAGCATAATATAAAAAAATCTCCTAACTGGAAAAGAAGTAAGCTGTAGAATACAAGGTATTTATCACAATAAATTTGCTTTATATATTTATAAAGAATATACATCCTATAATAAAAAAACTTACAAAATAGAAAAACTCACGATGTGAAGATTTATAAAAAAATGAAAACAGCATTTAGCTGAGTAAAGCTGAAGTTACAATAAATTCTTAAATAGCACTTCAAGGCAAATAACATACTGTCACATTTGCGGTTGTATTGACCTGTTGAATAATTTATAAGCATAGAAAGTAATTATATTTCTTTAAGAGCTTATTATAAGTAATTAGGAATACTGATTTTAGCGTTATTTCAGTAATAAAACTGATTATCTTAAATTATTTTATAGCTTAATATTAAATAGGTCTTTGATTATAGAAAAAAAATTCTAGTATACACGTTTTATCAAAAAAACAATTTATACTATTATGAAGTTTAAATTTAGTGCTATATGCAACAAGAAATAGACAGCAATAGCTGTTACGGGAAAATCATTAGATTATTAGATAGGATTTACTAACTACTTACAACTAGGACTACTAGGTAAGTACTTTCCAAAATACATATTTATCATATATCATTACAGAGAGTAAAATAAAAATGTCTGTAGTTAAATTAACATTTAATGATAACCTAAATATTTTAGTAAAGTTATTTTCCTGTGGCATCATATATAAAAAATACCGAAAAACAAAGTTTTTAGAGACACATGAATATATAATAAATTACACACACACACACACACACACACACACATATATATATATATATATATATATATATATATATATATATATATATATATATATATACACACCCACACCTAAACATACACAAATATATTTGACATGGAAAAGTGATTAAAGCAGGGAAGACATATTTACTTTCACATATAAAACTTCTTAATTGTAATCCTTCGGTCCATAGCTATGCCATTTAGAAATCCTTTGTTCAAATATATTGCCTCTACAAGCGTTGGGGATGTTATCCGTCACAGTTCCGGCTCAGAACTGTCTCTTTTGGCGTTGCTACCTCAGAAAAATTCCTACGTCTATTTTCGTGTCGGCTTCTTCACTCTGTTCAGTTACGCTCTAGGGTGTGTCTTTCTCCTATTACGTTATTGTTAATGAGTTCTAAATATTTTTAATTATAACTCGCTTAACTCTTAACCCCCATTTTTAATCCTGTCCCATGTACACACACAGATTTATATATATATATATATATATATATATATATATATATATTATATATATATATATATATATATATATATATATATCACGTTCCACTAAATGACACTAGAGTCCTGACATCATTTTCATCTTTTATTTAAGTCTCAGATCACACTACTCATCTTCAATGGCGTCTCACATTGGCGCCCAACTTTTAACAAAAGCAGGCTTAGCTGCTTTGGGTAACCACAGCTCTGTCCGTGGAAATGTGCACACTGCTCTCTGCTCTAGATCACTGCGCGTGAGCTGCATTTATGTGGCTAGCTCTCAAGCTGAGTCACTCTCAGTAAAGAATCCTTACTTAAAATCCTTTAAAATTAATCTACAATTTAAATCCAGACATATATATATATATATATCTATATATATCTACTGAAAAGAGAAGGTATGTAAAATATATAGGTATTTGTCCAACAGTGGTAGCCAATGATTTTAGTGGCCATGACTTGTTTGGCAATGTAACAATATAACTCAGCCTGCAGTCATGTGTCATCAGAAACATAAGTTCAGAACTGCATAACTTGACTTTTATCGAGAATCAAACTGCATCTGTCAACCAAACGTCCTAACAGGGAAACACCTCTGCATGTACTGCTTCAAGACTTTATACACATTTCGCACCGATTTTGGCCCCACAGCCAACTTGATCCCTTGATTTTATTTCCTTGAGACTAATTATGGGTGATCACTTTTTGGGAAATAAGAATGAAACGTGATCATTTAAGCTAGCACGTGATTTACACAGACAGTAATTCAATTCTTAAAGACGCGATACCATTTTCCTTGGACAGCTGAAAAATATAGCCAACAAATAGAAAGTTCGCATTTATTACAGACTTCGTTTTGAAAGATTGATAAAAAGAATTAAAGTCGGAGAACACTACTTCATCTGACATTTTATATCTGAAAGATTAGGCATCAAAAATAATAAGTAGGAAAACGGAAAGTAAATATCTCTGTGAAATTTGAAAAATCATAAGTCTATATATTCTATATATGCAGGATGTGCACTGCACACCCTGGCAAAATTATGAGAGACAATAATATTCTGGTCCTATGATTACCTATCTTTATATGGTATATAATAAATATTATTTATAATATATTTAAATATTATGTTGATTTGCTTGCTTTTATTTATATAATATATATATATATATATATATATATATATATATATATATACTACTTTTTCTGTTAAACTGATAAATGCAAATTTTATATTGCAATTTAAACTATTCCTATCACTTTAGCCGTTAATTATTAAAAATAATCAGCAGAAAGCAGAAAATATGATAAAAATATTCTTTTAGATAATTTCTTGATGAAAAGAATATTTCTGACTTTAAAAACTCATCTCTTGTCTCTCCATGAACAATTATTTACTCATCTTATGTCCTACTGTCTTCTTATAATGTTGTTAGCAAATTACTTACTTGCCATTACAACCTTTAATATGCATTGTGTTCCAGTCATGGGGATATTCTTTAATAGAAATAAGTACTATATAGAGAATTTTTTTATTTTTGATACATATTTTTAGCATTTAGACTTATTTAAATTTAGTAACATTATATTCGTATTATTATTTTGAAAATTAATTTGAAATAATCTGCGAAAAAACTAACGATAGATTTTATGCGTGGGATTAACTTTCAGTTAAAAACACTTAGACAGTAACAGTTCGTTTTAGGTGTCCCTCATTTTTCGAGTAGGTTACGAATATCTTGTAGTGTTCTGTAGGCATTATGCATTAGACATCTGCATACTAATGATATAATTTTTGTTTTATTGTGACATTCTAGTAAGATTGAAATTTTTATAAATTTTATTTTACTTGTAATCGTAAATAATGCATATTTGAAATAATATAACTCCGTTTTAGTGACTCTTTGGGTAAGCTGAAGTCGGAAATGGTTTAAACATTAGTGATTATCAAGTAAAGAAAAATAATTTTGTTTTAGCAATATTAAGTAAATCAAAGATAAAACTTACAAACCCTAAATATATAAATTTTAAAGATTAGAAATGTTGAAAAACTTATTATTCTAGTTAAAAATGTGTAAGACTGATAATCAATTATACTTTGTAGGGAGAAGAATTTCAAATGACACATGTCATCCATATTGAAATTGATTGTGGAGTTCGGAACAGAATACTGTTAGAGGTTTAAATAATATAAAAGAACAATAGAATTAAAATGAAAGCGATCTATTTAAATATTTGGAAACATTTTCAAAAGATATAAACCATTTAAAGAAAGTTCTATATCCAAACTATTTTAGAGTATTGAATAGACACATAATGTCAAGTTGACTCCATTAAAATATTTTAAGAAATGCAACGTAATTTTACGTTTCTAAAGGTGTATGAAGGCAATTTAATAAAAATCACTGAATAAAGAGCGTTAAAAGGAAATGAGCTAAGGAAGTTCGTGCATCTTTACGGATGTGTTTGTAATATTTATACGATTGTGCAGATTTCAAAACAAGAATGGTTGAGAATTTGCTAAACAATTTTGTTGAAGAAAATTATGAAATGTAAAATGATATTAAAATTAATGAAAAACCAAATCATAATTAACACGTTGACTGCCAGATGCATTTCCTATGGTTTTTCCAAGGCGCCGTCGGGAATGTTTCATTATGTGGTGCATAGTATGCTGAAATATTATTTGCAGAGGATAAAATGAGTTATAAAATCTTGCTTGTTTTCGTGGTGGGCGTCACTGGAGAACCCCATGTCAATCCAAGTGTTAATCAGTGGGTTGAGTTTAGAGAGTAAACAAAGACATTGTAAATTTGTTAGTCTCTAGGATTAAAAATGGTTAAAAATGTGGTAAATAAGGAAATAAAGTTTCATGAGTCGATGAAATAAATCGCGCTTAATACTGGAAGAGATCGTGATACATATGAAGACATATTTGTCTGTAAGTGGAAAGTAGGTTTAATAACCTACTTGCCTGTAACCCTTTAGGAAAGGAACATTAAGAAGGTTTTTCTCTATTCAGAAATTGCTCTAATAACGATGGCCAAGTTTGAAGAGCATTCCTCTACAAGGATAATGATATAGATCCAGTGAATGATGAAAGAAGACATTCTTTTCATAGCCACTTTGGCTTCGCTGGAGCAAACTGATAACTGCCATAAATATAATTGGGTAATTAGAGATAATACTATTGCAGGTTAGATAGAAAACTAAATCGCAATAAAAGTAAATCTCATTTTCAAATTGAAGGAGGTATCATAATTGAGAAAATGAAAATAAAATGATGAAAGATGTAAATGATTGCGAAAAAAGTTTTTTTCCTTTTGAACTAAGTCAATTTTAAGAGGATATAGATTAACGTCTACTAAACTGTCAAAAAAAATGAAAATAAGAAACCATTTCAGCTTATAGGTAGAATTTACATGAGCAAATATTTTTTTCTAACGCAGCGAACGATATAGATATTATCGTAACGCCTTAAAAAGACGGCGAAGCTGTTATTCATTTAGCACCACTCGAGGAACATGTGTAGCTCAAGGTATGCTACGGAAGCAAGTAACATTACTCCATCTGGTCCTCGTAATTTAGAATCATGGACCAAGCAGAAGAGCCCTAGGCTTGGCCGTCTATCCCCAGAGGTATCGTTTGTGTACTTGGAGGACTTTGTTACCAGGAATATATTTTACGTGCCCCAGTTAACTTCAGCGAACACGGTGGAACTAAGTCGGCTCCAGCCTCTTAACCCGCAACCTTTCAGTTACGCTGTCTTTGCTGACTGAGCTACCGTGGCTCTCCATGACAAATGTAAGTGAAGTTGTTTGTATATGAACATCACTTCATGATATTGGTAAAGACGGTAGCTCTAACGTTACAGCTTTACGTTTTTTAGAAGAAACACTTATACATATTTTTTATGAAGCTTAATAAAATGTGATTTTGGGGATGTCCAACTTATGTGGTCAAGGATTTTAATGCTGCAATAATGATAAAAACAATTGCAACTCAAGTCTGAAAAGAACATAAAGTAAAAATTCCATCATAGTTATAAATCCAAACAGCATTTTGCCCTCTCCAAATAAACATATTGTTAAAATGTATTAATCAAGAATACCAAGTATTTAAAATAATTCACTTTATCTGTACTGACACATAAAAGAAATCAGCGGTTTTCTTCAGTTTTCAACTTCAAAATGGCTTACTTGCATAAAATATATTTTTTTAATTTAAGAGTACTGACAAAGTACTTATAATTCCACCCTCCTTCGGGAGTTATGAATATTTTTAGAAAATAAAAAATATGAGAGAACAGAAGAACAATACTTACGAACTTTAACAAGAAACTAATCCTGTTACATTTTCCACTTAAGACTTTCAAAAGAAATTGAATTGGAAAAGAAATAGTCACATAACACAAGAGATCACAATCTCTTTTTTTTCCTCAAAGTAGATTTTTCAGATTATGTACATTTTCTATTTCTTGGTTTTCTTACATAGTGCTCTTCTGTTTACTAATTGTAACTTTTTAGCTTTAAAAAGAAAGGCCTGTTTTATTGCTTTAGTCTGCTAGAGTGTTTCTAATTTTTTTTTCGCTGCTGAGATAAAACTTTTCTTAGAAGAAATGTGATTAGTTCTCGTGGTTTTATTTTTTACCTTGGTTAAACATAGTCATTCTATATAACTAATTAAATGCTTTAGTTTAGTTTAAAGATAAAATGTCTGATTAAATTTTATTCATATACTACCAAAATTAAGCTAAACTTCCTTTGAAAAAAATTAAAATGTAAACACTATACTAAAATAAATCTATGCTGCTAATTTCTGTTTCTAAATTTGATTTCACTTTTAATGTCTATTTTTTTAAATTTCATTCATTAATGAAAAGTTTTACGAATATTTATAAATACTACATATTTTCACTTTGAAACATGAATCATTAAAATAAAATCCTAATTTTAGCCTTTATAAAAATATAAATATTTATCGGTCTTTGGAAAATACACTTTTCTAACAAATGCTAATAATTTATCACAACCAGTTTGTATACACTGTAATTACGACAGACATGTTATTTTTCACCAATAAAATATGATGTAGAACTGGATTTAGAAGAATCACATTAAAAAACTAATTAATATATCTTATAATTTTTGTTAGCCACGTTCATGAATGCAGCGTTTATTTAACAATTTATTTATGATATTAATACATACTATTAATATTTTTACATACTTTTCATATCAAATCTTTTCAATATTACTAAAACCTTGGTACGGGTGCTTGTATTTTTTTACTTATTGTTATAGAAGTACTTTTTGAGGTACTCTTCAATAGAATTCTTATGATGTATAAAATTATTTAAATATTAGACGCGCAGACTTTTATAAATATTTTTTTAGAGATAAGAATATTCATAAATAATAAATTTTTATCGACTGGAATTTCAGTTGAATTTCCTGGTGTTGTACTTTTTAACATAATGCACCTAAGTCAAAGGGAAATATATTATACCGCTAAAGAGGAATTTTTGAATGCATACTCAAATTTTTGAGTTAATCATAATCCTCTACACTTTAATATTTGTTTGCAAAACATTTTAAAAACTGAAATAAAGGCTTCTACATAGTAATAATTCATATACACACACACACACACACACACACACACACACATATATATATATATATTTATATATTTATATATATATATATATATATATATATATATATATATATATATATATATATATATATAATATATATATATATATATATATATATAATATATATATATATATATATATATATATATACATAATATATATATATATATATATATATATAAATATATGTATATGTATATACATATATATATGTATATGTATATATATAGGATGTATATATATATATATGTATATATACATATATATATATATATATATATATATATATATATATATATATATATATATATATATATATATATATATATATATATATATATATATATATATATATATATATATATATATATATATATATATATACATATGTATATATATATATATATATATATATATATATATATATATATATATATATATATATATACACACACACAATGTAGATAAATAGTAGAACCTCCATCTTTAGACAGAAGAATTGAATGCTTACCTAGATTTGGAAAAATATGACAGTAGTGTAAACATTAGTCGAATGGTCAGAAGTAGAAGTTCTAAGGAGATGGGGCATTGGAGTCGAGATTGGAAGTTTATTTATAGTTAGTATACATTAGTAATGTTTAAACTACGAGGAACAAACTTTGTGCTTATGGAAATAGTAAAATAGGACATCTTAATTCCTATTTTGTGTACCCGACGTATGGAGGAGTAGGATTTGGTCTGAAATATTTCGACAATTCGATGTATTCATCGTTTTAACAATCATAGACAAAACACAGATAACGGTAAATTTCGTATAAAATGAAGATCCAATAGTTCCAAATTATAATTTAATAAAAATGGGGTCCCATACATCTGGGAAGAGATCAAGATAGACGGTGAAAATGTGAAGTAATACTGCACAACAAAGGAGAGTAGAAAGGTGTATGGTGTCACGGTAATTGAGTTTTGGGAGGGATATTTTTAAAGGGGATTCATCAACTGTAAGTCATTCTCAAATGATGGCTATTATACTTCTAATTCAAAAATTGTATGGCTTAAGTTTAGAACTGGGCATGGGGTAATATGTTAAAAAAATCCTATATTTTTAATCAAATATTTTGTTTTCAGTTAAATTTATAGAAGTTTAATATACCATCAATCATAACACCAGCAAGCAATATTACTTGTCTCAATCAAGTAGGAGGATAACAGTTTATAGATAAGCACTTCTCATTTAATAATAAATCCCCTTTCAAAACAGTGCGCACTTTGGTTTGTAAGATACAAACAGACAATGCTGAATAAAAAAATTTTAAATAAGAATCAACTGTAGGGCAAGCGAGCAGTCTCCAGTTCAAGGGATTTTGTATTCTATCAAAACAGATGCAGTATTTTGCAGTCATCTTTCATATCACTCGTATCCTTTTGAGATGTAAATTATATTAAATATTTAAGTAGAATTATAGTCGAGGTTTCATTTTGTGGTATAATGTGCCTAGGAAACTTCGAGGTTGGATGTTATACTGAGAGAGCAGTTAACATTAAATTAAAATTTTACCACCAGAAGATACCTTATCATCGTGGTGCTAATCCGTATAATTAAAACTAGATTTACGGACCGAGCCAATTTGGCTCATTAAAAATTTGATCAATATATATATATATTATATATATATATATATATATATATATATATATATATATATATATATATATATATATATATAAAACTAATATCACTTTTCAAAAACATACGTTAGTTTTTAGTTAAGTAATAAAATATATGTAAAATTTCATTCCTCTTCCCCACAGACCCTATTGTTTTGCATTATCAAATGTGGAGAACCTATTTTCATGGTTTTGAGCCAATTTGACTCATAGAATGTATATAATAAATAAATAAATAATATATATATATATATATATATAGTATAACGTAAATATAAAGTATAAAGTATATAAAGTATAGTATAAAGTAAATACAGAGAAGAAGTTCACTTCCAATGACAGATAATCATGTTACTGACGAATGAATTATTGTCAAGTTCAACAATCATGGAAAAGAAACAGATGTGGAAAACATTGTGCTAAATGTAATAGAAATGTTTGAAGAAAATGTGTTATAAAGACAGACTTTATGTGTAAAAAATGTTTTCCATAAATTTTTTGATAATAAACATTTTATTTAAATTAATTTGGAACTATTTTCTTTGCAAAAAACTTAAATTTTTTTGCATGAGTCAAATGGGCTCACTTGAGTAAAAATAGGTATATGATCATCCGTAAATCTAGTGTTAAACCACTGTTAACTAGAAAGCCGGAAGTCTCTGACTAGTATGATAATGTAAGTGTAATTTTCTGTCGTTTTGTACTTTTTACTCCTAAACTTTTTTTAATATTTATAACAAAACTCGTGTAAAATAAGAGTAAATTGCTTTACCATGTGAAAGTCTGGATTTCAGACAAGTGAATGAATTCATGAAGAATCTCTATATTTCTATGATACTATTTATACATATCAAAGAATAAAAGGGTAGCATAAGGGACAAATAGTTACACTTCAGTCAGAAATACTTGTTATAATGTATTCAGTTCTGCAAAACACATGTTGGAACAACTTACTTAAAATCAGACCATTAAAAACGTGTTTTATTTCGTTGTAGTTCCTTATACCTTGATTATTGTTATTCTAATATTACAAAATAAATAAATGTAAAACTGTAGATCAGACAATAGTTATAAAAATAGCTAATAATTCAACAATTTTGTGGGTGAATTTGAAAATAAAGGTGTTATGTGAATCTAAAAGTTATAAAATTTTTCCAACAGAATTTTCAAACTTAACATAGTAGAAACATGAAGGTAATATTCTTTTAACCCTCTCGCTGCGCTACCCGCGATTTTCACGGGCAAAACAGATGTAGCAAAATTTGAGCAAATCGCAATTTCCGCGGGCATGCAGTTTAGCCGTCCATTTAACTGTGCATCCCACTCTTTCATCGTTTATTCATTCCTTTTGGCTTTACTGTGTTTTTCAATTGTTTATTTAGCTGTAAACTAGCAGATGGCTTTAATTGTCCACATTTCTTCGAAATATAGAAGAATTTTTTGTAGCATTTTTTAGCATGCTTTTCATGTCTGAATGATTTCTGACAGGAAGCGTTCCGCTAGTGATATAACCTATACGCCTGACGATATTTTTGACACTGATAGCACTTCTGACACTGATTTCAAGTATATTCAATGATAGTTATAGGGAAACTGATGGGAATTTCTTGGATTCCTTTTCGGACAGTGATGAATCTGAAAATTCATTTTCTATTCAATATGTTCGACAGTTGTGCAAAATTTATAAGCAAAATATTCCACCAGCTCTTGCTTCATTTCCTTTCATTGGAAATCCCAGACTAAATTTCACTTTGAAAATAATGCAACTGTTTTGGCTCTTTTGAACTTTATTTTGACGATGTTATGATGCAAATAATAGTAAAAGAGACCAACAGTACATGACAGTTAATAGACCCATGAGACTAACTGCTCGACACACAAGCCATATACACTCAAATCTCATCAAGAAAGAGCCTCGTAGATAGTGTGCTGTATGTTAAAAAAAACTGAAGGTGTAACAGAAACTTCGAAAAACAAAACGCGAATTTGGTGCAAGGATTGCGAGGTAGCAGTTTTCCTCGAGCTTTGTTTCGAAAATTTATCATACAAGACTTCATATCTAATAAATGTTTTCTAAGTCTTGCATTTTTTAATTAGTATATACGTTTTGCTTTTGTATTTTATAAAATAAATGATAATTTAACCAAGATTAATTTTCAAAATTTAGCTTTTATATAATTTTTCTTCAATTTCATTATTTAGAACACTTTTTTTAGAACCTAATTCTATATTAAAAAAAAATCTCTTTTGAAAAATTTTTTGTAGATTTTAACTCTAAAATGTATATAAATTTCAAATATGTAATAACAAAATACAAATTTTTTTTAACCTATTTTGATAAAAAAATATGCAGCGAGAGGGTTAATCTTCTCTAATTCATTTTATGTAGCGTTATGTAGCGTATTCATTTTATGTTACATCATCTGGTGCAACAACATATTTTATATAGAAACAGGTTTTTACAGTGCAAATGCATTTATGTAACTCTTAATAATTTGCCATAAATTTAGTGAAGTTTAAAAAATCCTTTGAATCTTCAATGAATAAAACAGTTTTTAAAATTCTCGTTACGAAAGAACGTCTAACAGTTTCTTTTAAAAATATATATTAATTTTTAACAAGTATCTTTGAATCGTTTACTATATACTGTTTATTGAATTTAGTTAAGTTTAAAAATATCTTTTGAGTCTTCAAAGAATAAAACATACTTTTAAAATTCTCGCTACGAAAGAACTTCTAATAGCTTCTTTTAAAATATATAAAATTTTTAACAATTAGTCTTGAATCTCTTATCATATACTATTTATTGAATAATTTGTAATTTATAAAAGTTGATAACAGTTGTTTGAGGTATGACATTATTTAAGAATTAAAAATAAAACTTGATATTTCCAATGGAATTATTTATTTTTTTCACTTTGAATTATTGCAGAATTCTGTGTGATCATAAATTATCCCTAATAATATAATAGCTTAAGTTATCTATTCGTCTGTCTTCGAATTTATGAAGCAGTTGGACCTGGAAGGGATCGAGACATCTATATGCATGAGTTATTGTTAGCAAAATTGAAAGCGAGTAAAATTTATATTTTCCTAAACTATAGATCAGATTCTGAAATAAATTGGTATACATATGCTACATATCACAGCAAAAATACTATCACCTTTATAACGTTCGAAAGCAAACTCTTCTCCCCTTTACGACGGTTTAATGTCATTATTTCAAGCCCTATTTTCCCTGGTTAAGACCAGACGATTAAAGTTATCAGATTAAAAATAGGTAAAAATAACATTTTTTCTAGCATTACGACATTATTCCTTTAACCATCTCTTTTAATCAGTTCTTATATTAAATTATTTAAATATCGTCTGCATTATTTTCATACGTTTTATCATTGAACTTAGATATTACGTAAACAGTTTTCCTTTTATATTTGGCCTAATTAATATATTAGGTACATATATGATAAATTTAAATTTAATAATCAATTATTTTTTTTTTCAATGAAACTTTTATCACCGATATTAATAACAAATTCTATTTATCTCTGTAGTAGAAATGATAGTTTAATTCATTTACTGTAATTATTTAATGTAGCAAAAAATTGGGAAGAACTTAACGATAATGTTGACGTTGTTAAGAAAAACTTTGAATTATCTTTCTAAATGAATTCAACGTGATTCTAAACTGCAGTCACCGTATCGGGAGTCTTCAGAAGAGTATGAATATAAACAAACTATTGAGCATGTACCAGATAATTCTCAGCTACATAAACAAACCATTTTTTTTTTAAATCCCTCAAAGTGTAAGTTACATTTCTGGAAAATTAAAAAATTTAATGATTCTATCATATGGCGGGCTATATGCTAGTTTTAATCCTGTTTATCTACATTGAACTACAGTTCAATGTAGATAAACAGGAAAACAATGTAGAATGTAGTCTATGCAACATGCGGAGTATGAATTAAGTGGATTAAATTATGTAAAGAAATGTAAAAATGTATGACACTCTACAGATTTTCTTTATATCCAGTGTAAAAAATTGAATAATTTTAGAGTGTGCAAAATTTTTAAAAATGAATCATGTGAAATTATCATAAAAATGAAAGTTAACGCATGGTATTTATAAACCCATATATAGAGACTAAATTTTTTCAATACTGTAACAAAATTAATTTTTGAAACTTTACTTTAATGTTTATATATTGTACAGTACATAATTGTAGTTTTCTATTATTGTATTAAGTCTTGAGCATTCTATTAAGTTATCTATTATTGCATTGTATTAAGTGAAAAACTATGAAATCATATAATATATGCATTTAATGACGGATTAAGAATTACGGGAATGATTTATTTTAACATTTCAAGTTAAAAATTTTAAATTTTATAAACTGTTTAGAACATAAAACATTTTTTACAAAATGAGATTGTAAAATTTCATACGAGGTTGGAATATCAAGCTGGCTTTTCATTAACTGTAACAAAATGTAACAAAACTGTAAACTGTAACAAAATTAATTTTTGAAACTTTAATTTTTATATATTGTACACAATTGTATTTTCTATTATTGTAATAAGTATTGTAAGAAATTATCTATTATTGTATTGTATTAAGTGAAAAGGTATAAAATCATATAATATATGCATTTAATGACGGATTAAAATTACGGGAATGATTTATTTTAACATTTTAAGTTAAAAATTTTAAATTTTATAAACTGTTTAGAAATTAAACATTTTTTTTACAAAATGAAATTTTAAACATTTATGTCAGGTTGGAACGTCAAGCTAGATCTTAATTAGTTTATTTAAAACTGATATTAAAGTAAACAAATTTCTAAACTTTTCAGTCTATTTATAATGCAGATGTCTAGTAATTGTGTTTTAAGATTTTCTGTGGATTCATCAGGTAAGAGAAATCGCTTACTTGGGTTAATCATCTTTACAGAAGAAGAAAACTGCAATGCCTATTAAATCTAAAGCAATTAAAAATCCAAATCAGTCCTTTCTCAGTTTAATTGCAAGATCAAATTATTCGGAAGTGTACAATTATGTTCAGATAACAACAAAGGCTGACCTTCTGATAGGTATAGTGGCAGTCACCTAGATATAGATATAATATTGTCAAGTTATCTAATTTATTTTATATGAAACATATCAAAAAGAATAGTTTTTTATTACGCTGTATATTTCATGTTAGAATACTTTCTAAGTAAAATGGGATTAGATACCTCATTTTTGGATGATTAAAGGTCAATCTATGTACCCATGTTTTATTTATTATATTTAATAAAAGAGTTGGTCAGACTGACATATATGCTAACAGTGCCTATATTCCTAGGGGTATTTTGGTACTTCAAACGTAAAAAAAAAGTTGCTCACGAATACAAACATATAATATGTATATATATTTGTATTGTATAATTTTGTCTCATTATAGATTATATGATTTTAAGGCTGTACTTTATCCAGCAGGAACAGTACCCCTGGCTGGATAAAGTACAGCCGTAACAAAACGTAGTCAAGCTAGAAAACAAAGAAACCTTGGAATGAAGAAAAACGCGGTTTATTTCGCATTTCCTCTCCCGGATTTCCGCCTCGAAAAAACGCACATCTCTACTTACAGTTGTATGAGCCACCCAATCAGAATACTTAATAGCTAGTCACGAGGTGAGGTTG
>CM063504.1:109942271-109954771 GCA_032207245.1 Pardosa pseudoannulata
GGTA
The DNA here is from genome assembly GCA_032207245.1 of Pardosa pseudoannulata. NCBI lineage: Eukaryota > Metazoa > Arthropoda > Arachnida > Araneae > Lycosidae > Pardosa > Pardosa pseudoannulata. The sequence goes on from CM063504.1 coordinate 109,942,276, forward strand.
CAAAGAAAAGATTGAAAAAAGTGATAAATTTTATATAAAGTTTTTAATAAATTATTTAATATTTTAATAGCATAAAAACTTTATGAAATCTAAGTACGAGTACATTCTTTAAATCTTCTCGAATTTCAATATTTGTAGAATTCTTTACTTTGAAGAATAAATGATTGTTACTTCATGACTGATGGTACCAAGGTGAAACATCTGACTACCGAGACCTCTTCGCCCGACTTAGAGCAAGCATTCCACAGGCGTTTGCAACCCATTGGAAGTCCTACAACATTGTACTTTGGAGTTCGATTCTAGTCCGAATTTCTCTGCTGGTTAAAAAAATAGGAACCGAAATATAACAGAGTTTTGACAGAATAGTTCTTTCAAAAAATATATATAAACAGAATATGGTGGGCAGAATCTATTTATAAGAAAAATAACAATAGAAAACCAAAATGCAAAATTTGAGGATTCATAAAATAAATTCTTCAAATCTAGATATACGGTTGCATTTATATAATGTAAATGCACTTAAGATTTCACAATTATTTGTATTACTAAAATATTAAAAAAAATTATATGAATTTATCATCTATTCAGCCGCCGTTCCATAATAATTGGACATTTATCTAAGTTCGATACATTGACTGTTTTTCCCCTTAAGACGCTAATCTCATTATGTTTTGCAAAGACAATGCATAGCTAATTTTTTTATTTTCCAGCATCAGCCCCTCAATTGCAGAAGTTATGTTCCAGAGCGATCGCATTGTTATAAATGGTGTGAGGTATTAATGTAAAGGCCCTTTGGTGTATATGTGTGTAAGCATGTTTTAGTGTTATAAACTGCGCAATTAAGTTTAGTCAAACAAATAGGTTCGAAGCTGGTGACTTTAATTAAGGATGACATAGCAGAGAGATTTCAGCAAGTATTTTTATTTGTTTTATCTCTTGCATTCTCTCGATCGAGGCGAGTAAATTTAAGGAAGTTTGTATGGTCTAAGCAACAGCCTCTTATCCATAAGATACCTAAAAATTTTGCAATTCTTTAAAAAGTTAGATCTGTTGTTGCTGTGTCTGAAGCCACTTGGAAACACTAAGCAGGATTGGGTAATACGCTACTCGTATTAAAGCAAAGAGTACACCATTCGTTTTAATCTTAAATCGTTGTAATGTAATCCTCTTTTATTTTAGAACTAGCATATAACCCCTCATAATACGGGATCAGTAAAAGTTTTAATTTTCCAGAATTATAAAGTATCCTATCAGGCAGATAAAATATAGTTTCTTTTTTGGCTGACATTTATCTGGTGCAGGGGCAATAATTTGTTTATCTTCATTTGCCTTAAAGTCTCCCAATACTGTGAATGCAGTTTAGAATTACATTTTATTTATTTAGAAATATAATTTAAGGTTTTCATAGCTACGCTAAAAATTATCGTTAAGTTCTGCCCAATTTGTTTTTGCCACAGTATATAATAGAAGTAAAGAAATGACAATATTATTTCTAGTACACCCTGGAGAAACATTTGTTATTGTTAATAATTATTGAGTTCTAAACGTACGTCATTAACTGGTTTGATTTATCTACGTCTCATTGTGTAAATGCAACTTTATCAAAGTAGAAAGGATTTGCAAATGAAATTACCTTTAGGAGAGCAGCAAATTACATAGTCTATCAGCGATATTCAATTACAAGAATTACCCATGAAACTGTCAAAACACCAATAGACATATATTTCTGTTATTACCAATTTACTTATCTAATCTCTGTTTCTCTTTAACTGGTTTGATTTTCTCTACTTTCATATTGTGACAATGCAACATTATGAAAGTTATAAGGATCTGCAAGTAAAGGTTCAATGAACTATTTGCCAAGTTCTCCACAATAAACTGAATGCAACCATAAAGAGTTTTGGGGAACAGTGACCAATACTCCCTCAGACCTTGGATTATAAATATTATATATGTAGATTGTAATATAATTAAGTGAAAGCGACAGGAATGTAAATGTGTATAACATTTTAGTTTCAGTTTATGTTAATGTTTTAATTATAACTCAAAATATTTTTCAAACAGAATTATGAAAAGCGGAAGTAAAAATTTTAAAAACTATAGTAACATAAAATTCGAGGGATCTGAAGCAGCAGAAAGTAAAAAGTGCTGTTAGGAATTTTTAAATTACATGGTTAAAATTAGAACCAGTTGTTGTGTGGATGTCAAAATTCTCAAAAAGTTCTTTTCCTATAATATTTTCTATTCCATTTTCCATTCTATATTTACCGAACGTAAATAAATGTATTAGTATATTTCATGTCATTGACACATGAATGGAAGTAACCAAAAATTTATATAAATACAGTGAAAAATTTTAGATTATTCATAAAAGATATGAGATTTTTAGCTGTAAAAATATTATTGAAAAAAATTAACTATTAAATGTATCTAGGAAAATATACGCAGGTGACACAATGTGTGTTAAAATTCTAACCCATGTGTTTCTGAATGAGTATATCTAAAACGAATTTAAAGATATATATATATATATATATATATATATATATATATATATATATATATATATATATATATATATATATATATATATATATTTATATATATATATATATATGTATATATATATATATATATTATATTGTATATATATATATATATATATATATATATATATATATATATATATATATATATATATATATGATATATATATATATGATAATATATATATATATATGATATATATATTATATATATATATATATATATATTATATATATATATATATATATATATATATATATATATATATATAAATACTCCACAAAGGTACATTCTTGTTTAATGTCAAGTACGGAGACATGATTCTTATCTGTGACTGGAATCAGCCCCCCGTACAAGACTACAATATTCCGTTAAATTATGGTCCTCGATCTCTGACGATGTCTTATTTATCAAACGCTATAAGACAGATACACATTTTATTATTTATATATTATTTTAATCTACATTTGTTATAATGCATGCTAAGTTTACAAGTTAAATATCAATGTATTTCTCTTTTTAATATCGTAAACAAGGTCAACTGTATTTGTAAGCAAATTATGTTTTAAATACATATGTATCAATTCAATAAAAAGTATTAAAAGAGATGGAATCATTGAGACACACTTTGATGTTAGACGCATAAAGAGTTATTTTCCTTTTACTTATGAAGAATTTTGTTTTGGTTTGTTTTGCGTAATAGCTTTTTCAAATGCTTCATGAATAAAATACACATTTACATTTTTTATCTTAAACTTTTACATTTTGTCTGTCAAACGTTTCAGTGAAATATATCTCGAGTGGTTAATATTTCTTACTTCAGAATGTCTTTTGTTTTACGGAAGATAAAACATCAATATGATTTGTATAAGCTTTACAATTTTACTATGCATTCATACAAAGACACACACACATAAATATATGTATGAGCATATTTAATTAAATATATGCATATATATACACGACTATATATGTAGGTATAAGAGTGTGTATATATATATATGTGTGTGTGCGTATAAATATAAATTATGAATAAAATAAATACATTTTATATATATATAAACTATATATATATATATATATATAATAAATATTATATAAATATAGAGTATAAATATATATATATAAATTATTGTTTATAATATAAATATATCTATATATATACAATATATATAAACGTATATAATAAAAAAAATATACATATAATAAAATATATATATATATGATATATAGTATATATATATATATATATATATATATATATATATATTATAATATAATATATATTATATATATATATATATATATATATAATATATATATAAATATATAAATATATATTATATATATATGTATATATATATATATATATATATATATATATATATATATATATATGTATATATATATATATATATATATATATATATATATATATATATATATATATATATATATATATATATATATATATATATATATATATATATATATATGTATATATATATGTATATATATATATATATATATATATATATATATATATATATATATATATATATATATATATATATATATATATATATATATATACATATATATATATATATATACATACATATATATTATATATATATATATATATATATATATATATATATAATATATATATATATATATATATATATACATATACATATATATACATATATATAATATATATACATATATATATACATATATATATACATATATATATATATATATATATATATATATATATATATATATATATAATATATATATATATATATTATATATATATACATATATATATACATATATATATATATATATATATATATATATATATATATATATATATATATATATATATATATATATATATATATATATATATATATATATATATTATATATATATATATATATATATATATATATATATATATATATATATATATATATCAATATATCATATATTGTAATCAATTATTTAAAAATTATTTTAAATTTTGTTGAGAGTACAAATGACAGCCCATTATAAAATCTAAATTTTCCTTATAAGTATATTTTCGTCGACAACTTATTTTCGAAATTCAGTAATTGAAATTTTAATGCTTGGTTCTGGGTAAATGGGAAAATAAATTCCTCCAGTTCTGTTAGTTACGTTTGGCCCATTAGTGTGGAATGTATTTTTAGTTAACGTAGGTTATTGCTTTTTCCTATTTCGTTCAAATTCATTCAAAATTGCTTCTATTTCTAGGACCAATAAAGTTGAAATCTAACATAAATTTTACAATAAATTTAAATTTTAAAATTATCCATTTTATTCAATTATCGGATCAGGCTGATGTGATGAGGCGATTTAGATCTGATATATAATTGTTTCATTCATAAAAAAAGTAAAATGTTCGGGATCTAAATCTGACCTCATCACATCGTCAGAGATAGAGGACCATAATTTAACGGAATATTGTAGTCTTGTACGGGGGTCTGATTCCAGTCACAGATAAGAATCCTGTCTCCGTACTTGACATTAAACAAGAATGTACCTTTGTGGAGTATTTATGAGTCCCTAAGGGACAGGGCCAAATTAGAGGTGATAAGGTTACTCACGTTGGTGGTCTCAGGGCGGGGTTTGCTGAGACCAATGACTTTCTGGCAACGATCCCGATTGGGAGTCAAGAAGAAGGAGGGGACTAAGTTAGAGAATTGAAAAAGAAAGGCCCCACAGAATTGGATGAGAAGGCCCCAGAGAATTGGAGGAGAAGGCCCCAGAGAATTGGAGGAGAAGGTCCCAGGGAGTTGAAAGAGAAGGCCCCAGAGAATTGGAGGAGAAGGTCCCAGAGAGTTGGAGGAAAAGGCCCCAGAGAGTTGGATCGGAAGGCCCCAGAGAATTGGAGGAGAAGGCCCAAGAGAGTTGGATCAGAAGGCCCCAGAGAATTGGATGAGAAGGCCCCAGAGAATTGGAGCAGAAGGCCCCCACAGAATTGGAGGAGAAGGCCCCCAGAGAATTGGAGGAGAAGGCCCCAGAGAATTGGAGGAGAAGGTCCCAGGGAGTTGAAAGAGAAGGCCCCAGAGAATTGGAGGACAAGGTCCCAGGGAGTTGAAAGAGAAGGCCCCAGAGAGTTGGATCGGAAGGCCCCACAGAATTGGATGAGAAGGCCCCAGAGAGTTTGGTTCGGAGGTCACAAAAGGAAGTTGCTATATACTCCAGCCAAGTCCGCCAGAATTTTCCTGCAAAAGTTGTACGGTCGCACCCCAGAGACAACAGATCAACGGTTGATAAAAAAATTTCCCTCTCATACCTTTCAACCAGAAGTGTTCCGGGCCCATCACTTTAGACCCACAAAGGTACCCATCTTTTTGCATTACATTTTGAAATCGAGATTAGGTCCTCTCTCTCTACTTACAAAATTTTCCTAAAGGTAGATAAAGTTTGTCAGAAGTAATTTAAATAGTTTGACTAAGCTTAATTATTGACTTATTATTTTTTTGTAAATATATGTATAAAAGGTTTTTTTTATAATAAATCTATTTTTTATATTAAGCTAGTCTCATTTGCCATTATTTTAGAGGTTAGTTGATTCTTCATTTTAATGTCTGTAGTTGCTCAGAACCTGTGGTTAAATTGTAGTAAAACAAATATTTAACACAACGCAATTTAAAATAAATTCCACTATACATTTGATCACAGGTTGTAAATAAATATATAACGAGGACTACACGACAGTTGAAAGAATAATCTATAGCATTTTAATTTGAAACAAGGCGAAATATGTTTTAATACTTTAATACTGCTTCATTTTTTTCCTTTATAAAAAGACGAACCTCAAAAATCAACTGTTGTACATTATATAATATTGTTATAGAGAAAAGTTTTTAAAAAACATAAGATATCTTTTAGAATAATCATCAGATGTTCCAGTATAAATCTGATATTAAAGTTTCACAGAATGGCTAATTTGTTTAAAAATTTAAATACCTTTGAAGTATTTGGAATTTTTGCGTCACGATTTCAGAGTCAATATTTTGAAAATCAGGTAGTGCAACACTCCCCGACATAAAAATGAATTGTTAAAACAGCCTGCATTAATTAATGCTCTATGTCAAAATACATTTATTAAAGGTTCGCAGAATTTTCAAACCTTCAAAGATTCGAATTTTAATATTTAAACTATTCAAAATATATTTAAACATATCTATAATATAAATTTTATATGGCTCTTTCTATGCCATTCTCATCGAGTTTTCTCAATTTTATAAAATTGAAATTTACTTCCACTATTACTTCCTAACTACGCAGATAAATTTCTAAAATTTTATCCACATATTGGTGTTTTTATAATCTGTATGCTAAAACCAAATGTTCTAAATTTTTATCTGTAATAGTTTGGGAATTGATAAATATGAAAATGGTTTCTGAATATATTTTAGCTTTAATTTAAAGGGAAGTGTTTTATTAATGTATTTTGATGTATAAAAGCATTCTTCAATTTTAAAATACGCATATATTTTTATTTCTTGTAGCTTTTTTTTTAACTTTAATTTTAATATTATTTTCGTAAGTTTTTCTTTATATTATAGGTTAAAGTATTTAAATAAGAATTAAACAGTATAAAATTTATTAAAATCATTTTATTTGAAATATAATATTTAGAAATAGATCACAGTCATCGTTATTTTCCTTGAATACAAGTGTTCGATACCTCTTAAGTAGTCTATTTTGAAAACATTTTAACTGCATTTTATCATGGAGATTTCGCGGCAACATCCGCTTTAACTAGAAAACTGCTGCGAAGTTCTTCATGAAACAAATGTCTCTGAATTCTGTTGCTGTAATCAATATTGTCAGCTCTTAAGTTCATTAACATGTCGAGTTATTTATTAAGTAACAGTTGATTTACATCACTAAGAGCAGTTACTTTAAACCTTACAACCTTTAAACATTACTAAATCGTCACACTTTACTTGATTTCTGCTTTGTCAGAAGTAATAATTCCATTTTTCCTGTATTATATATATACTAGATATATTCTTACAGATTGCTCTAAATTAAAGCATTATTTTTAACTGCTCTCATTATTTAATAAATTTCAAATAATAACACATTTAACATCGTTTATACATCACATTACTTTCTCTTTAAGATATAAGATATAAATTTAAAAAAAAGTTAAACTACATAGTTTGACTTATGTTTAAAAATTTAAATTTATATGTTAGATTGCTCGTAAAGCATTTATTTACATTGATACTTGATTGTTTTAATGGATTATTACTAGTGTATCTTGACTATATATTATTCAAGTCATTTGGTAAAGTAAAAATGCATTATAGAATCAAATAATTGTAGACTATATAAATTTAATTTTAAGTGCATACTTTTAATAACATCGTTTCCCATATATATATGTATATATATATATATATATATATATATATATATAATATATATATATATATATATATATATATATATATATATATATATATATATATATATATATATATATATATATATATATATATATATATATATATATATGTATATATATAAATATTATATATATATATGTATATATATATATAAATATATATATATATATATATATATATATATATAAATATATATATATATATAATATATATATATATATATATATATATATATTATATATATAATATATATATATATATATATATATATATATATATATATATATATATATATATATATATATATATATATATATATATATATATACATATATATATATATATATATATATATATATATATAAATATATATATATATATATATATATATATATATATATATATATAAAATATATATATATATATATATATATATATATATATATATATCATAATATATATATATATATATATATATATATATATATATATATATATATATATATATATATATATATATATATATATATATATTATATATATATATATATATATATATATATATATATATATATATATATATATATATATATATATATATATATATATATATATAATATATATATATATATATATATATATATATATCTATATATATATAATATATATATATATATGTATATATATATGTATATATATATATATATAATATATATATATATATATATATATATATATATATATATATATATATATATATATATATATATATATATATATATATATATATATATATATATATATATATATATATATATATATTATATATATATATATATATATATAATATATATATATATATATATATATATATATATATAAATATAATATATATATATATATATATATATATATATATATATATATATATATATATATATATATATATATATATATATATATATATATATATATATATACAGTGAAAACTTTCTGAGCAGCCACCCCACCGTTTGAGAATATTTGGCTGCTATGAAGGTTTTATTATAAGATAATTGCTATAATGCGTAATATAAACAAGTCTGATATATATTCCTTTTTTAAAATGAAATTTAAAACTCATCTAAAAAGGAAATAATACTTTATTTCATGCTCTCTTTTTTAAAAAAGGATACAATTTTGTAAGTTTTTACTTTTCTCCATAAAAACCATAAAGTTTAATTTTTTACTTTAAAAACAGAAAATTGAAATCTTCGTATTCCTTAGAATATTTTTTTTCCTTTAATGACTTCGTTGATTGCGTTCAGTTAGATAATTCAACTAACTTTCTTTCCAATTTTCCATTTTCTTATTCAAGCAGAACTTCAATGCGCTGCTCGAGATTTAGGAAAACATGTTTCTACATAGTTGCAACTGAGATCACTGACAAACTAACGAAATGAAACTGGCGTGGATGACGTTTTTTTTATGACAGAGGTGCAATTCTTCCATTACTCTACAGATTGGAATTCCAAAGAAAGGTCCTAGGATACCTGTAACGCCTGATTGTCCAGTTCCCCCTCAGTTTCTATGGGTAGTACAATAGGGATTAACTATCTGAAGGGTGTGGGGAAAATACAAAAGAGATAACATATTTACTGTTTCTAAGAAAGGGGGGATCGCGGGAAAGGACTTCGCAAATAATTCCTGTATCTTATATCCGACCATAAAACATATTCGAAAACTTGAGTTTTTCAGCTCAAAATCAAAGCACTGAGTGAGTAGAATTTCCCAAAAAATTAAATGAGCAATACCACTTTATGGCCGTTTAGAGGGGGTCGGGTGGCCGCTGAGACAGGTTATTTTACCAGTAGGTCTATGAGTACGAAAATCCGTACCATGAAAAATTGGCCGTTTAGAAGGTTGGCGCTTTGAAAAGTTTCACTGTAGATGCATATGTATGTATATATATATATATATATATATATATATATATATATATATATATGTGTGTGTGTGTGTGTGTGTGTGTGTGTGTGTGTGTGTGTGTGTGTGTGTGTGTATGTGTGTGTGTGTATGTGTGTGTATGTGTGTGTGTGTGTGTGTGTGTGTGTGTGTCTGTGTGTGTGGTATGTGTGGTGTGTGTGGTGTGTGTGTGTAACAATTATTTCCTCTTGTCACAGTCATTATGTAGTCCCTGTTACTTTTTACTTGCCCGACTACTGGGCAAGGGAAAAGCTACTCAGCTAACAGCAATATAAATGCAGTCGTACCACATTCAGAGAAACCGCACAAGTTTAACTTAAAGTATATTTTAGAGCTGCTAAAACGAACATCTTTACTACTCAACGACATACGAAAGAAAGACACAAAAATCTGCTCGAACAGAGGTGCACGCAAGAGTGAAGACAAAAAAGATTATCAACTTACTCAGCGAATTTAAGTGTAAGATCAGGAAAAATGAGGAGTTATTTGCCGGTGACAGGTGGGAAACGTGTTGGATAGACAGAAAATTTACATCTATAGGATAGAAAGCTTTGGGAAATGTATCGAAAGTCTTTTAAGTCGAGGATGCTCCTTTGATTAAGACATTTAGAGACTGGGAAAAAGATTTTAACGAATTAGAGTGGGAGGAGGATTTTAAGGAAATATTAAAGCTGAATATATATATATATATATATATATATATATATATATATATATATATATATATATATATATATATATATATATATATATATATATATATATATATAATATATATATATATATATATATATATAATATATATATATATATATATATATATATTATTTTATTTTTATATATATAATTTATATATATATATATATTTATATATATATATAATATATAAAAAATATATATATTTCATATTTATATAGTATATATAATAATATATCATCTTTGAATACTTTCAGTTAAACTATTAAAGCTAATGTGTATGCACTAATTGTCATCATATCTGCTTTTATAAACATTAAATCTACTATATTCATTTAGTGATATAATAAGAAATAAAATACCTTTCGAATGTCCCAACCTGCCCCACTGTATCAGGTAGGTTACACTAAACAATACAAAATACTGTTCAAATATTTTTTATTAACTGTTATAAAAGAGAAATAGCTGAAAATTGTCCAAGTTAATACATTTTTTACCAAATCTTATATTTGCAGCTGATTCAAGCATATTAGCATTTACATCAGAATACTTCTGTTTATTTTTCTTGCTTTCACCTTTTTTTTTCTAAAAAAAATTAATAAATTAATATTTTGACATGTTAAATGAATTAAAAATTAGGCACCAAAATATTAATTATTTTGCTTGAATTGATATTTGTTTAAGCTTTTTAAAATGTCCCAAGATGCCTCATCTATGTGTGTCCCAACCTGCCCCATTTTACATAGTATCTTTTGGTAACTACTATACAGTTAGGCTTAACAATACAATTTATTTATTAGCATAAAAATAATAATAAATAAATTTTTCTTCATAACAATACCCTTTTTTTTAAATATTTTAATTTTTTTTTCAAAAAAATCACTTTTTAAAATGCACATTGATGTAATTTTGAGTTATTCAAAACAAAGATAATGAAATTGTTCCTTACCTATAAGCACTATTTTCATCAAAATTCTTTGAGAAGTGACGAGGAAGGCCATCTATCATTACCCATGAGACCTAATTCATGGTTGCAACTTAAAGCCTCAAAATAAAGGTGTCCCAAGTGGGCTATGTCCCAAGCTGCCCCACTCTCCCCTATATATATATATATATATATATATATATATATATATATATATATATATATATATATATATATATATATACAGTCACATATATGTATATATAGCTTATAATGTAGTAAAACTAAAAAAAAGAAGTTTACATTTAAATTCATTCAATTATATAACCATTACTCAAATAGTAATTTATCTTCTGAATTGTTCTATGAAAATAATATACAAAAACTCCACGTGCATTTATACATATATATTTTCCTCTCATTAATCATAATGGTCAGTTCTTTCTCCATTTATTTCAAAAGAGTGGTCCAAAATCGGAAAACATTAATCAAAGCCATAAACTCAAAACAAAAGTTTCGTATTAGCTTTCTTATCATTTATGATGTGACATTTCATCCGACTGTTTAGTCGCAAACATTTAAAAATCTTTTATTAGTAGTATGCTTTTTTATGTTTAAAAAATCATTAAAGATAAGCGAGTACATAAATCTTAAAAAGTGACAAATGTTTAATTATTTTTAAAATATTTTCTCGATTTAACTTTACTAAATAAAAAGCACAGAATATCTGAAATAAATTATCTTCCTTGTTAAATGCTTCCACAGAAGTTCATGAAATGAAGAACGCAAAATTATGCTGTAGTATACAAAAGCACTATAGCATTAAAGTAATTATTTCTCATAGTACTAAAAAAGTAAATTAAAGAAAAGTTATATTAAATATTAAATAAATGAAAAATTA
>CM063504.1:109959771-109962271 GCA_032207245.1 Pardosa pseudoannulata
AAGATTTATAATTTTATTTCCAAAAAACTTTTACATATAGGTTTTATTGATTACTTAATGAAAGGCATTAGACTTTTTAAAGTAATTATGAATGCAATTTCATAGACATTTTATTATATTTATATCAATTTCTGTCTCTCAATTTGCTCTTAACTTGTTAAAATAAATAAAGAGAAAATAGTAAGTGCAAATATGCCTTAGGTGCAGATCTTTCGGAACATTGATAAATTATACAGCTTTCTTTAAATTCCTTTCACTTTTACATTTCTTTATTTTCAACACTTTTATATTTAAATATTTTTTAATCTCATATTTTATTCACTTTGATTTCAGTAAAACATTAAGAAGAAACTCTTCTTTGTCACATTTTCGTTTAGTTTGGGAATATCTTTAATATCATCTCTTAAACTTTTCCTTATTATTTTTCATTTTTTTTATTTTGAAATTTCGAAGAGAAAGAACTTTAATTCAACCGGATGCATTTATTCACCAAACTACTCAATTTAGATTTTGAAAGTAGTTGATTTTATTGCATTTATATTTTTTTCAATTAATTTGTTCCATACTCTCTGGATTGTTAGATCGTCAGACATTCTCTTGTGCCATACAGGATTTTTTTTTCTGTGAATGGGGAAACAGTCAGAGCAATGCAAAAGACTCAAAATTTGAATAATATTAAAATCGTTAAGAGTGTAATATCCTAAAATTTTTGTTTCTTTTTTTCAATAAATCTAAGCAATTTGGAATGAACAATTTATCTTAGAGGGATTTTATTTGTCTTACTGATAGTTTCTTTAAACTAATTCTATAATAAAATAAAATGTATGATTCTTTTAAATTTGTCATACCGATTTGTTGAAATAATTTATTAGTTTAATTTGTATCCAAAACATGTTGAACTGTTAATTAGTTTTTTATACATAGGAAATACATAAAAAAATAAAATCTAAAATAAAAATCTCTATAGCTTATTTATTTTTTACTTATGCTATTGCTACGTATAAAGTCTACAAAACAATCATTGGTTTCTTAAAAGTCAAACTTAAAATGTTTCCTATAGAAATGCAAAATTAACCCAAAAAGATTCTTGCCTATCCTTGGAGGTCCAAGTTTTATAAAAATATTTCACAAACAATCTCAATTTTTTTTTCAATTAATTTGTTCCATATTTTCTAAATTATTAGATCTCAAGATATTCTACTTTGCCATATAGGGATTTCTTTTCTGTGAATGGGGAAACAGTCAGAGCAATGTAAAAGGGTCGAAATTTTAATAATATTAAAATCGTTAAGAGTGAAATATCCTAAAATTTTTGTTTCTTTTATTTTCAAGAATTCTAAGCAATTTGGAATGAAAAATTTATCTTTAAAGATTTTTCTTTATCTTACTGACAGTTTCTATTTCTTTTAAATTTGTCATATGCATTTGTTGAAATATTCTTTTAGTCTAATTAGTATTCAAAAGATGTTAAACTGATAATTAGTATTTTATATATATATATATATATATATATATATATATATATATATTAAATATATATATATATATATATATATATATATATATATATATATATTAAATATATAAAATATAAAATGTAAAATAAAAATCTCTATAGCTTATTTATTTTTACTTGTGATATTGCTACGTATAAAGTCTAATAAACAGCCATTGGTTCCTTAAAAGTCAAACTTAAAATTTTTGCTATACAAATGCAAAATTAACCCAGAAGTATTCTTGCCTAGCGTCGGATGCACAAGTTTTATAAATACATTTCACAAAAAATTTCAATTGTTTTTCAATTAATTTGTTCTATATTTTTTAAATTTTTAGATATCAATATATTCTCTTGTGCCATAAAGGGATTTATTTTCTGTGAGCGTTGAAACAGTCCGAACAATGCAAAGGACTCAAAATTTGAATAATATTAAAATCATTAAGAGTGTAATATCCTAAAATTTTTGTTTCCTTTTTTTTCAATAAAGGTAACCAATTTGGAATGAAAAACTTATCTTCGAAGGTTTTTCTTTGTCTTACTGACAGTTTCTTTAAACTAATTCTATAATAAAATGAAATGTATTATTTTTTTTAAATTTCTCATATGCATTTCTTGAAATATTCTTTTAGTCTAATTCGTATTCTACAGATGTTGAACTGATAATTAATTTTTTCTATATAGTAAATATATACCAAATAAAATCTAAAATAAAAATTTCTATTGCTTATTTATTTTTTAGTTATGATATCTCTACGTATTGAGTCTAATAAACAATCATTGGTTCCTTAAGAGTTAAACTTAAAATGCTGGCTATACGAATGCAAAATTAACCCACAAGAATTCTTGCCTAGCCTCGGAGGCCCAAGTTTTATAAAAACATTTCACAAAAAATCTCAATTTTTTTTCAATTAATTTGTTCTATTCTTTCTAAATTATTAGATCTCAATATATTCTCTTGTGCCATACAGGGATTTATTTTCTGTGAATGTTGAAACAGTCAGA
>CM063504.1:109967271-109974771 GCA_032207245.1 Pardosa pseudoannulata
GTGATTTTGTTGATATATATATATATATATATATATATATATATATATATATATATATATATATATATAGATATATATATATATATATATATATATATATATATATATATATATATATATATATATATATATATATATATATATATATATATATATATATATATATATATATAATAACTTATATATATAAATAGTCTGTAGTTTTTCCGTATTTTTGCGACCTCTATAATCCTTTATCCAAAAATTCATTACATATATATTTCTGGTGGATATATATAATATATATATATATATATATAAATATATATATATATATATATATATATATATATATATATATATATATATATATATATATATATATATATATATATATATATATATATATATATTTATATATATGTATATATATATTTATATATATGTATATATATATATGTATATATATATATATATATCTATATATATGTATATATATATATATATGTATATATATATGTATGTATGTATATATATATATATTTATATATATATATATCCAGCCAGAAATATATATGTAATGAATTTTTGGATAAAGGACTATAGAGGTCGCAAAAATACGGAAAAAACTATAGACCTATTTGTAGAAATTTATTATAACATGTTAATGACATTTGTTGAGCAATACATGAAATTGTATTAAATATAATATATTTTTAGTTTATTATATTTAATACAATTGCTAGTTTTGCCGTACTGGCACTGTTTGCCAGACGCTACTGATTTGTCCGTACGATGTACGGCAATCACTTTTCTCTCTTCCTTGTACACTTTCTCCAGTATATTTTTTTGTTTTTAATATGCAATCAGTCTTACAGATGGCTAATAAAGTATAGTTTGCTTCGTATTGTATCTTCTTTTCTTATTATTTCGCGTTTTTATGCAAGTTTTGAGTAAAGAGGTAAATTTTCATCTTTCATTGGTTACCGTTTTGTTTGTATTTTGCTAATCAATTGCTGATTGAATCAACGTAATCTACTTTTATTTTTTAATTAAAGCTGACTTAGAGCTTATGCAGCTAAATTTTTGTTATTCGAACTATAACTCAGAATATGATTTTAAAATATATGTAAATGATTTTAATAGTTGTGGGTATTTACGATATGAATTGGAGACTATTGATTCTGATAGTGTTACAAATGGCTTCAGTGAAGCAAAAAAGAATTTTCAAATTAACTTTAATAATTCTAAAATGGAGGAAAAAATATAGGTTAATTTAACTGTAATCGAAAAAAAAACTGTAATTTTATTTTCTGACATTTTCAACATTAAATGTAATTTCCCTGTTAGGTAGTAATTAAAAACAAATTACAAGGGAAAGTATTTATTTTACATTGAAATAAAAAAGTTACTGTAATTGTTTAAAAATATTACAAACATTAATTGTAATAACATTATCTCATTTGAAACTTCAAAATTAATTGTTTAAAAATGTAACATATATTTTTAATCGATTTGGGGAAAAAATGAAGCTGTGAAAGGGTTGTTTAGGTATTGTTTTAAAAATTTGATATATTACTATTTTTCATAAAATGGAGTCTTTCTCAACTAAAGTATTTTCTTTTATAATTTAAAATCTAATACAATTATTTCTTTTAATGTTTCTGTTTTCAAATTCATTATCGAGAAATTACAAACCATATCGTTACTGTTATATTGTAAATCTTAAACAATGCAAATAGTATGTGCTACTTCAATTGTTCAGAAACTTTAATTTAATGTATCTTTTAATAAATCATGCAAATAAAAATTAGATGAAAAAATTATTTTAGCTGCATTTGTTATTAATGCACAGCGGTATTTTATGAATTCTATCTAAAAATTTAATATAATTAAAATTAATTTTATATACTTTATTGTATTGATTTTAAGTGTATTAAGTGTATTAGAAAATGAATTAGATTATAATACAGGATTACTGATGCATGATCAAAATAACGGTGCAAGCATGTGTATCAATTTCTAAGAATGTTAAGATTCTAAAAGCATTTCTTTTAGCTATATAAATTTATTTTTGAAATATGCCGAAACAATGATTTACATTAATTCTATGTTGGTTATGATCCCATTTTTCAGCTTTAAAATCTAATAAAATTATTTTTTCAAAATTTCCGTTCCCACATTTTTGTGTATATAGATAATGAACTTGAGCAAAGTATATAGATACGGATTTAATCTAAGATCAAAAGAATTGTATAAGAGGTTCCACAATTGTTTAGAATGGCAAATCTACTAAAATATTTAAATGTGTAATACAAATAAAGTCTTTAGGGAAGAAAGTACTACTAAAAGAGAGGAATTCGATTAGAAACAAACTCTTTTATTTCTGGAAATATTTCAAGCGAAAACTCTCTTAATAAAGTAAAAATTTCTTACAAACTCATACTTTTTTTTCATTTAAACAGAATTTACTTATTGATTCAAATATTAAAAAAAAATATAGGTAAGGTTTGGTTTACCTTATTCACGACATCAAAATATTCTTATGTATTTTGTTTCAAAATACCTTGATCCAGTTTCCTGAACATTGTTTATTAAAGAGTTTATGATGAAACTGTGTAAAATTAGTTGTTGATTTTAATGTTTTTTTTCAGTTTTTGTTGTAATTTTCTTAAAATTAATGTAGAAGAAAACTGATGTATTAATTTAATGAAATCCTTTATCCTTATTTTCGATTGTCTCAGTTCAGTGGCAGAACTTTGGTGAATTTCAGATGGCGTTTGATACCTTCAGTAAATGGGTCAACAGGAATTATTGAGCCCAGCTCTTCATTCCTGAGTTTCCTTCAGTGAGCATACATAGCGGAGAGCGAGAAAATAAACAACTAAACAGGAAAATAGAGAAAATTATGGTGATTTGGTAAGTTTATGACACAAACACTAAAGAAAAGTGTTTAGGGATAGAGAAAACACGATATTTTCGAGGCCAGGGACATCCGTTCACGTCGGAGACTCGTTCAAGAACAGAGGTTAGGACAATTAATGAGATCCTGCCTATCTCAGGACAGCCAATCAGAAAAAAAGAAGACAAATAAATGGGAAATCGTCTTGTTGAACACCAGAAAATGGTGTAAATGTTGGTTGTAGTGGCCATTTTTCACAAGCATTATGGTTTTTTCTTAAATTTTAATATTTTAAAACTTTTCTCGTGCATTTTTACAACTTTTTTTTAAAGATTTAACAAAATAAACGGAAAAAGCTAAATCCCTTTAGCAGAAATGACAATAGGCCTTTTCCTATAAGAAGTATTAGAATGATCGTAATTGACTTCATTTACAGTAAAATCATGCATAAGTTTTTATGGATTTTACTATAAAGTTTCAGTAAACATTTACGAATTGTAAGTTTGTTATGAAAATCGTTATTGTTAACCAATTCCAGGTTCATTTTATTTCGGGATTATGGGTCAAAAAATGTCAAATTTTTATGCATATTTTTATACATACATAGCTTTTTAAATATACCAGCATCCTTCGTATACAAAATTTCCTAAAATTTAATGTAAAAAATCTATTTAAATAAATGAGTAATTTACATGAATTGTTGGCTTTCTGTACGGCAACAATCATTAGATTTTTGGAGTCAATTCACACTAACTATAAATATAAATCTTAGTATATCTAGATTTTATCTTGAATTTAATTTTATTTATATCCTATGCATTTATATAAATGATTATGAAATTATCAATCAAAATTTGGTCGTGCACGGTACTGTACAGAGACTAACATCGCAATTTGGACTGTATAACCTTAGTCGTCTCCTAACCTTCTTCCCTCTACTGTCTCTCTTTGAGCAATAAATAATTTAGTAGCCAGATAAGTAAACAAAAGCATTCGAAACCATAAAAAGCACATGTGAAATAAATCGGGAAAGACTGATTGCACAGTGCCCGAGCTACACTCGTAAGGAGCCAGGATGGTATATTTCGCCTGCCCGGGTTCAGCTCGAGAAAAACCGGGGAGGGTTAAAGTACCATGGAGAGTTGGTTATTTATCGAAGAATGATATTTTGTGCTATTGCTGAAATTATGATGTTAGATTCCACTTCAAACGTAATAATTGGAAGTAGGAAGTAAATGTAAACGATTATTGTATTATTAATATTCAATTTGCTTTTGCGAGAAAGTAATTGGAGAGCCCGCTTAG
This sequence comes from Pardosa pseudoannulata, assembly GCA_032207245.1. Taxonomy (NCBI): domain Eukaryota; kingdom Metazoa; phylum Arthropoda; class Arachnida; order Araneae; family Lycosidae; genus Pardosa; species Pardosa pseudoannulata. Next base: position 109,971,458 of record CM063504.1, read on the forward strand.
AGTTACAAAATTCATTTTTAATGTTGTTTTTCAAATGTTGCTACCAAGTAAGATTTTTATCTAAGGTTACTACCAGGTATTTAATATTATCCAACAAGCGGATGCGGATGTTATTGGTGTTTATAATATGATTAAAGTAAAATGTTCTGGGTTTTGTTGTTTAGAATAGAAGCTTCAAATTTAGGGGTGTTTATCCTAATTGCTGATCTATTGAACCACTTGTTAATTTAAATCAGTTTATTAACAGCTGCAACAAAATGTTTATAGTTTTTATAGGTAGAGAAATTGGCTGGGACATCATCACAAATTGAAATTTCAGTATGAGGATGGATGCAGATGTCATTAATATAAAAGTTAAATAAAATTGGGATAAGAACTGCACCTTCTGGGATACCGTCAAAAATGGGCAATTTTGAAGATAGGGTATGGCAAACTTTAACTTGAAAAATTCTAACTTTGAAGTATGAATTTGAGAGTTAAACAAGGGAAAGAGTTAAAGTTATAATTCATAACGCCCTTTTACATGAGGTCTTGTAGCGTTCTCTATGTTTTCTCTTCACCTAATTTTTTATCTCCGTGCGTTGATACTTTCTTCTACTGGTGTAACAACATAGTTTTGTTGCATAGCAACAACCAGATACATAATAAGAAAAAAATAAGTTTCATGATTCTCTTCTTGAGTTGTGTCATCCATTTTTATTTATTTAAAAAAATAAAGATTTGTTGTGGATAAATAGTTGTCATAAATTTCTTTCCACAGACGTCTCTCAAAATTTTGTCGAAAGTACGTGTAAAATCCAGAAAAATTTCTGCAGTCTATTGTTTGTTAATTCTAGCTAAAGTGAGAAGATAACTAATCCTGAAGACTTGATGTGAGCCAGAAATTTTTACGAAAGCCATATTGCTAAGGGATGGTATGTTAATGTCTAAATGATTATTAAATTCATCAGCAATGAAATTCTCATTGTATTTACTTATAGTGCTGAGGAGATGATGGTGCTGTGATTATATGGAGAAAAAGGATCCTTTGAAGGTTTTGATATAGTGACGATTATTAAGTTATAGTACAAAAGAACGAAATTTCTTTATATATATTGTAGCATAGATGAGGTAAAATTGGTGAAATCACTGAAACGCTCAAGACCAACTCAAGATTTTGTACAACTGAAGGAATCCCTGATTATATACAGTTTTAGAACCTTCCAGACTTTGAAGGCCGGCAGAAAATTAGGAATTATAATTAACATAAATTTACATGATCAAATTAGATTAACATAAAGTAAATTAAAATTAAAATCACCTTTTAAAGGCAACTTGCCTCGCCTACTTTCGATCCCGGAAACTCCCTTTCACGAGTCCCATGCTTTACCGACTGAGCCAAGGAATCCTTGACAGAAAGGAACGATTTTCGCTACAATATTGTAAGAATATTACATAATGGTAGATGTCTTGAGGACTGAAACTGTAGATAGTGTACAATGCCCTCTCTATAACAGGGAGTAATCAGGCCTGGATTGCATTTCCTTTATTCCATTATTACTTTGTTTTTTTAAAAACAATATAAGTGGTGCTTTGAAATACTTTAATTATTTAGTAAGTAACGAAATTGTATGTTATTTTGTACTACTACTTGATCCACTATAAATATTTTATCTTTTACATCATAAATCATAGAACAAAAGATATTTGGGCATTATTTCTTAAAAAAACAATTACGAATGTAAACAATGGAAAGAAATAGAACAACAAATCAATAAAAAAGGACCAGTAAATGTTGTATGACATAGCTTGGTATTTAGCGTAAATACAAAGCAGAAAAAAGGAAATTTAAACAACAAATTACACTTTCTATGAATGCAAAAACTATAGCGATCAATCAATGTTCTTCGACGTATCGATTAGGTAGTAGTAGGATACTTTTAAAATCGACCGAATTTCGTTTCTTCTTTTTCTTATATTGTTTCGAAATATTTTATTCAGATTTGTAACCCCCTTGATACTGTATTACTTGCTAAATGTATGCTTTTATTTTAAGGTTTTTTAAAGAATTTTTCGGAATTTTTGCTTGTTTCTTTTCTAAGTTTTTAATATTTTTTTAAATAATAACTGAGCAGTTATATTAATTTTCTATCTACTGTAGGCCAATCGTTTTGTCTGGTTTTAAAAATTAGTAATAAGATAAACTCTTGTGAAACCCTTTTTATTTTTTCGTGCAAAATAATCAGTATTGAATTAAGATTATCATATACTTTGATCTCTATTAGATACCAAAATAAGTACTTATTTCTCAAAAGAAGGCATAATATTTAAAACACTGGTGACATACTTTACAAGGTTTCAAAAATATTAATTAACTTTTTTTACAAAATTTTAGCTTAGTGCACCAGATAAGAAAACAAAGCAATCGTTAGGGAAAAACTTAATCAAAATTAACTAAAATTATTGTCTAAATGCACCATATTTTCTTTATCATTGATACTTAATTTTTCGCGTTTACCAAAAATAACGCAACAATCCGTAGACTGGTGAAGTGGCTTGGACTGGCACCCAATCCCACATAAAATTATGTAATTTATTGTATTTGATTTTAACATTTAAATAAAAAATACATTTAAAAGAATATTTTTAAGTATTGCATGCTTAATTACAAGTAAGTATTTACGTAATAGTTTAATTTTTATATTTATTTAATTCTTTATTAATTGCTTTACTCATTTTTTGAACTCTAATACAACATTGTCATGGACTTCTATTCAACTATTATGTAGTTTCCGTGTGATGCGACGCACATGGAAATTTTTATCACTTTCTATTTATAGATGACTAAAAAGTAAGTATCATATTTTTCGGCATTTATTCCAACTGTCAAGAAAGTGCCCATAAAAATCTCAAATTTATTAACACAGAATGCATTTAAATTTCTAGAAAAAATTGAAAATAAACAACATCTTAAGTTATCAAGGATATATTACAAATTAATTAAGCCTTATCTCATTCCGTTGATAAGCACATATCTGAAAATTACCCTTTTTGCATTTATATAGGAGCTATTATTAATGCTGTGAAGACCCCCCCCCCTTTGTCCAGAACTAACGACTGAAGTCAGCTAATTTGAATCCTTCTGTTCTGACCGGTGTTTGGGATGGTGACAGTTCAGTTCAATAGGTGCTACACCCTCGTCGGTTGCAAGGAATGACCCCTGGGGGATTGCCTGAAGAAGCCGCAATAGGGACTACCAATGAATGAGGATTCAGCTAAAAGAACTAACTGTAACCTTAGCAGGAGTTCTCAAGTAACTGTGATCTTAACTGACC
>CM063504.1:109982271-110012271 GCA_032207245.1 Pardosa pseudoannulata
TTTTTTGTTTTTGGAATTTTTACAATCTTTAGAATTTTCTAAATCCTTCAAAACAAATCCCATTGAAATATTCGAATTACAACCTGTAAAACTATAACATAAAAAAGAAACACTGGCAGCATGGGACATTTAAATCACCCAGCTAGTTTTTATGTTTGTCCCTGCCGTTGTGTCATCACTTTTAGCGTTGAAACTGTTTTAAGATTAATATTGTTCAAATAGTGGCAAATGATGCATTTCATGTATTTAATGATGGTCATGATGTTTGGACCAGTGTCATGCAAGAACTGTCTTAACAAATTGGTAATTATGCAAGAGTATTTACATACAAGAGTGATCAACAGCTGATTCAATCGGCTGAAATCATGGCTGAGATGCTTACGTTAGTGGCTTCCAAAGCAAAAAAAAGATATAAAATTGCTATAACAGTAAAAATATTAGAAATAGAAGGAACAATGTATACATATAGGCAATTTTAAACCATTTTATCAAATGTTTTAATGGAAATATGATGAAAATATCTCAATTTCTAACTTTAAATGCATTTTACTCAAAATGATGTTTTTCAAACTTGCGAGCACTCCCCCCAAAAAAAACTATTGTACATATGGATCTATACTTTTCAAGATAAGTACATTATAGTACTACAATGAAACTCTACCTACATTTTTGAAAGTTTTTATTTTTATTTTATGGGTTATTTATTGTATTTGAGATTTATTTTTCCAACGTTAATTTAGGTTTTTTCAAAATTTATTCTCCTGGTGTAAAATTTCTGATAGCTTTTAAATTTTAAATAGGTGGAGAATAATACCTAATGTCTTTTGTTTGTAAAAAAGAAAAATTGTTGCTGAAATATAGTTTGTGTTGCTGTAAAACTGCGCGCAGTCCGGCAGTAAAATTTTTTAAATTTACAAAACAAGAACATTTATTTTATTTTATAAAAAAGTTCTTACTTACCAGAAACAAAGTAAATGCAGGAAAATAATTAACTAGATTCAGAGAACAAATGCTAAAATTTCCAAGTAATTTCCATAATTAGAAAAAAATTATGGCAAATCGAAAATAACAAAAATTCCTCATTTTTAAGTTGCTTAAAAGTGATGTGTCCCCTTAATAAAAGTCAAACCTATACTGAAATTAAAAAGATACATGGCTTAGGAACAAACAAAATAATAAACCTTTTACACATGTTTTATTATACATTATATGTTTTCTCTCCCTTCTAAAAAAAAATCAACAAATTTGACCTGCTGTACGGAAAAGAATTTTGAGTGTCGTAATGTAGTATTTAATCCAGAACTAATCTAACAAATAAAACATCTGTGATATACTCTTTACAATCATTTATAAAGGTGTAAAATAATCTAAAGAGAAAGCAGATCATTTTTTAAATAGTATCCTTTAGCTTTATATTATTATCGTTTAATACTAATTAATCCAAAGCAATCTTTTTGCTTTATAAAAACTTTAAATTTCAAACTTTACGAAAAATATTCTAAATAAAAAGTGTGGAATAAATTCTTAAATGTTAATATATACTCTCGCTATACCTTATTTTAGATTTCATCCTCGTAACAGTTAATTTCACTGAAAAATGCATTGTTAAAATTCACTTGAATTTTCACTTAAACGGATGTTTACGCTCTACAGATTAGCTCACTTTCAATTAAGCCGCATAAATAGAGAAAATTCCAAAGATATAGGTAGCAATTACTTCGAATGATCTTTTCCAGGTAAGAAGCAAATCCTTGTTTATTTATAGTTTAAAAAAAAGGAAATTTCTCTTGCAAAGGGATTTAAAATCATTTATCACTCTTCTGGAGAAAAACTTAAATAAATATACGTACACTTGGTTTTAAAACTTAATCTTATGATGTGAATAAATTTTATTGTCAATCCCTATTATGTTTAAAGACTGTGTGAGAATAATTATAAAAGAATTTTTTTTTTACTTTCACTTTATAAACGGAGCTATGTTACTGTGTATCACTGAGAAGATTGAATATTTTTAAAAGTAGACCATATCATTATATATATATATATATATATAAATATATAATATATATATATATATATATATATATATATATATATATATATATATATATATATATATATATATATATATTATATATATATATATATATTTATATATATATATATATATATATATCTTATATCAATATATATATATATATATATATATATATATATATATATATATATATAGTATATATATATATATATATATATATATATATATATATATATATATATTTATATATATATATATATATATATATATATATATATATATATATATATATATATATATATATATATATATATATATAATGTGAGTGTCAGCAGAAGAAAGAGTACAGAGAAAATAATAAAGGCGCAAAATTATGTCGCAAAAGAAAGATATTACGCAGGCAAGAATTAGACACTTTCATTAGTTGATCTAGGTTGGAGGTACTTCTACATTTTACTCGCGGATTTTGAGGCACGTGAAATGACATCAAAACGCTGTTTGAATTTTATTTTAAAAGGTTGCGTGTAATAACTTCAGGTAATCTTCACTTGATAATGTATTCCTCTCTGGAATAAATTATTACGAAAATGAGAGTTCACCTTTCCAACATATTTTTATGTAAACTTATAAAAACACTAAAAAAATGTGCATAAGTCTACTATGGTTTACAAATGGCTGTGTTGAAATGTTGATAAAATTATTTAATATCTAGTTACTATTTTATTAGTAACGATTTTTACATTTCGACTAAAGTTTTTTTCCTTGAACACTATGATTCGGACAGGTACAGTTCTTTGGGCATATTTTATGTAATGTAAACAACGATTCTGTGCAGTGTATGCCGGGTCTCTCTGTTAAAACCTGTATATATAACAAGTTTTTTTCCTTATTATTAATGTTTCAAATTTTTTAGCATTTTATCCATTTAGTGAGGAATAAATAATATTTAAATCACCACAGTAGTTGTTATGAGTGAAATATTATCTGTGAAAGATGCTTAAATTAATAATAAGATTTTTAAACATTAATGATGGTCCCCGAAAGATATTATAAACGAATTATAAGAATAATTTCAGCAGGTTGACGATATTGAAAATGTACCCCTTCTGAAAGTTTAAAGTGGTCAAATCTGAGTTACTATTTCAGAAATATAAAGAATAAACATAAATGATTTTTATTAATTCGTCAAGTTACGTAAAACAATTAAAAATTAGTTCTTTAAATGTACATTTTTATCCAGAATTATAAATTTAATCTTATTTAATCATTAAACGTACAGAGTGATCATAATTAAATGTCAAATTTAAAACTCTGTATAATAGAGAACTACTGTTGAGTATGACGTTGAATGTTTGTGGAATATTATCCATAAAGAGAAATTATTTCAATTGCATTGTTATGTATAATATTACTTATGTAATAACACAATAGTATAATTTTAATCCTAAAATCGCAATAAAATATTAAATTTAACTCTTTACTAATACTCTACATGATATTTTCATTGATTGGATTAAGATTTTGCTATATTATATTTCAAATGAACAGTTTTCTTAAACTAATAACACTGTGTTAAACATGATGGCACATCGCAATAAAGCATAAAATTTTCTGGATTCGTTGATCATTTATTAAAAGAAATACAATTGAGAATTTGAGTATGAGACACTGTCATGACACTAAATGCACATTATTATCCAAAACACATTATTTTTATCTAATCTGTATGTGAAAATTTTCCACAGAAATTTATTTCAATAAAAATTGGTGTATCATGCGCAATCTGTGGATGCATTTCCCCCTTAAGTTTTGTTGATAGCAATTAACTCCTATAATTTTTCAATTTGTACCTTCTAATTTTATTACATTTTTTCATAATATTGTAATAAGTTAGCTCTCTCCTTATTTAGCAAATTCCCTTAGCTTACATCAATATTGTGTAAAAAATTTTGAAGTACGTGAAGAAAGTTTTTTAGAAAAATAGTGTAATAAAATTTTAGTGTGTCATTTCTTTTTCTAGCTTACTTATTTAATATTTTATTCTAGAATATTTTTAAGGATTTAAAACTTTATAGTAATAAAAGTATATGAGTAAATTGTTCAACAATTCTGAAATAAAGGTCCAATTCAATATTAAAATTTTCCTTAATTCTAAAAGGAATAATTGTTAGAATAATCTTATAGTAATGTATATTGTAAATAGTTTGATACAGGAATGTTAAATTTCAACTTAATTTCAATCTATCTATATTTAATTATGAAATTATATTTATTGCATTGTTGTCTAATACTTTTTTATTTATTGTGATTATTATTACATCTGTAATAACATCATAAAGTATATTTTTAATCTTAGAATCGCAATGAAATATTAAATTTAATTCTTTAATAATACTCTACATGATTTTTTCATTGATTTTATTAATAATTTTCTTTATTATTTTTTAAATGAATATTTTTCTTCAAATAAAATACTGTGTTAAATATGATGGCATATTGCATTGAAACATAAAATTTTCGATTCGTTGATAATTTATTACATGAAATACAATTGAGAATTTGGGTATGAGACTCTCTCATGACACTAAATGCACATTATTATCCAAAACACATTATTTGTATCGATGTGGAAATATTCGACAGAAATTTATTTCAATAAAAATTAGTGTCTCCTGCGCAATCTGTGGATTCATTTTCCTTTTTAAGTTTTGTTGATAGTAATTAAATTTTACAATTTTTCAATTTGTACCTTCTAATTTTATTGTATTTTTTTCATATTTTGATAAGTCAGCTCTCTTATTATTTAGCAGATTTCCTTAGCTTACATCAATAATGTGTAAAAGTTTTTAGTTACCGTGAAGAATGTTTTTTAGAAAAATACTGTAATAAAATTTCAGTTTGTCATTTCTTTTTACAGATTACCTATTTAATAATTTATTGCGGAATCATTTTAAGGATTTCAAACTTTATAGTAATAAAAGTATATGCCTGAGTTGTACAACAATTATGTAATAAAGGATCAATTTTAAAATATTTTATAATTCTAAAAGTAAATATATTTAGCATCACTTTATTATAAAGTAAATTGTAAATAATCTAATTGAATTCTATTTCAACACTTCTGTATTTAAGTAATTATGAAATTACTTCAATTGCATTGTTATCTTATATTTTTTAATTTATTGTGTGTAATATTACTTATGTGATATTACAATAGTATATTTTTAATCTTACAATCATAATTAAATATTAAACTTTACTAATACTTTACACGACTTTTTCTATGATTGGATTAATATTTTGCTTTACTATCTTTCAAATGAATAGTTTTCTTAAACTAATAACACTGTGTTAAACATGATGGCATATCGCAATAAAACATAAAATTTTCTCGATTCGTTGATCATTTATTAAAAGAAATACAATTGGGAATTTGAGTATGAGACGCTTTCATGACACTAAATGCACATTATTATCCAAAACACATTATTTTTATCGAGTCTGTGTGTGGAAGTTTTCCACAGAAATTTATTTCAATAAAAATTGATGTATCATGCGCAATCTGTGGATGCATTTCACCCTTAAGTTTTGTTGATTGCAATTAACTCCTATAATTTTTCAATTTGTTCCTTCTAATTTTAATGCATTTTTTCATAATATTGTAATAACTTAGCTTTCTCCATATTTAGCAAATTCCCTTAGCTTACATCAACAATGTGTTAAAATTTTTGAATTACTTTGAAGAATGCTTTTTAGAAAAATATTGTAATAAAATTTCAGTGTTTCATTTCTTTTTCTAGGTTACCTATTTAATAATATATTGTGGAATTATTTGAAGGATTTAAAACTTTACAGTAATAAAAGTCAAGACTGAGTTGCACAAGAATTATGAAATAAAGTTTCAATTCAATTTTAAAATTTTCTATAATTCTAATAGGAATAATTTCACTTTATATTCAAATAACTTGTAAATAATTTGATACAGGCACGTTGACTTTCAACTCAATTTAATCTTTCTATATTTTAGTAATTTTGTAATTATTTCAATTGCATTGTTGTCTAATAAATTTTAATTTATAGTGTATAATATTGCTTCTGTAATGACACAATAGTATAATTTTAATCTGACAATCACATTGAAATATGAAATTTAACTCTTTACTAATACTTTACATGATTTTCTTATTGATTGGATTAATATTTTGCTTTATTATCTTTCAAATGAACAGTTTTCTTAACACTGTGTTAAACATGATGGCACATCGGAATAAAGCATAAAATTTTCTCGATTCGTTGATCATTTATTAAAAGAAATACAATTGGGAATTTGAGTATGAGACGCTTTCATGACACTAAATGCACATTATTATCCAAAACACATTATTTTTATCGAGTCTGTGTGTGGAAATTTTCCGCAGAAATTTATTTCAATAACAGTGTAAATATTTAGCATATTTGATCGATAACTCTTTCTCTGATAAGAGTGTCAAACCGATAATCTATATCCCCAGAATGCCTCCGTCATATTCTCGCTTGCAAGGAAATAACACACAGAAAACCGTTTCATTACACATAATGGCCTCTTTTAGCTACTTGAATGAAAAAAGGATCCTTATTTGATGGTCTATTTCTTTTCTTCTGGCAGCTATCCAGAATTTTTTTCTGCAAACTGTCACATGACACGAGTAGAGTCGCTCTTCTTGTATTGCAATAATTTGTTGAGAAAAACGAATTGCTTTTCTGTCCAATTAAGGCTGTTGGAGATTATAATATATAATATTAACAAGACCAATAACAGGTACTTTGAGAAAGGAGATCTGAAGGAATATGGACATTTATTTAGAAGTTCAGACATTTATATGCAAACTGTGACTTTTCCGCATTATGGTGTTTTATTTCGGCTTGTGAATAAAATAATTTATTGATGTATCGTATGCATTGAACTTTGTCATGTAGTTATGTCATGCTGAGAAATTATGAGTGGTAATTTAAATAAATAATACGTTTATGATACATTTGATAAATTCGTAAACTTGAAAGCTAAAGTTTATTTATTTCGAAAACTTAAAAGTAAGGCATATTTGATGTCCAATTAAAAACTGTTGAAGTTTATACTGCATAATATAAAGTAGAATAATAAAATATTCTTTAACAAATGAGATTTACAATATATATTTACCTGGGTATTTAATTTTTCTAGGCAGTTATACTAAAAGTGTCTTTCTGATACTATTTTAGTTTATAGCTGTCTGAAAGGAAACGTTTTAATAACGTTTGAAATTCACATAATTGTGATATAAAATGAAGTTTCATCTAAGAGTTATTTCTCGAATAATTTTAAACGAATAATGTGACAGTAATACATTTGAAAATTTCAAAGACAAGAATCCTTTATTTAGAAGTAAGAAGCAGACCAAATATAATAATTTATTTTGGTTTGTGAATCAAAATATTTTTAATGATACTTCAAATGATACTAATAACTTAGTAAAAACAAAGGAATTGTTAAAAAGTTAGGTTTTAGAAACTTCCTAATGAATATAATGATTCTAACACATTTGATAAATAATATGAACTTTAAGGTTATCTTTTTCTTTTACTTAAGTGCCTTAAAGTTTTCAAAAGCTTTAAAGGTTTACACATAAATGTGCTATGTCATGAGTTAAAATTTTAGATACTTGGAAGTTACACTCTTCCTGATTTATTCACGTGTAAAATTATTTTGCATAAAATGAAGTAAACTATTGTAATGAATACACCGTAAATGTATATAGGTGCAAAAGCCTTAGTACAATTAGTAAAGTTAGTATAAAAGAAATATTTTTTTTACAAAATTTAAAATTAATTTAGGATTTGAATAACAAAAAAAAAGAAAGAAAGAATATACTTTAAATATTAAAGATGTATTTTCAGTTTTTATTAATATCTTGGCGAATTAAATATTAGATGATTAGAAATTCCGGAAAATAAATATTGCGGAATTTTAATAAAATGCCCCATTAATCAGCCGCTTACCCGTTGAACTTTGAACACAAAAAATTACACTAAGTGTTGTGCAACTAAGACAGTATCCTATATTTAAACGTTATTAGTAATATTTGTGTAAAGTATTATGCTATCGATTAATAAAGATAAAATCAAAATTTTCCGTATATGTCATAATCATTAAACGCTATTATTTCAATATATCATTTAATTTACCACTTTTCATAATTTGTTTTTCATATTTTGTGTTATAGTCATTCTTTATCAATTTATTTAACTTACACCATACATATATTCTGCACTTTGCCTTGGGATTTTTAAGGCTTTTTTTATAAATTTGAGATTGATATAGGTAACGATTTTGTTTCTCTTGAAGCTACAAAATCAGCTAATTAAAACTAAATGCTAAAAAAGCGAAGCATCTAAAAATAAGTAGAATGTGTTTGAATACAATTTATTTACTGGAACACAATCTTAACAACTCGCAGTTTTCATGGAACCATTCAATCTCATCTATGTTGCCTGGACGTCAACGGGACAATGAGGTCTTCGATAATATTCTTATGATATATGATATGGTCACTTTTTTTGTCTTTACAGTTGACATATGTTTACATATATTTTTTCGTAAATCTGAGTACCCCTCATAATAAATAAATAAATGTATTTTTATAACAATCAAAATATACTTTTTTCTTCTTTTTTTGACATACAGAAAAAATAAGAAAAGAAAACAAAACCTAATGAAATATCATTTATTTGTATCAATGAGAGGGATGAACTTCTTAAGGCTGACATGAAAAACCGTCATTATTTGGAAACCTGGATGTTAATTTTAAACTAACATACAGTTTCACGTCCAAGTCTGTTCATTTTTATTTTGACTTAAGCCTACAAATGCTGAAAATTCATATAAATATGAAGTTGGAAAAGGCAAGATATATTTCAGAATTTTTTCTATTAAAACCTGTTACATATGCTATATTTGTAACCAAAATGATGTTAAAAGTACTCTCCTTACGTTTATTTTTTTGAATCCGTCTGAAGCCAATTCCAATATTTGGTCTTCTTCCACATGTGCAAATCGTCTGAGTAGGATATTATGTTAATGCTAAATGGATGCCATATCCATTCAATATGTTTGTTTAATTCAGGGAAATAGTTTTTCGAACCCACATGCAAACTCTTAAAATGTTGTGATATGCCAGAGTATCAGCAGCAAATTTAGTAGTCAAACATGTTATAAACATATAAAGAGGACGAAACTAGTCTATTTCTCCATTACTTTTTACCATAAATTACTCTACTCCATTACTCTATTAGTCCATTGCATATTCCATTCCTCTTTTAACATAATTTTAGTTTTGTAATTTCAGCGTTTACTATATCTTGAACTTTAATAAATGAAATTTGTTTCTCTTGTAACGATAATTTAAGGCAATTTAAAACAGAGAATATCTCTGATAAGTTGGATTGTTTACAAAACCATTTCCAGTCATGTAACCAATTTATGAACTTAAAAGTCTCATTGAGAAAACATTAAAGAACATGTCTAAGTTCAAACAATCGATTTAGATTTTTTTCCTCGAGACAGCCAACGACCATTGGTATGGAAAAGAAGCTTGGTATGACTCCATTTCTTTCCATATTTGAGAAAAAAGTACATCCAAAGGGTGGTTTTAATTGGAGTTAACGTAGTTGTAGTAACACGGTCAAGGGGATAATCAGAGGGGTGTTTCGCTGGACTACATTCCGCAATTAAAAGCGATTTTCAGGTATTTTTTTATTGCCACCACCTGTCAAACCCCGTATTACTTTTCAAGATTGATTTAAACCCTTAAGTTTATTACTAAACAAATCCATGGATTTGTCTTTTTGTAAATTAAAGTTTGTCTCAGAAACGAAGCTTTGAGTTGGATGATTTCATGCTTTCGTTTGTTTAGATTTTCACAACAAATGACGAAGATTTGAATAGGCTGATTTCCATCTCCAGTCCATAAGAATCCAAATTTAATATATTCTTTGCCATTCATGAGAGTTTTCCTTGTTTATTTCTTCACACGTTCTTTAAGAATTTAAGTTCATTATTCTTTAAATTTATTATTTCCTATTAATTGATAAATGAAACAAATATTATACGTTAAACGTATAAAATTTTACACATTAGATGTAAGTTTTGAAACTTAGAGAGATAAATAGAAGTGTGCCGTATTTAATATTTTAAAATATAGATGGCTAAAAAGCGTGACAAATCATTCATTTGGTACATTTAAAAATTTTCAGATTCTTCTGATAACTTTTAATACCTGAGGTATATGAAAATCATCCTCGTAACTTGAATACAAAAATAATTCGGACTTAAAGTATAACATTTCGGCTCTCATGGGACAGTCTTCGAATGAAAAATTTCTTCCCACGTACATTCAACCCTTAGGAAGAAGGAAACTTTGAGCGAATTATCATACCATTTCATAAAACTCCAAAGAAGCAAGTGCCACGTGAAATAATTTGATATTCCGTAAAATATTGACTGGATAATGCAAATTGAAGAAATAAAGTGAATTTTTTAATCTAAATAATATGCTAAGAAACCAATACGACTAATTCTTTTTTACAAGTTTTGTAATTTTTGTAAGTTTAAATGGAATAAAAAATATCCAGGCGTAGTTTTTGAAGAGTTTAGTCACTGCTTTTGTCAGTAATCTTCATTATTTATTACTTAAATAATTTATTAAGGAAACAATAGTATTTCATTGCATTAAAAATCATTGTCTTCTTACGGACTCAAAATTTTGTCGTCTTGTTCCCAGTATTTTATTTGCAATGTTTTTGTTAGTAGTAACATATTATGAATTTTTTTATTCAAAATTATATACGTATTTATGCACCTTAATGTATATTTTACTTAATTATTAATTACTTGCAGCATTCAAAGAGAATGTTGCTTTCCGGTATTTGGTTATAGTCGTTCCTGAGATGTGTTAAAAGTAGTCAAAGATCAAAGAAGTAGATTCTTTATTAATAAACATACGTTATTAAAATATTAACTCTACACAAATTAGTAATTTGTAATGACCCATCCTTTAAAAGTCAGTAAGTAAATATTATTACAGTTTAAGAAATGAATATCATAAAGTTATTTACTTTAAAGTGGACTGAATAGAACAGATCCCATTGAATATCCGGTGAAAGTCTAGATATCAGTCTACATATTAAATGGATGACTATTTACACAATTGAAATGGTTTTATCTATATATAACTCTCATGGAACAGAGATAGATCTTCATTAGCCACGTTGTTCTCAGATAAATATATATTTCTAAATAAGAAAACTACTTGTAATCTTGTTTTAATAAATATAAAAAATTATTCATAGTTTAATGCTAATGTGTAAATTTATGCTCATGAACAAACAAATATTGAATTCATCTACAGTATATTGTATTCGACATAGTTTTTGATGTCTTTGATCGAACTTTCACTACATTGCATATTATTTAGTTTCTTTTAGACATACATATTGCTAGCAAACAAATGTGTATACACTTTTCCTTTGATTATTTTGATTTTCCTCGGTTGAAAAGAGAATACTTGGTGAAATGGTTTTTAAAATACGTTCCTATAATCTCATCGACAAAAGATTTTTATCATTAAAGCCGTTATGTTTCGGGCTACAAAAAACTGCGTATATTTGCAAATAAGGCGTGCACTTTAACAAATACATATGGATTTGTATGAAAATGAACTTTTAATACATTACCATAAAGGTGACCACCATTAAGATACACCAATGTAATATAGATAATTATACGTTATTTTAATTCACGAAATGACATTCTTTGACATACCTTTTTATGTGGCACTATGAAAGAAAACCTTTCCTCATTCAAGATCTCCAACTTTTCGCTAAGTTCGAAAGCACTCCAATAATGTTTTGCAGATATTTGTCTCTAACTATTTATGAACCACGTAGAATTTTCTGACAACTGAATCTTAATATGTTCTACAACATTTTAGTTTAACATGTAACTGCATGAATTTTCAAATGAATAAAAAGATTTCATGCACTTCTTTGCATACAGCAGTTGCAGATGTCAGACCTTGCCTTACTGCATCCTCTACATCTAAATTCATTATGATTTGTGAGATGTCTGGTGCACACAGAAATGAGTCCAAAAGTGTTTGTGCTAGTTTCGTCAAACACAAAAATAAGAACCACTTGAACTTTTGAATAAATTAGCTCTTGTGCACTGCTTTTAACATAGCAGTGGTAGATGTCAGATCATGCTTTACTACGCCTCATACATTTAAATTTATAATGATATGTTAGATATTCATAAAGATACATTGCAAAAACCAGATAGAAATTTTGATGTCAATTCCTTTGCGAATATTAACCAATACGTATGTATGTATGTATCTATGTATGTCTATATATATATATATATATATATATATAATATATAATATATATATATATATATATATATATATATATATATATATATATATATATATATATATATATATATATATATATATATATATATATATATATATATATATATATATATATATATATATATATATAGTGAGAATGAGAGAGAAAGTTTAGCATTCTTAATTAAATGTATGTAGTAAACATTTTCCTCAATCATTCCATTGCAATAATCTAAAATAGATCTTCTAAATGTTGAAAGTTTGGTTATAAAAATCATATAATAATTTGAATTTAGATTTCTAATTTTGCACCAGTTATTAGCAATAAAAATATTTTCCTTAAAATTATCTAATTTTGAAGAAAATATTTTTGGAATATGGAATTTAAAATTTCGTGAATGACTCGTTAATGTTTGGACAACTCGTTAATGACTTATTACAAGGATTTTCGGTATCGTAAAAATACATTTTATATTTCTAAATTGAGGGAATAAACGGCTATCACATTGAAAACTACTTGGAAAAGGAAATTTTGTGGAAGAAATAGCTAAAGGTGTATGCTTGCATGTTATTGAAGTATACTCGCAGATAAATGTATGTTGTGTTACGATATAAATGAAGCTAAGCTAAACCTTGCAAAAAAAATTTTTTAAACTAATGCTTCTAAAACTTTCTGTTCAACAGCTAAAATTTGGTAAATGTAGCAAATCATCTGAACATCTAAACATTTATAGCTTAAAATATGTTTTAGTGATCTGCTACTACCATCAGCAAGAAATTTCCAGTCACACGATTGCGTATTCCGAAATATACTAAGGGAATTTTGGATTTCAATGAAAATGATATTGCTATTCGTTCACGGGACAGTAACAAACTGACAGATCTAGATGAAGATTGGAATATGTTTCTAAGTGAAATTGTGCTTTCAAAGACTACATTGGATTGACTGAATAAAGATGGGAAATATTCACTAAACTGCAAAGAATTAGTAGAAGTTTTATTCAGTTATTAGTTCAACAAGATAATTGGATTACATGATATCATTAGTATACTTTCTAGAAGCTGATGGGCAATTATAGACAAAACAAGGTGAAGAGTGAAATTATCTTATTTTCCAAAGAAAGATAATAGAGATACTACGATAATAAAATATAATTTTCGAGAAAAATGTCAACGGAATGTTGTCGATGAAATTGAAGACATACTAATTATCAATTCAATGAAGTCTTACACAAAATTTCGACATTATATTGTAATATATTTGTATTTATTTTAGAGTAAGTAAGTGAAGTTTGAATATTTAATATACTTCCCAAATTAGTATTGCAAGTCAAAATTAAGAACTATTTGGTTTTGGTCTCATTCTGAGACATTTGTAGGTACAGTAGAACCTCGATTCACCGAGCTTCGATTAACTGAGGTTTCTGTTAACCGAGTCAATAACGAAGTCTAATTTTATTCTCCTATCCAAAATGAGCTTGGAGAAAATCATACATATTTTAGTTCGTTGTCCGTGTTACAGGTACATCTTCCCCACAAAAGCATTCAACACTCAAGAAATAATTTTTGAAAAAGCGTTTTTCGATATTTAACTAAGTATAGTTAAAAAAAATCCATTTTACTTTTTAAAATTTACTACTAGAGTTGATTTCCTTTTAAAATATTTTTATCTGTGAAACATAAGTTCATATATGTTTAACTTTATTATATAAAGAACGTTCTATTTTTTCCTTTAAAAGTTAGTTAAGTTCGGAAGCACGGATGGTTTTTAAACATGGTTTCTATTAACCGAGTTTTCCGATATCCGAGGTACAAGCGGTTCCAATTAGCTCGGATAATCGAGATTCTATTGCAATTTAAATTCCATACATTTACAGTTCATGGAACGGCATGAGTTATCCGTATGAATTAAGGCTGCTAATTAAAATTTAATTTAATTTTTTAATTAAAAATAAAATGTATTGGACTATTTATTTATATCTTCATCCAGGCAGGAAGTACTTTCATATAATTAATTAACATTTTAGTGTGTCATGAATAATGTAGATATTTCGTTAATGCATTTTCTTGCATTTTGGTAAGTTTCAAAGAGTAAAAAATATCCTATTAGACATCCTTTTAAAAAAGGCAATTATAACCTCATTTTAAAATTTACTCTGTAGGTACATCTATGTAGCTCCTCCAAAAACTTGTATAAAAAACTAATCTATTGAAGTTTAACCCTTTGGATCCCACAATAGCTCTCGAAAGCCAGGACCTCTGAATCTATGAATAGTCAATCCGAAACACTTTTCTTCCCATCAGAAAATGGACTGCTAATGTCCTCATGTTGCACTAATAAGTGGAGCACATAGTATTTTGTTGTAAACACCTGAGAGAAAACCACCTTCTAACACTGAGGTATTTACCCTCTCAGGTAATAGAAAATTTATCACTGCTGTGTAATATAAAATATTTGAATATTGCCTTTCCGAATTCATATAAAATAAATATTTTGCCCTAGTATTATAAAATGTCAATTTATTATCAGTTTTCTGGACAAGCACTTAAAGATGATATTCTAATTTTATTTTCTAATCCAATATCGTAGATCATTGAGACATAGAGGTGTAAGTAACAAAGAAATAGTATTAACAGAAGAACGCAATGGGTCGTTGCATTTCGATAGATGGGGACCTAGACTGTTAGATAACAGAAAAACTTAGGGAATATGGGGGAAGGGACGGAAATTCGGAATAATTTGGCCATTGAGCTGGAAATGATCTGACAGTAGAAATTTCAGTGTTTAGGTTAATTGAAACAAAAATGATATTTTAGAAATGACATAAAATTTTATAGTGTAGAAATTTTATGTTCTTTACTTTTTATTTCACATAACAAAGAAAATATCAGTTCATAAAAAATTGATTTTAGGACCTTCAATAACCTTTTAACATAAAGATGCAATGCATTTCAGAACTAAATGTGAAACTTTGATGGACTTGATATATATAGTTCTTTAGAAAATTGCAATTAGTAATTTTTGCATTAATGGCATCATTTAATGCATGTAACTCCTTCCAGATCCTTCATAAAACAGATTAATAGAAACATTAAGTAAATGGTAATGGACGAATGAAAAGAAACACATTTGCAAAAATGTTAGAACATATTAAAAATACCTTTTAAAATTTATCATTTATTAATAAAAAGTAATGGAGAAGATATTCTCAGAAACACTCTTAACATACATAATGGAATGTTTTCTTTAATATGTCTACATTTGGTAATATCTATATATATAAGTATTCATCAAAAATATATGCATGCATACATTAATTCACAAAATGAAAGCGTGAATTCAGTTGGTTGAAATTTATTGAAATGTGTGTGTATATAAATATATGCATATATATAAATAATATTTATACTTATTAACTTAAATACATATTTATAAAACAAGTAAAATTTGTATTTTCTTATATATATATTATTATATATATATATATATATATATATATTATATTATATATATATATATATATCTATATCTATCTATATATATATATATATATATATATATATGTATACCTATATATATATATATATATACATATATATACATATATAAATATACATACATACACATATACATAGATATGTATACATATCTATATATACATATATATGTATACATATTTATACATATATACATATAAATATGTATACATATATATATATACATACATATATACATATATATACAGATATATACATACATACATAAATATATATACATACACATACACACACACACACACACACACACATATATATATATATATATATATATATATATATATATATATATATATATATATATATATATATATATATATATATATATATATATATATATATATATATATATATATATATACACCTTTATATAGCCATCTTTATATATATAATTATTCTGTCCGTGTGTTGTAATAGAGCTCCTCCTAAACGGCTGGAATGACCATTGTTGTTAATGATAGGAAAATATATATGTATAAATACACGTGGTATTTTTGTATAATGTTTTTATAAAAAAATACAGAAGATAAATTACTATATGTGTAATGATAATATATATTGGAATAAATTTAAATGTAAATTTCCTATATCTTAGCTTTACTACATTGTAACCTACATACACATATATATGTATGTATATATTTATATATAAAATTCTTCTATTCATGTGTTTGTTATAAAACTCCTCCTTAACGAAGGGACAGATTTTGATGAAGTTTTTTGTATGTAAGTTGATTCGAGATTAATTTAGATTTACAAATTGATCCTATAAAATTTTATTTAATTAAAAATACATAAACGCTTATTGAGATTATTTTAATGCTACTTGAAAGCTTTCAGTGCCACCATATTTGTTTTAGTGATCAGAACAACGGGATTCAGTGCGAGAAGTCCTATTATATCAACGTACATGTGATGTGGGATTTTTAACCCTCTCGCTGCGTATTTATTTTATTGAAATAGGTTCAAAAATTGAGTGTTTTTTTAGTACACATTTCAATACTTTCCGTTGATCACATACTTTCCGTATCGTTCTTCGCCCGCTGATTAGCTTCAGGAATGGAGCCTTTGATGGAGCTCTAGGTCGTTTGCCAATGGTAAGTATTTGTAGTTATTTCGATTACATCGCCATCTGTTGACAACTTTTGTAACTATATTTTCAAACTTGTCTATAAAAAATCTTACAGCTTTCACAATCAATACTCCACTTGTGGCATTTTATTTTAAAAAATGAGTAACTTTTCTTAAACGCCCTACATGTATAATAATTGCACTTTTGATATGAATGGAAACAGTAAGTTATGGTTAAAAGTAATTATTTTATGAACTATCAGATATATACAATATAATATCTATATTTTTAAAGATATCTATATTTATAAAATCTATATATTTTTGCAAAAGAATTTTTTTAAATATAGGATTGGGTCCTAAAAAAAGGTGTTCAGAAAAATGAAATTGTAGAATAATGATATAAAAGCTTAATTTTCAAAATTAATCTTGGTTAAATTATCATTTGTTTTATAAAATATAAAAGCAACACGTATATAATAATTAAAAAATGCAAAAGGCTTACAAAAATTTATTAGAAATGAAGTTTTTTATGATAAATTTTGGAACAAGTCTCGATGCAAAGTCCTACCTCTCAATCCTTGCACCAAATTCGCGTTTCTTTTTTTTTTTTCAAATGTTTTGTTCCACCTGCAGTTTTTTTAAAAACAGACAGCACACTATCTAAGAGGCTCTTTCTTGATGGGATTTGGGTGTATATGGCTAGTAAAGTGTCGAGCTGTTAGTATCATGGGTATTTTTCTCTCATGTACTGTTGGTCTCTTTTACTATTATTTGCAACATAAACTCGTCAAAATAAATTTCATATTAGTTCAAAACAGTTGCATTACTTGATATAGTGGAATATAGTCCGGGATTTCCAAGAAAACGAAATGAAGCATTAGTTGGTGGAATATTTTGCATATCAATTTTGCACCACTGTCGAACGTTTTGAATAAAAATAAATTTTTAGATTCATCTGTAACCCCAGAGGAATCCGAGAAATTCTAGTCAGTTTCTCTATACCTATCTTCAATATACTTGTAATCAGAGTCAGAAGTGCTATGAGAGGTTTAAATATCGTCAGGAGTTTAGGTTATATCAATCGAGAAATGTATCCTGACAGACATCTTTCCCCTATGAACAGCGCGTTGAAAATGCTAAAAAAATTTCATATATTTCACAGAAATGTGGATAATTAAAGCAATCTGCTAGTTTTAAGCTAAATAAACAATTAAAAATCACAGTAAAGCTAAAATGAAAGAATAAACAGGAAAAGAGTGGGTGCACAGTTAAATAGACGACTAAAATGCATGCCTGCGGAAATCGAGGTTGCGCAAATTTTGTCACATCTGTGTTTCCCGAGGAAATCGCGGGATGCGCAGCGAGAGGCTTAATATAATGGATTTTAACACTTTTCCATAAAAACGGTCCAATTTTTTATTTGTTTAAAACAATTTATTATTTTTTCTGTTACAGCGTTGTAAGAGGACAAAGTCATCTATTTATCTATCTATCTATCTATACACCTATACAACACACACACACAGGGTGTCCCAAAAGGTCATTTACAAACTTAACATGCTGGTATGTCATATCATGATGAACAAGATTTACATAGAAACTTCAGTCCGAAAATGCAAACTACAGTTATATAATTGCAGGAAAATCGCTACATCGGTAGAGGCGGATAGCCGCTATCCCCCGACTTGACTCTGATGGATTTCTATTTCACCTGCTCAGGAAAATCCAGGAAGGGGTTAATGTGAAGATGTCATCTGTGAACCAAATGCAGTCAACATCAAAGCCCTCACTATCAATCCTATTTAGCATCCAGTTCATTAAGTCAAGCCATTGTAGCATAGCTGATGCAGGAATGGCCTATTTACTGAATTTTGCAAGAAAACACTTGTAAGCTGCTTCTCAGTATTGTACGCGTCCTGGAACTCTTGCAACCAGTTTCTGCTGCAATTATTCCGAGGGATTTCCTGGGTTGTTGCTGAAAATTTTGAGAAACTGTGACGTCATTTTAGTAATAACTGTTGACCAGGAACTAACATGTCCGACAAGATCATCAGTCACGTTACTTTTCCGTTTGAATTAGGCAAAGAGTCTGCGAACGGTTTTCGCAATGGGTTCTTTTGCAATATTAAATCGAAACTGAAATCCGAGCCGGACACTATGTTCTCTGTGGATTTCCAGTACTAGATAAATACGATGTTCAATTGAATACATATTTACACCTGTTTTCTATGGTGCTCGCATTGTCGTGGTCTAATAGATCGGTTGTGGAATACGGCAGCGATGGCAACTGCTACACCGTTCAGCGGCTTTTATATCTGAATCTTGCCATAATTTTGTATAGATATTTTTCTTTCCCAATTGACATTTGCATACTTTCCGTATCCTTCTTCGCACGGTAATTCGCTTCAGGAATGGAGCCTTTCATGGAGCTCTGGGTCGTTTGGCAATTGTAGGTATTTGTAGTTATTTCTATTACAGCGCCATCTGTTGACAACTTTTGTAACTATATTTTCAATCTTATCTATAAAAATTCTTACATCCTTCACAATCAATACCCATCAATACTAACACTTGTGGCACTCTTCTATCTATTTCTGTTTTCATGTTATTTAATTTTAAAATACGAGACACTTTTCTTGAACGCCCTACATGTATAATAATTGCACTTTTGATATGAATGGAAACAGTAAGTTATGTGTAAAAGTAGTTATTTTAAGAACTGTCAGATATATACAATATAATATCTATATTTTTCTTATAATTTTTTTGCTACTGTTATGATGTTTTTTGGTTTAAAGTCAATATTAGGGTCCAAAATTAGAAAATATCAAAATGTAGAAAGAATATTTAATAAACCACGTTGACACTTTGTATTTAGATTCTGTTAATGTTCAAAAGATTTAAGAAAGTGCTTGCTATATTTTCTTCTTCAACTGGGAGTTGTGTCAATAATTATTAGCTAATAGAAAGAATGTCAGAATCAATGATAGAGATAACATTCTAACTGAAAATATCTATTGTCAACTACAAGAAAACTAATTGATAGATTAAATCAAATAAATCAAATTATCCTAATATGTATAACATATTTTTTATGTCTAGAGAAATAATGTGAGGAAACCTCAATATAAAAGATACAAAAGATTTAAAAATAATTCATAATGCAATAGTTATATCATTTATATTAGGTTTTTTAAGAAAGATGAACGGAAATATTTCAGCTAATCAATTTATTATAAATTTTATAATTTCTAGTAAATTTATATTTTTTTGATTACCCACGATGCTTTTGTACATATTTTAATAATTTTTCATCCATTTATGAAATTTTTTTAAATTTTTCAAAGACAGAATTTCGAACTTTTAAATTAGGAAGCCAATTATTTTGTAGACATAATGCTGAAATGTAATATCCAGGTTTGGGCTTGTTAATATATATAAATAATTAATTTTTAGAAACTATCTATCCAAAAAATCTGTTTTTTATGATATAAGAAATATGATTTTAACTACTATTTAATACAGGATTTGTTTCATCTTTTCTGTTATTAAGCACCTTCATTTTGAGCCCAGAACTTCATTTAATATTTTTATAGATATAATTTTTTTAATTATATAAGCTTTAATGTTAATGGAGTATTCTAATCCAGTACTTCAGTTCACATATTTTATTGATAGATTCTGAGTAAACGAAATTACATTCTATTATCTTAAATTAACAATCTATACGTTACTCGCGTAATTTTCTCTCCATTCGATGATGTCTGTAAAAGTGTGTGCACGTTTTATAAGTTGATTTAGATTTAAAAAAAAAACTTTTAATTAAATGGTTATAACCGGAGTAATAATGGTGTACTTGCACAAAATTGTCGGATCTAAATCTAATGTTTTTAATACTTATACAACTCTTTAATACTTGTTTGAAAACATCATCGCCTGTTGAGAAAATTACGTAGAGGTTCGTAATAGAATGGTGTAAAATGAATTATAAAATTCTTTTAATTTTTAATGTTATTATATAATGAGTGCTGCATGGGAACACTAGTTTTATATAAACATTCTTGTTTGTTATTATGGAAAAATGGAAACTCTTTGTCTTAAATCAACTTAAAACATTAAAATAAAGTACAAAGATAAGTGACACTTTGTAAATAATGTGATTCATGCAATCCTTTAAAGTCTATCCACAGAGTATACCAGGAAGTCTTAACTTCCTGGTATAAGCCGTTTAGGTCAGATATATATGATAATTTACACAAACAAGCTATTGATTAAATATTGGAATAGGCTGGACATTAAAGTATCTTTTATGCAACTTCTTAACATAGCCTCATTTAAACAATTGACTGATAGTAATAATCACGTTGAAATATGCAAGTGTGGGGGTGTATTAAAATATTTTCCCTACACTCGTTTGACCTACATCGACTTTGTTAAAAAATTTCTGTTATTAAAGTTAAGTGTAACAAATCAGCAAAAAATTAAGATTAAAATGCACGAGACAAATGCTTAATGTCTCTTAAAGGTAAAAAAGTATAAGTGAGATATAAATAAAATCAATGTAATATTAATACCTAAAATAAACTATTAGTTTAATATTATAATTTAAACATATGTTATTTTTACCCCCAACATTTTTTCATTGTGTAATGCTTATATTTTTTGTTAATTTTTTTTCTTGAGATTTTAAATATAATTGTGTTTTAAAAAATAACATCGATTTTGATAAAAAAATGTGTGACTTTAATGACGGTTGGAATTTTGTTCATTAAGATGAAGCATAATGTTTTTAATAGACTTTTAGAACATTTTTGCTGGTTTGGTTATGAATCATTCATTGATATTACATGCATAAAAAAACGAAAACAAATACATTTTTTTTACTTGATTTCCCTCTATATTTCAATAATTTTAGAAACAAATCTGACATTCTCAGACCAACTCTGGCAACTGACTACTCAGAGGCTCAAGCGGTATGAAAACATTACACACAAAATCACCAACAGAAATAAACTTCCCAAATTTTCAGTAGTTGGCATATAAATCTTATAAATCAAAATAAAATGTATTTCAGTAATTTTTTCTGAATAGTTTTTTTCTCCGAAAGAAATCTTTTTAATTTATTAGGCTTAAATAGAGACCTATGTGCATATACTTTTGCATTTTTATATAGTGTTCTGCAGTCCAAGAAAATATATTGTCAAAAATGCATTATTATTTGATTAAAATGATGAATTGTAAAGATGAATTATAAAATTCTGATGTAATTTTTAACTCCAGTGTGTCTAACGTTTGAGCTTTCGGTATGCTAATAATAAAATATATGCATTCCAAATTACAATAAAAAATTAATATTGCAAATAATCCGAAATGAATTTTAAACTTTCATTGAAGTTCCTTTGGTAATACAAATTTTCTGTTTATCATTAAAAGCAAATTATTTGGCATTTTACTGAGAATAGTTACTCCGGGCCTCCGATGCTTGATCCAAATACTCGTATAATTCGAGGTAGCGCGCGTCCTTGCGGATTAAAAAAACTGAAAGTGTACAATCTGTTTAAATTGATGTTCATTATATCCCTCTAAATATGATAATAAAATTTATTCATGTTTAGGGAAAATTAAAAAAAAATCCGATATTTCATTTTTTGCTTAGATGAAATAAAGCACGACATAATATTAATTTCTGCATCTTAAAATAAATCTGTTTTAAAATTATTTCACATATATTTACACCTATGGGTTAACAGGATTTGAAAACAAAGATTAAGTAAATATTTTACTTGTAGTTTCTTCAGCTCTAATTGAGCTGGGTAAAGGATAGCGGAGGCCTACGTATAGACTATAGATCTTTATTAGCAACACAAAATGTTAAATTTATGACGAAGTCAGATGAAAACGAGGAAATCTACAAATGACATAATGATTATTACAGGAATTATCTTCCTAATCGTTCGGAAAGAAAAAAAGAGGGGGGAGACACTCTCAGTCGCTCTACCGACGCTATCAGAAGATGAGTTCACAGAAGACTCAATCGGTCAAAGAATTCCCCTGGGTCATGTACTCCGGTCTTTTTATATCGCCGTATGCTAGTAGATTTCCATCTCAGCTGATCGGGCATCTGATTGGTGATGTGGTGAGAAATCACTATGTAGAACTATAGCTTGACAGGTGAAAGCCCGGTTCCAAGTCGAATTTGCAGTTATCGGGTACAATCTCCCTGATCATTAATCGATGTCTCTGAACAAACCTTTGGAGAACAAGGTAGAAAAGTATTGCTGCTCCCTTTACAATGTAGAGGATTTCTGTCGTGTGATACTGTTTCTTCGGGATGTCAATGAAACTAACACTGGATGCACTTCACCAGCATCCTAATAAATTTCTCAGACAGAATGATTGAGATGGTCCTCGGTATTAACAATCCACTATTCAGCATCCTATTCTACGTGAAACAACGTTCTTTCACAGGGTAAAAATGAGCTCAGTTCAAGTCTTCACAAAAGGCACTTTCGCTATTTCTACCTTATGCCGTTTTTTTCTCACGGTAGTAGATAAGTCTGTATCTGGAAATTTAATGTAACGAGATTTCGTTACATACTCCAATATTTTATATTAATAATATCTAATACTATTACTATCTACTTGTTAAAAAGCTTGAACATATTTTCCCAGTATTTATATTTCCTTAATACATTTAGTAGTAAAAATATAATAATTACCATTTTAAACCGTAAATTTCTAGTGAATTCTTCCTTCAATAATAATAACAAACTATATATATTTTTTAAAAATTCTAAAAGTTTGACAAAATCTAAATTTAACTCGGCACATACATGTCCATATTTATTGATTAATAGTTTTAAAAGTATTGAAAATAGAACACGTTGATTTTGCAGTTTCCTTATTCCTATTTAAAATATCTTTCCTTTTAAACTAAAATTAAAAAAAAGGTTTATATTGTTTACATGAAATCCGAGCTGATTTGCTACTAACAAAATTTAAATAAAATGTCACGGATAAATTTGAAACTAAGTTTAAAACTGTATCCTTTTATTGCAAGAATTAATGAGTTTTAATGTAATAAAAAACTTAATTTATTCATTTCATTAAATTTTATTTGTTTGTAGAAAATATTTTGTCAAAACACAAAGGAGGTTCGAATATAAAATAAGTCATTTAAATATGGATTTTCGTAAAATATGGAAATTGCGAGCAATTTAGGATTAAAATCAATAGTTTATTATGATTTTTCCACCATGTCACATAGTTCGTAATTTTTTCTTTTAAATGCAGCTTCTCTGAACTTTGCTCTAGAAATATTAGTTAAAGTTAGTAAAACTTGTCAAGTATCAAATAAATAGGTCTTTTTTTCTCGCATAATTTAAAGAATCCTATAAAATGGAAACGTCAATATTTCCGTAACAACGGCTTGCATAAAATATCGGAAACACATTTGCTTATATAAAATTTATGCATATTTTCTGGAATTTAAGTTATTGCTCTCTTAGTGCGATGGGAAAAATTTAGAAGCATTTTGTAAAGATGACTTTTAGGGGGCTTCTCTACAAACATTTTATTAGGTAAAAAATAGCATCAAACGTTTAGGGTGATATATAGAATTTGGAGAATTTTATGACAAAAAAAATTTCATTCTTTAAACGAAAGTATTTGATCTCCATGAACACTTATTTTGAAATTGCAAATAATCTTTCGATACCAACGTACATTGATGTAGATGCGTAATATATTTTGTTTGAGATACCAAAGAGATGGATTTGCGGATATTTTATTTTTCTTCTTTTACAAAAATCTGAATAAAGTTTGGTTTAAGAAGAACTGCTGAGTTAAGTTAAGTAATTGAATAAATCAAAAGCTTTAATTATTTACATTAAAAAAGAGTATTTGTAGGACACTAATAATAGAAAAACGGTTATTGAAATAACTTTTGTAAATAAAGATTTCTAGCGTATGATATTAAAATATTATCAAATGAAATAAAAATATTGAAAAGTTGGCGATTTTGATACTTATTTGTTCTTTAAACAAAAGTATTTGATCTGCATGAATGTATATTTTAAAATTGCAAATAATTTTTTCATGCCATCTTACATTCATATAGATACGTAATCTATTTTGTTTGAGATAATAAACACATGGATTTGCGGATATTTTACTTTTAATCTTTTCCTAAAATCTGAATGAAGTTCGGTTTAAGAAAAGGAACTGCTGAGTTAAGTTATATATTTGAATAAATCCAACATTTTAATTATTTGTATTAAAAAAGATTATTTTTAGGATAATGATAATAGAAAAACGGTTATTGAAATAACGTTTGTACATGAATATTTCCAAGGTATTATAAGAAAATATTATCAAATGAAATAAAAATATTGAAAAGTTGCTATCTATTTATTCTATAAAAGAAAGTATTTGTTCTGCATGAACGTATATTTTTATATTGCAAATAATCTTTCCGTAGAAACGTACATTGATGTATATGCAAACTATGTTTTGATTTTCGAATTCGAAGAGACGGATTTGTGGATATTTTATTTTTGTTTTTTTACTAGAATCCGAATAAAGTTCTGTTTAAGAAGACGAACTGCTAAATTAAGTTATATCTTTGAATAAATCAAAAGTTTTAATTATTTATATTAAAAAAGATTGTAGGACGCTGATAATATAAAAACGGTTATTGAAATAACGGTTGTAAATAAAATTTTTCAATTATGATATGAAAGAATTATCAAATAAAATAAAAATATTGAAAAATTGGATGTTTTTCTACTTTTTTATTTTTTAAACGAAAGTATTTGATCTCCATGAACACTTATTTTGAAACTGCAATTAATCTTTCGATACCAATGTACATTGATGTAGATGGGTAATATATTTTGTTTGAGATACCAAAGAGATGAATTTGCAGATATTTTATTTTTGTTCTTTTACTAAAATCTGAATAAAGTTCAGTTTAAGAAAGTCAACTGCTGAGTTAGGATATATATTTGAATAAATCAAACATTTTAATTATTCATATTATAAGAGATTCTTTGTAGGACACTGATAATAGAAAAACTCTTATGGAAATAACTTTTGTAAATAAACATTAACAGCGTAAGATATGAAAACATTAACAACATAAGTAAAAATATTGAAAAGTTCAAGATTTTGATACTTTTTTATTCTTTAAATGGAAATATTTGATCTCCATAAACTTATATTTTGAAATTGCAAATAATCTTTCGATACCAGCGTACATTGATGTAGATATGTAATATATTTTGTTTGGTTGGTTGATTGAAGTTTAAACCAACCAAACAAAATATATTACGTATCTACATCTATGGACGCTGGTATAGAAAGATTATTTGCAATTCGATACCAGCGTACATTGATGTAGATACGTAATATATTTTGTTTGAGATACCAAAGAGATAGATTTGCGGATATTTCATTATTGTTCTTTTAATAAAATCTGAATAAAGTTTGGGTTAAGAAGAGAAATTGTAGAGTCTAGTTATATATTTCAATAAATACAAGATTTTAATTATTTATATAAAAACAATTGATTGTAGGAGACTGATATCATGTATATGGTTATTGAAATAACGTATATAAATAAATATTTCCAGGCTATTATATGAAAATATTATCAAATGAAATAAAAATATTGAAAAGTTGGCGATTTTGATACTTATTTATCCTTTAAATGAAAGTATTTCATCTCCATGAACATATATTTTTAAATTGCAAATAATCTTTCGATATAAACGTGCATGGACGTATATACATATAATGTTTTGTTTTAGAATTCGAAGAAACGGATTTTTGGTTATTTTATTTTTGTTCTTTTAATAGAATCTGAATAAAGTTTTAAGAAGAGGAACTGCTGAGTTAAGTTATATATTTGAATAAATCCAATTTTATAATTATTTATATTAAAAAGATTCTTTTACAGTGATGATAGAAAAACGGTTATTGAAATAACGTTTGTAAATAAAGTTTTCCAGGGTTTTATATTAAAATATCATGAACTGAAATAAAAATATTGAAAAGTTCAAGATTTTGATACTTACTTATTCTTTAAACGAAAGTATTTGATCTACATAAACGAATATTTTGAAATTTCAAATAATTTTTGGATACCAAAGTACATTAATGTAGATAAAAACTATGTTTTGTTTTGAGAATTCGAAGAGACGAATTTGTGGGTAGTTTATTTTTGTTCTTTTCTGAAATATATGAATAGATTTCGGTTTTACAAAAGGAATTGTTGAGTTGAGTTATACATTTGAATAAATTCAAGTTTTAACTAAAAAAAATAACGATTCTTTGTATGGCACTTAAAATAGAAAATCGGTTATTGAAATAAAGTTTGTAAATAAAGATATCCGACAATAGAATATGAAAATATTTCAAAATAACTGAAAAACATCGAAATGATAGTGGTTCTGCTGATTATTTATTAATTACTTTACAGGAAGAATATTTTCAGTAAACTAAAATAAATGTAAAAATAAGTAAAAAATTGAAATAAAATGCTTTTAAATTACAAAAATGAAAAACAAAACTTCTTTACAATAGTTAACTTCTGTTTTACTCCTTAATTTTTCTTTCACTATTAAACTTAAATGTAGTTACCATTGACGTGTTCTAAGTATCTGCAATTATATCTGTACGTTAGTTAGTGCAAGTTCCAGAGTTTATGTTTTGAATTAAAGTGTATTGTGAAAATTTTATATAAAAATTTTGTTTAAAATATATCAGAATTTTTTGAATTTCATATATGAGCAATGAATTTATGAACTTAAATTTTATAATTTAGAAAAAAAGTCGATGAATATATGTGGAAAAAGAATAATTTTAGCAAGAGTTCAGGAATATATTATTACATTAGGAGGAACCGAAAACATCTGGAATCAATCAACTGTGCCTCATGTAGTACTTGTAGTTTACGCCACTAGAACACAATGATGGGACCTCTCTTGAGATAATGGTTTATGAGACACGTGCCAACAACGACGCATGCAGTTTCGTAGCAATTTTTCTCTGTGTGCCTTAGCAATCTCGTGATGTGATGAAATGTCAGATTAGTATTAACAATATGTGGCTATGATGATTTGGTTTGGTTTGGAGAACTACGGTCTACTGTTTTGCACACGAGGGATAATGAGATCGGGACCTACAGTTTATAGCCGATTCCGAACATCCATGCCAGCAGCGGGATTTGAACCCGCGAACTCCGGTTTCGAAGAGCAGTGCTCTACCATTCGACCATCGTTCGGCTCTATGATGTTTTGTTTTTTAATCGACTAGTAAAACTGTTGTGGTCCCGGTCTCATTAGCCCTCGAGTTGCAAAAGTTAGACCGTAGCACTCCAAGCCAAACCAAAAAACTGTTGTGATGATGCGAAATCTTCACAACATGTTCTTAATAAAACATGCTTATGAATGATTTTATGTGTTTTAAAGTGTATAAATGACGATAAGAGACAAACTGCTTTCTAGGTGTCTTCCAAGTGTGCAAATCAAAGTTGACAAAACAAATTGTCAAAATCCATCAGCAGAGAAGATTAACGCAGTATAATCCACGAGCTCGGAATCTTAGTTTGGTTATCCTGGAGCACCAGCGCATTTCCCGGTAAATTTGAAAACTTACTATCGGTTGCTACGTTTTTGCCCAGATGTATCGTTGTAAAGGAAACAAATAGCTTGTAGAAGACTGACATACATTGGAGGACTCATAATTACATATCATATGCATCAAAAATATCTTGATGATGAATGACGATGCTATAGGTGTGATCCCTGACTTTAACCCCTCACGTGCCCCCCAAAAACTGTGCATGAAATAACCATTTAATTTTTATTTAAAAAACTTGTTTCATTTTACAATTCTTACATATTCTTAATTAAAATCCACTTTTTACATTGTATTGAATAATATCAGAAACAGTAAAATTAAGAAAATATCAAAACAAAACATTAATAAGGTATACAGATAATAGTCTTCAAGCTAGTGGTACTTTTCAAAACAAAGTGCAAAGGAATTCTTAATTGTTTACACCGCCAAGTAGTCTCACTTTTAATTTGATTCTTGTAACACACACGGCATTTCTTAGTAGGTTTTCTTTTATTTTGACTCATTAATTTGGCAGCGACTTGTACCAAGAAATTCTAAGTAAACAATATGCAATAGTGACTTTTGATTTTCACAAGTAATAAAAGTGTTGCCAAATTCAGTACACTAGAAATTTTAAAATAAATTAATTTTCATATTTAACAGTAACTTTAATCGCATGACGAGTGTAGCTCGTCATTGTGCGGTATGGAATGAAAAACTAATGACGAGCTAGACTCGTCATTTTACCGGAAGGGGTTAATAACGCTCTTAGCTCGTTTAATCCAATGAAATATCCACAAATTAAACACAGAAAGATGCAATATTCCGATGGGTGGAAGAATCTCTAGAATTAAATATAGAAGTACTAACCAGTACAAAATTATATGTTTCAGTACTGTACACAAATTATAACGAGAGAAATACCCATATCACTACAAAATTCAAGGAATTTTACCAATGCATTGTCTTTTATGAATGGTAATAGCAACAATATGAAGCCCAAAATACACGTATCCTCTTTACAAATAAAGCAAAATTTACACGTGTTTTAGTCTTTCATAGTTACAAAACTCATATGTCGCCATTCTCTAATCCTCATGAAATTCATCCACAGAAACATCAGGTTAGAAGATCTTTAAGTATTTGGACTGGCACAGTTCGTAATCAATAGATTGGATCATATATCCTGCTTTGCTGATGCTCAGAATATGCATACTTAATACATATCCTGGATTTCATTTTAGTTATGTCCTAGATGGCATAGTCTTAACGTCAAGGTGT
>CM063504.1:110017271-110024771 GCA_032207245.1 Pardosa pseudoannulata
AACATATATTTTTGACACCATGATAGAAAATAAAGCAATAAATTATGAGTGAAACAAATGAATTACTTACCTGCGAAGTATAGAAGATTCTAAAAAATAATAGTACCAAATAACTGGTATTAAACCACTAAACTTACTCAACTGAACAACACGTGTATCAACTCTACCACAAAATGACCTTCGTATGCCTCACGCCAATTATAAAATCCCTCCTATGCGAATAAAAAGGAGTCCTGATTCGTGCTGTCATTTCTTTTCTGCTGTAGAAACTGCATCGTTCATGTCCTTGTGAGTACCGTCAGAAAAAACGGCTCTATTAGAAATATATTCGTGTTTTTTAAAGCGGTACTTATAAGTACCGTCAGGATAAAAAGGGTTAGGATGGATACTCAATTTGGATTAAAATGGGAAATTCTATTGTATCTGAAAGTAAGCAGATTTTTTTAAACCTCAGTTTGTTTAAAGAAACAGGAAAAAAATTAATTTAAATATAGTTTACGATCTAGAACGCAATCCTGGCATTTGAGGCCCCAGATTTAAAAAAACATTCCACACAATATCACCCAATAGAATTCAACTTCTAAAATATTCTGTAGTTGTTTTATAGATCCTCTAAACCATATTTAAATGCATTTCTGCAATTTTCTTTCAATATTTTTCTTAGAAAGAGATACATTTAATTTATTACTGCTCCACATACCCAATGCCGCACACACTTTTGCATTTTTATTTAGAGTTTGTGATGGGAGGAGAGATGCCGTCAAAATTCATCGTTATTTGATTTAAATGACGGATATAAATATGTGGTTTAAGTTTTCAACTTGTGTGTATTATATGTTTGTGTTTTCAGAAAGTTATTAGAAAAGCTTCCACAATACTTTTAAAATTCCGTAATGTATTTTAAACTTTTAATAAATTATTCGTGGTAACAAAAATTTTCTGTTCATATTTAACAGTAATTTTTTGGTATTTTGATAAAAAAAATGTTACACTTCCGATACGCGATACTTGATCTCGAGTAAACGCGGGTAGCGCATGTCCTCGGGGGTTTAAACATGTAATTAACATGAAATTTATCATAGCTTTAAACAGAAATCTTGTCTCATCTTGATGATATTTCCAAGGTAAATACAGGTTTTCCTCATTTGCATTCACGGTGAAACTGAAACCTGCTGCGCATCCTTTAGCAACTCATGCTTTACATAATATATTAACGAAGTGGATAAGTGATGCTTTTTCTACACCCTGAAAGTTTCATAAAAATCATAAATCAAAATTAGAAGTCTGGTGTTTGGAAATAGACTAAGAACAACTCGCAGCTCATTAGCAGGTGAAGCTTCGATTCATAGACAGGAGATGGTTGTCACAGGTTGTATCGTGAGCTAGGGGTTAAGAGCGCAGTGGAGTTCTCGCTGTACAGTTAGGCTGGTAGAGGAAATTCTCGGTTCTCTTCACTGACTTCGTAGGATGGTGGAACTGAACTTGTTCTCTTGACCACTAATTTATTTGAGGAGAGGATTAGCATTATCTTCTCATCATTCTACTCACTTTTCTTCAGCTTTGCTTTGCCTGCCCTCTCTCTCTCTCTCGACTAGCCAGCATTCTTTCCAGTTACTTAATCATTTTACGTAATAATTCTATGTTTCACCTTAACTAATTGAAATATAGAGAACAAAACCTGTTGTCTTGGCTGATGGTTAACTATAAGAGGCATTTATAAACACTCTTTAAAGATATGCCCCTTCTGCTATTCTCCCAAAGAGCGAGAATGATATAAATAAATAACCTCACCTAAGCCCGAAGTATTTTCTCAGTGTTAGTTATTGTAGAATTATTTTCCCCATGTTTCTTTGCGTTCTCCAAATTTAATGATTACATATAAATCGAACACAATGTCCCTATTGAAATGTAAAAGGTAAGAGTCCATGGCGGTGACTCTCCTTAACCCTCCGAGTGGAACACACCGGGGAAAAAAGTTTCCAAAAATACGCTAAAGTTTTATTGTGTCAGTGACCAAAGTGTTCTATGATTTTTTACTTCACCCTTTGCCCCACCCTCGTTATTGTCCCTTTACTTCCGGTTATAAATATATATATATATATATATATATATATATATATATATATATAAATAGACATTATTGATTGTTAATATTTAATACACATAAAGCTCGTCAAGTCTCGAAGATCATCACATAAGAAATAATGTATTCTAAAAGAACGAATAAATTTTTTTTTGAGAATTATTTATATTTTTTTACTAAAGTCATCCAAGATATTTCAGTGGTGCATTTAGAGATATATATGTTATCGCAAACGAAATACTTCGAAATAGAGATTAACAAAGCCCTGAGAAGCTATCAGTGTCTTTGTTCCTCAGAGAGTAGGAGTGCATCCCTCAATAAATGTCAGTCAAAGAGGGGTTCAGTTCCTAAACAATCGACCTGACCCTCCTACCTCATAATTTCATGGGGGAAAGCACTGTCATAAATGTACAATACATCTATTTTTGGAACGTTTTTGGGGGTCGAAAATTGTCTGTGACAGCTGGCGGAATTGTACGTGCAAACCGCTTAGAGGGTTAAAAGAAAAAAACATCAATACAATCCAGAGTGGCTAAACAATCCATATTGCAAACTACCAACCGTCAAATACACAAGTTAGTCTTCATTTCTTGCATGCATCCGTTTCATTTTCTTTCCTTTCACCATATATTTTCATCCTCAAGAAACCAATGTTCCCTCAATAATAATATTGAGGGAACACTTTTAGTGATATATATTCTGTATTGCCAAATGTTTGTCCCAACTTTTTGTGTAGTTATTGCCCTGTGTGTTCAAATGAAACACATTTTATTTTTGATATATAAATCCCTTATTAATAAATATTCATTACATATTTCATGAAATATTATATTTAATTATGAAATTATTATTTCAGAACATATTATATGAAGGAAATTTTATTTTCATATATAAGTTTTAGATTTATCAATTGTTAGTAAATATATAGTTTTTGTAACTCCTACCTTCTTCTATCCCTGTATGTCAAGTGTCTCATTTTAGGTACAGTTTTAAAATAGCTTTTAAAATTTTTATGTTTTCATAAAATGAATTTTCGTTTGACAGTAAGTAGAGGACAATATTTTAACAAGCTACACAAATTTCAAGTAATTTATATTTATTACATATTTTTCATTTAGATCGACACTTGAAAACTTTTCGTACACCATACACAAATTTACTTTTTCGGTAAATACATAGAGTGAAATCTTGGCAAAGAGCTTTTTTTATTAACAAAAATAAATCTTGTTTTTATGTAATACCAATTTTTTTCTATTTCTTTAATGATATCCTATGACTTTTAACACTCTAGTTTAACACTTACGTGACATGCTGTAGTAATCAAAGTTGTTTAAGTATCAAAGTATTTAGTTTATTCTGTTTAGTTCATGTCGTATAGCCCTCATGAAATTTAGGTGGATACCTGAGATCAATACCATAGTAATTATTTGGTTACTACAAGACTAAAAATTATTTGTTTGGTTTGTGTAAAAACTTTGAGTTAAAATTTAACCACAGGTTCTTGAGAGGCTGTAGACAATTTTTATGGTATAAGAACAATGACTCCGGAAAATGAAAAAAAAAATATTACTCAATAATTAACCAATTAACAAAAATTTATTTTAAATTAAAATTCTACTCATAAATAAAAGTTATCGAACTTATTTGTGAAATAGATCACTTAACACACGTAATCAATCATAGAATAATATTTACTTGTTCATATTGTAATTTTCGAAAAGACTACCCTGATAATTTCATAAAAATCATAAATCAAAATTAGAAGTCTGGTGTTTGTAAATGGACTAAGAACAACTCGCATCTCATTAGCAGGTGAGGCTTTGATTCATAGACAGGAGATGGTTGTCACAGGTTGTATCGTGAGCTAGGAGTTAAGAGCGCAGTGCAGTTAGGCTTGTAGAGGAAATTCTCGGTTCTCTTCACTCACTTCCTAGGATGGCTGAGCTGAACTTGTTCCCTTGACCACTAATTTATTTGATGACAGGATTAACATTCTCTCCTCATCCTTCTACTCACTTTTCTTCAACTTTGCTTTGCCTGCCCTCTCTATCTCTCGACTAGCCAGCATTATCTCTAGTTACTTAATCATTTTATTTATTTGAATAAGACCCTTCTTCAGAACGCAAAAAAATTAATTAGAATACTTATGCTACCTTATTTGATGTCTTAGATCATGCTCTAACCACGATCATTAAATAATCAATTTTAAATAGAGTCTCCATTCCGAGTCTTATTTTAGCCGAGCTTATAAATCCCTTAACAAAGCCTTATTCAACAATAGCATCACTCTAACAGACACCGTTCTTATCTCCGTCTAGCAATCTTAGTCCTCGCTGATGATTCTAATCTGTTATCATACTTCATTGATCCTCTCTTCTTAACTACAGTAACCATGTATGAGGCTTGATTCAATATATCAATTTATTGCTTACAACAAAACATTTTTATATTTTTTCATATAAAGGTATCACCTCATTACAATTCATAATAACTTAGATTTAAGATATGCATCGATATGTAAGCGGCAGAAATGTCTTGGGAATTAAATGGTTGAATTGGATGATATTTGAATCTAATTTACCATCTCAACTAAACAAAGAGTATTTTTTAATTTTAATATTTAATTAATAGTTAAAACCCTTTTTGATAAATATATAGTTTTAACAAATACATATAGATTTAGTAAGTCCTATATTATTCTATAGTGGATTATATTTCAAACTAATGTATCATCTCAACTAAACGAAATAGATTTTTATTTTTGATACACAAATACTAGATCAATGTTTGTAACTGCATACGTA
This sequence comes from Pardosa pseudoannulata, assembly GCA_032207245.1. Lineage (NCBI taxonomy): Eukaryota > Metazoa > Arthropoda > Arachnida > Araneae > Lycosidae > Pardosa > Pardosa pseudoannulata. Next base: position 110,022,159 of record CM063504.1, read on the forward strand.
ATTTTATTATTTACATTTATTTGAGATTTTTAATATTGCTAATTTTTAGACAGGTATGATTTACACCTCTGTTTAGTATTATTTCAATGAAAGGTCTAATTTCATAAAATAGTAGTTATTAAAATGTTGATTATCCATTTCAGTTAGTACAATAAGATCGGCAGGTAATGTCTTCTTTATCACACTAAAAGTGAGTCAGGTAAGTCTTCTCTCAAATTGCTTCAGTGAAGTTTGTGAGAGTGCAGCTATGTTTGACATAAGGTTTGCGAAACTGCTTTGCTCGCCACACTCACACGTTGTGGGTTGAATGCCAAAGTTTTTTTCGCGACTCCAGGAAGCATGTGGTAGGGCCAGTGAAAACGATTGCACTTAAATTTTTAAAAAGTTTTGGAGAGTTGTAATTGATCTCCAGGAAGTGATTCAGGACCATCTTTGGAGTCCCGATCCTTCTGGATAGAACAGGGAAAGAACGCATTGTGCAAAGAACAATAGAACAACGAACACATCAGCACAGGATAATGGAAAAAGTATAGGGTGTCCTGAGTAGAAAGAAGGAAGGAAAAGAATGCAGCATTCTCTCGGACATTGCCAATTTTCTTAGGTGTTGCACGTGGAGTGGTTCTTTTAATTTTTAATTTTTAAAAAATATTTTTTAGCATATTTCCTTGTCTTTTGTTCAATATTTCAATGTTGTAATATAGACCAGTGGTATTTTACTATAAATAAAGAGGATATAAAATAAACTTGGGTTATAAAATGCTTTGAAATAACAACAGCAATGTAATACACCACAGCAAAGTTTATGAAACACAAGTGATAATAAGAAACGAACTTCTTTAAGTCAAAATTAAACGTCATATTATTTGACATTAATGCAAAACATGTTTAGTCAAACTTATTAAATCTAGAACGAAATCACAGTGCCCTATTTATGTATTTATTTCTCCAAATTTATCACTATAAAATCCGTAGTGACACAAACAGAAGAGGAAAACGAAGATATTTACTATTAAAGATTAAAATTATTAACCTTCATACCAATAATACATCAAAAGCTATAATAAAGTAAACTTTGATTTATATAGTTTAAAAACGGGTTTGCTAATGTCAGAGAAAATTGGAAATATTTGGAAAAAAGAATTTTCAGCTTACTCTTTTCTGTTGGCAAATGATCTCAAATAAATGAAAGAGAACATTCCTACGGAATTGCGTTCCGTATCTTGAGAATAGGTTCCCAAGTGCTAAAAACAGTTATATGTATTCTCCCAATATAAACGTACATTTTCTCAACATCTACTTAAATCCCTTTCATCTTATCACCGCTACGAAATATTTTCTTTTATTTCTACCGTATTTAAAAAATATTGTCAATTTTAGGGGTGAAAAACTATAAACTTAAAAATAAAAATGAATTTTTTATGTATATGATTATTTCTATTAATGCATTTTTAAAAGTATTAACTACACTTATACATTTCTGTAATTTTAATAAAAGTTATAGATTTCATTTATTCAAAGTATTGCTGAATAACTAATATTACCTCTCTACGTATGTACTATTTCACGATGGTCAGCATGTGTATACATAGATGTGAAATAAATTTCCAACAAGAATTTATGTGCAGCTGTTGACTTCGACTTTTAGTGGGGACCCTTGTGGAGGATTATAGATCACGGAGTTGCACAAGTGTAACTTTGAAGACCATACAGGAATGTAGCAGTGAGATATAGGGACAGGTGCTAAATAATAATGTCAACTTTCACCAAAGGGGCCATTTTAATGAGCCACCTGCACACCCGAAAGAGGATGCAGATGTGGGAAAATTTCACCAACAAATGATTGAGACAGAGGAAAAAGGGGCTTTGAACCGAGGTGAAAATTAGGAAAAGAAAGTTGGAAAATGTGTCGATGTGGGGATTTAAAAGTTGTTGGACATCCAGGTCTCATGAGCAAGCCAGAGAGTGCCTGGGCGAGCAATCTATTCCCGAATTTCCATGCGTGCGACCGATACGCTAGGACCGACATCATTTAAGCCCGCACTGACATCCAGCCAGTTGCTAGTCCAACCTACTCCCCTGTAATTACTGCAAGTAAACATATTTAACGATATTCATGATTGTTACTTATGCCTCAGTTACTAATGCAATATTTTGATTAAGGAATAACGTGTAAAAAAATATAATTATTATTGTATATTGATGAATATAAAATCCAAATAATTGCTAGTTATGTCCCCTATTAATCAAGTAATGTATTTATTTGTAAATAGTGTACATAATAAATGTTTGAGTTTAAATATTAGGTATTTTTCTTTTATTCCATAGTATATATTTTGCTGTGTTTCCTCTTTGAGAACCAACACTGGTGCTTGCGTTATAAGTACATAACAACACACCTCATTAATTTGGTATGTTTTAAGTACCATAATAAAATTCCGATAACTTACATTAATATGCAAGATAGTTTAGAAACTCGGGTTCCAAATGTATGTTATATTTAATTACTGTATGAGTTCAATTATTATATTCATTTTATTTTTATGCGTTTATATACACATCAAGCTTAATATAAGAAAAACTTCCTAATTTCATAAGATGTTGCATATTAAATCT
>CM063504.1:110029771-110064771 GCA_032207245.1 Pardosa pseudoannulata
TATCAAAATAGGTTCAAAAATTTCGTATTTTTTTATTACATATTTCAAATCTATATATATTTTAGAGTTAAGATATACAAAAAAAATTTTTGTAAAAGAGTTTTTTTATGTAGAATTAGGTCCTAAAAAAAGGTGTTCAGAAAAAAGAAATTATAGAATAACGATATAAAAGCTTAATTTTAAAAATTAATCTTATTAACCCATTAACGCCCAAATTATTTTATTTTGATGCACAGACATATAATTCATAAATTGGGTGTCTTTTACCATCAACATGAATATTATTATCGAATTTTATCAATACGTACCTTAGTTTTTTTTTTAAAATGCTGATCTAAAAATAGATCACTGGGCGTTCGGAGGATATATTTTAGCAAATACACAACAATCATAAGTACTTCAATAACGTGGTAAAATCGACCCAAATAGATAAAAACTAATGTATTTTCTTTTAAAAAACGTTTATTTATGTAGAATTTCACAATATTACAGAATGTACTTAGTAAAGTTTAATTATTTTAAAATAATAAAATTTCAATGTTTCTACAGTTTAGTGTGGAATTTGAAGAAACACTTCTTGCATAAAGTTTCATCGCACTTCACACAATATGTTAGGGGACTTCCTTGGCACCCTACAAGTCGACAGCGTCTTTTGCCCTTTCTTTGTCCCATATTGTGATCCCTTTTATAAAAGCGAACATCATGACTGAGATTAGCTTTTGAGGATGAAGGAAAACTGTAAGGTCGACCTTTCAAAACTTTTTTCCGATTCCCAATTTTAGATATTTTACAGCAACAGCTCTTCGAAAATCTTACATGGGCATAGAATCACCTTTATGAATATTTCTGTGCAGAATACTTGCATTAACTACAGCCATATCAATTATTTGAATGAATAGACACCAGTACCATATTTTACCTCTTATTCTCTCCAAAAGGAGTTTTATCTTGATTTGTCATTCTTACGTTCATCTGCTTTTGAAATGTCTTGGAAATAAATATATGACTTTATTTTTAGGTAAGCATTTTTATTAAAATAGTCCTGTATAAGGCCTATCACTAAATCTTCTACATCACTCCAATAATATCTTTCACTTGAAAGAGTAAGATAGCCAAAATATATCAAAAACACTATAAATATCTTTATATCTTCTTTAGTGATAATTAAATCACGGTCGTTTTTGACATTTTTAGCATAGAAAATAGTCTCATCCACAATTACGTCATATACTTCATCAGAAAAAAGTTTTTCAAAGCAATGATGCAAGATGCATTTGCAAGATCATTTTGCCATTGCCAAAATATTATTCTTATACGTTTCCCCTAATTCCAACCATTTGGTATAATTCGGGTTTTTTTTCCAAACAATTTTTGGCTTTTCTGTTTTTAATATTTTAGGTTTCCTCTCAAACGTTGAAGGTAAATCTATTTAATCACACTCATATTTTGATATTACTTCTATTTTACCAACAATATCATTTACAAATGGAGCATGTAACTTATCATCTATTTTCTCTTCATCTGTCAGTTCATCTACATCAGTGGATATGGCAATAATATCCTCTTTAATTTGTTCAGAAAACAGATAATCAACTGCATCCTGAAAGCTATTAAATACTTTTCAACTCATATTTTCATCTAAAGGTGAAAAAACGTAATATTACCAGGGTCAGGAAAAAAAACGCCCGGACGCCCAGTGATCTATTTCTAGATAAGCAGTATTTTGACACTAATCTTTACTATTTATATTTGTTTTAAGATAACATCGGTTTATATTCTGATAGCTACATCTATGCAGATATTAAATCGCCAAAAAAAAATTAACTTTCGCTTATTACTTTGCTGTTTTCAGTGTTTATGCTAAGAAACGTAGAAAAACGGCGGAACGAAACGGCGATACAAACTTTCTCTTATCGCTTTAGATCAATGACATAAACAAAACAAGAAAACCACTGGTTGGTAAACAGGTGCATGCCTTGTCTTGCCCCCTGTGCAGTACAGAATGTGTGGGGTGGGTTTAAGGTCATCTAAAAGCGAGTGCCATGTTATATAAAGATTTTCTTGAAAATGAATACATTATAATTGCGTATTACGTATAATATAATTATGTTTTATTTTTACATTGATATATATTTTGTACGATACATATTTCAATGTTATTTTTTGTAACATTTATATTTTTTGGTTTGTTTTATAATAACATAATTACGACACAATAATAGGAAGTCACATGCACATTTATTCCTTCTGTAAAATAAAATGAATGTTACACTTGATTATAACAATAAATAAAAGAAGTATGTTGTGACGTATACTTATTTATTCAGAGAATGAAATGGTATATAAAATTTTAATTTAAAAAGAGAATATATTTCACCATTTTGCCTGTATGGCTTAGGCCGGTTCAGCACAGGAATTCCCTTAAAAAAATTACTTAGAAATTATACATGTGTATCTTCAATACTATACTTAGGTTTATGTGACCTGTTATACAAGATTTTCTAGAAAATGAATACAATAGACCAGCGTATTGCGTAAATAATAATATTTTTTTATTTTAACATGGATATATATTTTATACGACACATATTGAAATGTATTTTGGGTAATATTTATGATTTTTGGTTTGTGTTAAAATAAGATATTAAGACAATAATATTATGCAATATGCATATTTATTCTTTCTTAAAATAAAAAGAATATTACACCTGATTATAACAATAAATAAGAGCAGTATATAATTAAGCATACTTATTTATTAACAGAAATAAAACATAAAATTTCAATGTAAAAAATATTTAGAAATCATACATGTGTATGTACAATAATAAACATATTTAGTTCTATGTTTCCTTGTTATTCAAGATTGTATTGAAAATGAATACGTTACACTTTCGTATTGCGTAAAATAGAATATTGTTTTATTTTAATATGGTTACATATTTTGTCCGACACATATTGCAATATATTTTGGGCAATATTTATTATTCTGGGTTTGTTTTATAATAACAAATTAAGACACAATAAAAGGAAGCAATATACATATTAGTTAATTCTTAAAACAAAATGAATATTATAACAATATTATAACAGTTGATTATAACAATAAATAAGACACGTACAATAAAATACATATTTAGGTCTATATTTTCTTGTTATACAATATTGTATTGAAAATGAGCATATTAGACTTGCGTATTGTGTAAAACAGAATAGAGTTTTATTTTAACATATTTTGTACGACATATTTTGTACGACACATATTGGTATTTAAGATAATATTTATATTTCTCGGTTTGTTTTATTATAACACAATTACTACACTATAATAGTAAGAAAAATGCATATTTAATCCCTCTTGAAAATAAAATGGATATTACGGTTCATTATAACAAAGAATAAAAGAATTATGTATTGATGCATAATTATTTATTAAGAGAAATGCTACATAAAATTTAATTTATTAAAAGACTTAAAAACCATACATTTGTATGTTGAATAATATAAATATTTAGGTTTATGTTTACTGTTATACAAGATTTTATTAAGATAAATACATTAGGATTGCGTATTGCATAAAATATTTATTTTAGATTTGAAGGATAGATTTTCATATTTTATTATTGCTTCATAGTATACGATATATAATTAAAGTCAATTTTTATTTCTAATATACATATTAATTTTTCTTCTTCAGAATTATTTGAGACTTTTGTACTCAATTCAACAGTGCAACATGTATATAAGAGGCAAATACATTTAATTCCTTCAAAGTTAAATTTTTAAGAAGCATAGTGACAGTAGTGAGAGTGAAGCTTCTGCATTTAAATTTATGTTCATATGCAAGTAATTAATAAAATTTGTGTTAAAAATTTGTCTGTGTTAACATTCCAATTCACTAAACATAAATGTCTGAGTCTAAGTGTTTAATACACTATATATATATATATATATATATATATATATATATATATATATATATATATATATATATATATATATATATATATATATATATATATATATATATATATATATATATATATATATATATATATATATATATATATATATAAATATATATATATATATATATATATATATATATATATATATATATATATATATATATATATATATATATATATATATATATATATATATATATATATATATATGTATATATAAACATATATATATATATATATATATATATATATATATATATATATATATATATATATATATATATATATATATATATATATATATATATATATATATATATATATATATATATATATATATATATATACATATATATATATATATATATATATATATATATATATATATATATGGTTATACAAATATAGTTCTCATTTTTGTATTGACCATTTTTCTCGCACCTTTATTCTGAAACAAAATTGTTAGGTGGATAAGACATTTTATTAACCAATTTTTTAACAAGTCCTCATAGATTGCATTGTATTTATTGTTAATTTTACCTTAACTTATTTTCATGTTTTAAAAAGAAGTCAAACACACACACGCGCATATATGTATATACATACTTGTTTAAAGGAATACATAATTAAATGCCCGGAAATATTAAAAAATATTTTAATATGTAAATCAATATTTTTATATTTCACTCCCCGAAATAAATTAATTTTTCATACATATTTATTTATTTTTTGAAATTTACATTAAACTATTCAAAGAAGCACAAAAATGCTGTTTTTGTGATTCATGAGTAATTCTTGTGATTTACTCTATCAGTACAATTTAATAAACAGAGTGATGTACGTGGAATTTAAGAAAACATTTATGCATCAAATTAAACAAATAGCCTAAGAGAAAAGAAATTCTTTTCCCTGTTTGAATATTTCTATTAACAAAGATTAATCTTTTTTAAAACAAACATTAATGAAATGCTTTTAAAATTGTAAATTGATTTCCCTTTCCATTTATTTTTCTGAATGAATGTTTATCTTCTGAAAGACAGTTGTAAAGAAAGACTTATTTAATGTAAAATCTCTCCCATACAATACATTACCCTCTTTTATAAATTAAGGAAAATGCAGCTTTTATACAACCTTATAAAAATCAATTTAACTATAATAATATATTACTTAAAATACATATGAAGATTTGTTTTCCTGTCAAATTTACTAGAGTAAAGAATTTGGAACAAAAAGGGATGTTGTCCATATTATTTATCTATATTTTAAAGTATAAATTATTCTGTGCTTAAAATCGCTTATTGTTACATTTAACTTACTTTTACATGCTAAATATAAAAGTATAATATCTACATAACTGCCAATGCTTTTTAAATTTGTTATTTTTATTTCTCGCATAATTAAAATTTTAAACAAATTGTGAAATTTAAAAGTTTAAATAACTATAAATTATATTGGAATGTATTTGAAACAACTTCTAAAATCTAGATGTTTGTATATTGAAAAGAATGAAATAAAATGCATCTTTTGCTTTATATTCTGTTCTATCTTAACTGCTATTGCGTAAATATTACAAACTACAACATATACTTACTTCGTTAATATGTATTACGACAATACAGGAAAGACTGATTTTTAAGGATGAAATAGTAACAAATATCTATTAAATTCTTTTTGCATAATTTAAAGAATAGGGATTATTATAGTTGATTTAGATCTTTATAGAGAGGTTTTAGCTACGAATGAATTATTAAGAATGGAACCTACTCATTTGTGACTTCTACGAAATTTCCAAATCATTTAAAACTGGTCTAGAAAGCGATGATAGTAGGTGCTGTTGTTGGCAGTAAATTCTGTGGATGACAATGGAAAAATGACAAACTACCTCTATTTCTTCTTCTTCGGCGTTATAACCCAGACCGTCCTGTGAGTTTCCGGCTTTCCTCACTAACAGAACTTATAGTTTATAGAGTAGGTGCGTTTCTCCTTGATTTAGATCAATATTGAGAGCTTTTAGGTACGAATGAATTTATCAGACTGGAACCTATTCATTTCAGACTTCCTGAATACCACGAAAGTAAGTTCTGTTATTGTCGGTAAACTCTGTGGATTAGAGTAGAAAAATACAACTACCTCTATTTCTAGTTCTTCGAAGCTACAACCCAGAATGGGCTAAGGCCGTCTTGGTGAGTTTTCTCCATTTCTGCCTAACATAATTTCGCATACTTAATAGAGTAGGTGTGTTTCTCCTTCATTTAGATCACTATAGAGAGCTTTTAGGTAAGAAACAATTTGTTAGACTGGAACCTACTCATTTGTGACTTCCTGAAAACCATGAAAGTAGGTTCTGTTACTCGCAGTAAATTCTGTGGATGACAGTAGAAAAAAGACAAACTACCTCTATTTCTACAAACCAGAATAGGCTAAGACAATCCCTGCGAGTTTCCACCATTGCTGCCTATCAGAAGCCACAGCTGTCCAGTTCACCCAACCTAAAATCCTAACATATTTCTCTATGTTGTCAAGCCCTCTAGTTTGGAGACCGACCTCTTTTTTTACACCTCCAGGCTTGTTAAATGTTATTTATTTAACTGGGTGGAAATCGTCCAATCTAAACAGATGTCCAAGCCATCTAATCCAATAAGCTTTAATAAACTTAACAATGTCATGTTCTTTAAATCTGTCATAAATTTCATGATTGAAACATTTCCATAAAACATTATTCTCATCATGGGCTCCATAGATTTTTCTAAGTATTCTCTTCTCAAATTTGAATAACTTATTCACATCTGACTTATTCAGCGTCCATTGCTTACATCCATACAATATTAAAGTTCGAATCAGAGTTTTATGCATATTACTTTCTGTGGTTTACTTAATGAGCCTAGTTTTGAGTAAATTTTTTAACCATAAAAACATTTATTTTCCAGCATGATACCATTATTATTTTTATTACTTAATCCCTCTCTCAGTAATCTATTAGTGTAGAAAGCTTCGAATATAAAGTTCTGCAGTTTAGTCTTGCATTTGACTAGTCTAAGTGTTCGCTTAACTAGTCTAAATTAGCTTTGCGAAGATTCCACATTTTTGCATTTCATCAAATAATTTATCCGTTCTTATACTGTCATTATTCAGCGTTAAAATCCACAAAATTTACACATATTTTACCATCATAAATTCCAGGACATTAGGATTTGATTAAAAAATAACACTGCTATTGATATATTTATAATGGACTTACTAATTTTTTGATTAATTTTGAATTTCCTAATTTTCCTTTTCTATGTAGAATTTATTTCTTGAATAACCTATAAGGGAATAATATATATAATATTAGTCAAATTTTTGTAACAGGTATTGTTTTATATATGATACGAGCCTTTATATATATATATATATATATATATATATATATATATATATATATATATATATATATATATATATATATATATATATATATATAATATATATATATATATATATATATATATATATATATATATATAATATTATATATATATACATATATATATACATATATATATAATATATATATATATATACATATATATATATACATATATATATATATATATATATATATATATACATATATATATACATATATATATATATATATATATATATATATATATATATATATATATATATATATATATTATATATATATATATATATATATATATATATATATATATATATATATATATATATATATATATATATATATGAAAAAAGTGAAAATTGGACGCAAAAGTCATATGACTAAGAAAATCTAAACTATGTATAAAATTTTATATGCATTTTATAGATCCATTAAATATATAAATTCTGCAACACACAGCAGAAATTACAATTAAATAGTTGTGCCGAAATCACTTTTATTGTTTAAACGTTAAATGACATTCATTATGATTAACAGACGCAATACGCACTTTGTGTGAACACGAAAAGAGATAAACTGCATTAAAATGTAAGGCCTGTATAATAAAAGAAGAGTAAACTATGAAATACAAAATTTTCTACTACCGTGGATTCACCTGTTACTGTCTATTAAAATCTTATAAATACTGACTATAAACATATATTTATTATTGTTTCTACTGACGTTTACAACAATTCCAAAGCACAATATTAATGATCATTTAATTATAACTTCATTTTAAATATTTATTAGCTTAATTTGTATGTACTATCTTGTATACATAATGTTTTAAAGAATACCAAAACCTCGTTTCCTTAAAAGAAATATTTTTTTTCATTTTTATCAATATTTTTACTTTATTTCTCCGTAATTCTTTCTACTCTTTTCCTGTGTTGTGCAATCAGCCTTTCAGCTGTAATTTTAATTTTTATAAATAGTTCAAATGGAAAACATATTCATAAATTAGAGAAAATACTAACATTTTTAGAACTGCATTAAATTAGAACTGTAAATAACATTTTCCTTTGCAACGAAATTAAAAAAAATATACGATGGGATTGCTTAATCTGGAATAACTTTAAGTTACGTCGGTTTTTGTGCACATAGTAAAAAACATAAAGAATATGAGAAATATTTGTGTTTATCTCTCTTGTTTTAATTGTAAATTAACTAAGCATGATATGGAATTTTTACCTTATGTGTGATAAAATGTTAAAACTAAGCAGGTATTTTCAGGTTTATGGCATAAAAAAAGAACTAAGAATAATAATAAGATTTCCTTAAGAATAATTCGTATTTCTCATTTATTTCTAATGAAAAAAATCTTTTTCGAGATTTATGCTTCCGCAGCAAAATTATTTCCTGTAGAAAAATTGCTGCTGTAAACATTTTCATATTTTCTTTATTAAACCTGAAAACTGAATTACTGAGACAATAATAGGCATATAGTAAATTTTTGTGCAAGTTCATTCTGAATGTAAAATATGTTCGATTCTCCATAACATGCAAATGAGTTTTCGATTTCCTTTTTTCCCGATACTTCGGACACTTTAGAGAAAGTGGAAAAATTTTTCGGTTATGTTAATGGAAAAAAATGCATTTTCATAACGTATCTTTGTGTTTCCAGTGATTGTGGGTAAACTAATATATACAATATCGAATATGAAATGCAATTATAAAAAGACATTACAGCATTCAAAATGGGGATATCAGATAATGTATAAAGGAACTTTAAATAAAACACTTTTAAACTGTGTTTTCTTTATCCATTTTTAAATATTCATAGAGCATTTTTATTCATTTTTACTTTTTTAAAACATGTGTTTCTGTATTAAAAACGAAATAGCTTCTTTTTTTCGTTAATCTGAAGTAGTATGCATTTTTAAAGAATTTAAGAAGCAGACTGTAAAAAAATTAATAGAGTTGATATGTTTAATTTACTGTATATTTCTGTATAATAAAATTATGTATCCATTTTCTAACGTTATTTCTCAAATACCCATTGAAATTTGTAGGACGTACATGATATATAAAGCACTATTATTCTATATGGTTATGTAATTACATCTGGAACAAATATACTTGCGTAATTAACCTTTCAAAGATATGTGCTGTATTTTATAGACATTTTTTACAAATATATGCACCTAGATTTGAAACGGAATTAGTATTTTTCATGACACGAAGAAAGCATTCATTCTTTTTCAGATTTTAAGCAAATTACTAAAAGGTAACTTATGTATTAATTTTTAAGATTATTTGGTAGTAGACCTTAATTGAAAGTTTTAAATTCTATTATATATTTTGAATTATATTTTCCGAGTTTTGTACAATATACTTTATACGAGAAAAGTTTTACCCTAAAATCAATCTTATTAATTCATCTGATACGAATTGTATGACATTATTGAAACAGAAATGTGGTGACCATATTATTGTATAATTTTTGTTATTGTAAATAAGTCTTAATTTCTATTATTTGTAAATTTTTATACGAGCTTCATTAGAGAAGTTAAAAAATACGTTTTCGCTGATGTTTCGTCCTTATAAAAGAAGTAACTTTTCTTAGTCAATACTATCAGAGTAACCGAAAGGTGCAGCAGTTTCTCCCAGATGCAATATCCATCTATTTCGTTAATCTGAAGTAGTATGCATTTTTAGAGAATTTAAGAAGCAGGCTGTAAAAAATTTAATATAATTGGTATGCTTAATTTGCTGTATATTTCTGTAAAATAAAATTTTATATCCATTTTTCTACCGTTATTGCTGAAATACCCATTGAGATTTGTAGGACGTACATGGTATATAAACCAGTATTATTCTATATGGTTATGTAAATATATCTGATACAAATATGATTGAGTTTTAACATTTTAATGATATGTGCTGTATTTTTATAGATTTCTTTTTACAAATATATATATCTAGATTTGAAACCGAATTACCATTTTTCACGACACGAAGAAAGCATTCATTCTTCTTCAGATTTTAAGCAAATTACTAAAATGTAACTTATGTATTAATTTTTTGGATGATTTATTAGTACAATTTAATGCAAAGTTTTAAATTCTATTATTTACTTTCAATTATATTTTCCGAGTTTTGTACAATAAACTTTATACGAAACAAGTTTTAACCTAAAATCAATCTTATTAATTCATCTGATACAAATTGTATGACATTATTAAAACATAAATGTATTGACCATATTATTGTATAGTTTTTGTTATTGTAAATAAGTCTTAATTTCTATTATTTATAAACTTTTATACGAACTTCATTAGAGAAGTTAAAAAATACGCTTTTGCTGATGTTTGCTGGTTATAAAAAAGTAATATTTTTTAGTCAATACTATCAGAGTAAGCGCATGATGCAGCAGTTTCTCCCAGATGCAATATCTTTCTATTCCGTTAATCTGAAGTAGTATGAATTTAAGAGGCAGACTGTAAAAATTTTAATATAGTTGGTATGTTTAATGTAGTGTATATTTCTGTATGATAAAATTTTATACCCATTTTTCTACCTTTATTGCTGAAATACCCATTGAGATTTGTAAGACGTACATGGTTTATAAACCAATATCATTATATATGATTATGTAAATACATCTGGCATAAATATGATTGCGTTTTAACGTTTTAAAAATATATGTTGTATTTTTATAGATTTCTTTTTACAAATATATGCATCTAGATTTGAAACGAAATTACTATTTTTCACAACACTAAGAAAGCATTCATACTTTTTCAGATTTTAAGCAAATTACTGAAAAGTAACTTATGTATTATTTTTTAAGATAATTTGGTAACAGACTTTAATGCAAAGTTTTAAATGCTATTGTTAATTTTTTACTCTTGTTTTCCAAGTTTTGTACAATATACTTTATACGAGAAAAGTTTTACCCTAAAATCAATCTTATTAATTCATCTGATACGAATTGTATGACATTATTAAAACAGAAATGTAGGGACCACGTTATTGTATAATTTTTGTTATTGTAAATAAATCTTAATTTCTATTATTTGTAAATTTTTATACGAGCTTCATTAGAGAAGTTAAAAAATACGTTTTCGCTGATGTTTCGTCCTTATAAAAGAAGTAACTTTTTTAGTCAATACTATCAGAGTAACCGAAAGGTGCAGCAGTTTCTCCCAGATGCAATATCCATCTATTTCGTTAATCTGAAGTAGTATGCATTTTTTAGAGAATTTACGAAGCAAACTGTAAAAATTTTTAATATAGTTGGTATGTTTAATGTATTGTATATTTCTGTATGATAAAATTTTATACCCATTTTTCTACCTTTATTTCTGAAATACCCATTGAGATTTGTAAAACATACATGATTTATAAACCAATATTATTATATATGGTTATGTACATACATATGGCACATATATGATTGAGTTTTAACGTTTTAAAAATATATGTTGTATTTTTATAGATTCTTTTTTACAAATCTATGCACATAGATTTGAAACGGAATTACTATTTTTCACAGCACTAAGAAAGCATTAATTCTTTTTCAGATTTTAAACAAATTACTGAAAATGACCTTATGTATTATTTTTTAAGATGATTTGGTAACAGATTTTAATGCAAAGTTTTAAATGCTATAATTAATTTTTACTCTTGTTTTCCAACTTTTGTACAATAAACATTATACGAGACAAGTTTTACCCTAAAATCAATCTTATTAATTCATCTGATACGAATTGTATGACATTATTGAAACAGAAATGTGGTGACCATATTATTGTATAGTTTTTGTTATTGTAAATAAGTCTTAATTTCTATTATTTACAAATTTTTATACGAACTTCATTAGAGAAGTTAAAAAATACGCTTTTGCTGATGTTTGCTCGTTATAAAAGAAGTAACTTTTTTTAGTCAATACTATCAGAGTAAGCGCATGGTGCAGCAGTTTCTCCCAGATGCAATATCCATCTATTTCGTTAATCTGAAGTAGTATGCATTTTTAGAGAATTTAAGAAGCAGGCTGTAAAAAATTTTAATATAGTTGATATGTTTAATTTATTCTATATTTCTCTAGGATAATATTTTATACCCATTTTTCTACCTTTATTGCTGAAATACCCATTGAGATTTGTAAGACGTACATGGGTTATAAACCAATCGTATTATATATGATTATGTAAATACATCTGGCACAAATATGATTGCGTTTTAACGTTTTAAAAATATATGTTGTATTTTTATAGATTTCTTTTTACAAATATATTGACCTAGATTTGAAACGGAATTACTATTTTTCACAATACTAAGAAAGCATTCATACTTTTTTCAGATTTTAAGCAAATTACTGAAAGGTAATTTATGTATTATTCTTAAGATAATTTGGTAATAGAATTTAATGCAAAGTTTTAAATGCCATTATTCATTTTTACTCTAGTTTTACAAGTTTTGTACAATAAACATTATACAAGACAAGTTTTACCCTAAGATCAACCTTATTACTTCATCTGACATGAATGGTATGACATTATTAAGACGGAAATGTAGGGACCACGTTATTGTATACTTTTTGTTATTATAAATAAATCTATAATTTCTATTATTTACAAATATTTATACGAGCTTCATTAGAGAAAGTGAAAAATTCGCTTTTCCTGATGTTTGCTCGTTATAAACGAAGTAACTGTTTTAGTCAATACCGTCAGAGTAAGCGCATGGTGCAACAGTTTCTCCCAAACGAAATATAAATCTATTTTGTTAATCTGAAGTAGTATATAATTTTAGAGAATGTAAGAAGCAGACTGTAAAAGTTTTAATATAGTTGATATGTTTAATTTATTGTATATTTCTGTATAATAAAATTTTATACCCATTTTTCTACCTTTATTGCTGAAATACCCACTAAAATTTGTAAGACGTACCTGATTTATAAACCAATATTATTATATATGGTTATGTAAATACATCTGGTAGAAATATGATTGCGTTTTAACGTTTTAAAAATATATGTTGTATTTTTATAAATTTCTTTTTACAAATATGTGGACCTAGATTTGAAACGGAATTACTATTTTTCACAACACTAAGAAAGCATTAATTCTTTTCAGATTTTAAACAAATTACTGCAAATGACCTTATGTATTATTTTTTAAGATAATTTGGTAACAGACTTTAATGCAAAGTTTTAAATGCTATTGTTAATTTTTTACTCTTGTTTTCCAAGTTTTGTACAATAAACATTATACGAGAAAAGTTTTACCCTAAAATCAATCTTATTAATTCATCTGATACGAATTGTATGACATTATTGAAACAGAAATGTGGGGACTACATTATTGTATACATTTTGTTATTGTAAATAAGTCTATAATTTCTATTATTTACAAATATTTACACGATCTTCATTAGAGAAGTTAACACATAGGCTTTCGCTGATGTTTGCTCGTTATAAAAAAAGTAACTTTTTTTTAGTCAATACTATCAGAGTAAGCTCATGGTGCAGCAGTTTCTCCCAGATGCAATATCCTTCTATTTTGTTCATCTGAAGTAGTCTGAATTTAAGAGGCAGACTAAAAATTTTAATATAGTTGGTATGTTTAATTTATTGTATATTTCTGTATGATAAAATTTTTTACCAATTTTTCTACCTTTATTGCTGAAATACCCATTGAGATTTGTAAGACGTACATGATTTATAAACCAATATTATTATATATGGTTATGTAAATACATCTGGCACAAATATGATTGCGTTTTAATGTTTTAAAAATATATGTTGTATTTTTATAGATTTCTTTTTACAAATATATGCATCTAGATTTGAAACGAAATTACTATTTTTCACAACACTAAGAAAGCATTCATACTTTTTCAGATTTTAAGCAAATTATTAAAAGGTAACTTATGTATTATTTTTTAAGATAATTTGGTAACAGACTTTAATGCAAAGTTTTAAATGCTATTGTTAATTTTTTACTCTTGTTTTCCAAGTTTTGTACAATAAACATTATACGAGACAAGTTTTACCCTAAAATCAATCTTATTAATTCATCTGATAGGAATTGTATGACATTATTAAAACATAAATGTATTGACCATATTATTGTATAGTTTTTGTTAATGTAAATAAGTCTTAATTTCTATTATTTATAAATTTTTATACGATCTTCATTAGAGAAGTTAAAAAATAGGCTTTCGCTGATGTTTGCTCGTTATAAAAAAAGTAACTTTTTTTAGTCAATACTATCAGAGTAACCGAAAGGTGCAGCAGTTTCTCCCAGATGCAATATCCATCTATTTCGTTAATCTGAAGTAGTATGCATTTTTAGAGAATTTAAGAAGCAGACTGTAAAAAATTTAATATAGTTGGTACATTTAATTTATTGTATATTTCTGTATAATAAAATTTTATACCCATTTTTCTACCTTTATTGCTGAAATACCCATTGAGATTTGTAAGACGTACCTGATTTATAAACCAATATTATTATATATGGTTATGTACATACATATGGCACATATATGATTGAGTTTTAACGTTTTAAAAATATATGTTGTATTTTTATAGATTCTTTTTTACAAATATATGCATCTAGATTTGAAACGAAATTACTATTTTTCACAACACTAAGAAAGCATTCATACTTTTTCAGATTTTAAGCAAATTACTGAAAAGTAACTTATGTATTTCTTTTTAAGATGATTTGGTAACAGACTATAATGCAAAGTTTTAAATGCCATTATTCATTTTTACTCTTGTTTTCTTAGTTTTGTACAATAAACATTATACGAGACAAGTTTTACCATAAGATCAACCTTATTAATTCATCTGACACAAATGGTATGACATTATTAAAACGAAAATGTGGGGACCACGTTATCGTATACTTTTTGTTATTGTAAATAAGACTATAATTTCAATTATTTACAAATATTTATACGAGCTTCGTTAGAGAAAGTAAAAAATTCGCTTTTCCTGTTGCTTGCTCGTTATAAAAGAAATAACTATTTTAGTCAATACTATCAGAGTAAGCGCATGGTGCAGCAGTTTCTCCCAAAGGCAATATCCATCTACTTCGTTAATATGTAGTATGTATTTTTAGAGAATTTAAGAAGCAGACTGTAAAAAATTTAATATAGTTGATACATTTAATTTATTGTATATTTCTGTATAATAAAATTTTATACCCATTTTTCTACCTTTATTGCTGAAATACCCACTAAAATTTGTAAGACGTACCTGATTTATAAACCAGTATTATTCTATATGATTATGTAAATATATATGGAACAAATATGATTGCGTTTTATCGTTTTAAAAATATATGTTGTGTTTTTATAGATTCTTTTTTACAAATCTATGCACATAGATTTGAAACGGAATTACTATTTTTCACAACACTAAGAAAGCATTAATTCTTTTTCAGATTTTAAACAAATTACTGCAAATGACCTTATGTATTATTTTTTAAGATAATTTGGTAACAGACTTTAATGCAAAGTTTTAATTGCTATAATTAATTTTTACTCTTGTTTTCCAACTTTTGTACAATAAACATTATACGAGACAAGTTTTTACCCTAGGATCAATCTTATTAATTCATCTGATACGAATTGTATGACATTATTGAAACAGAAATGTGGTGACCATATTATTGTATAATTTTTGTTATTGTAAATAAGTCTTAATTTCTATTATTTATAAATTTTTATACGATCTTCATTAGAGAAGTTAAAAAATAGGCTTTCGCTGATGTTTGCTCGTTATAAAAAAAGTAACTTTTTTTTAGTCAATACTATCAGAGTAAGCTCATGGTGCAGCAGTTTCTCCCAGATGCAATATCCTTCTATTTTGTTCATCTGAAGTAGTCTGAATTTAAGAGGCAGACTAAAAATTTTAATATAGTTGGTATGTTTAATTTATTGTATATTTCTGTATGATAAAATTTTTTACCAATTTTTCTACCTTTATTGCTGAAATACCCATTGAGATTTGTAAGACGTACATGATTTATAAACCAATATTATTATATATGGTTATGTAAATACATCTGGCATAAATATGATTGCGTTTTAACGTTTTAAAAATATATGTTGTATTTTTATAGATTTCTTTTTACAAATCTATGCACATAGGTTTGAAACGGAATTACTATTTTTCACAACACTAAGAAAGCATTAATTCTTTTTCAGATTTTATACAATTTACTGAAAATGACCTTATGTATTTCTTTTTAAGATGATTTGGTAACAGACTATAATGCAAAGTTTTAAATGCCATTATTCATTTTTACTCTTGTTTTCTTAGTTTTGTACAATAAACATTATACGAGACAAGTTTTACCATAAGATCAACCTTATTAATTCATCTGACACAAATGGTATGACATTATTGAAACAGAAATGTGGTGACCATATTATTGTATAATTTTTGTTATTGTAAATAAGTCTTAATTTCTATTATTTATAAATTTTTATACGATCTTCATTAGAGAAGTTAAAAAATACGCTTTCGCTGATGTTTGCTCGTTATAAAAAAAGTAACTTTTTTTTAGTCAATACTATCAGAGTAAGCGCATGGTGCAGCAGTTTCTCCCAAAGGCAATATCCATCTACTTCGTTAATATGTAGTATGTATTTTTAGAGAATTTAAGAAGCAGACTGTAAAAAATTTAATATAGTTGGTACATTTAATTTATTGTATATTTCTGTATAATAAAATTTTATACCCATTTTTCTACCTTTATTTCTGAAATACCCATTGAGATTTGTAAAACATACATGATTTATAAACCAATATTATTATATATGGTTATGTACATACATATGGCACATATATGATTGAGTTTTAACGTTTTAAAAATATATGTTGTATTTTTATAGATTCTTTTTTACAAATCTATGCACATAGATTTGAAACGGAATTACTATTTTTCACAACACTAAGAAAGCATTAATTCTTTTTCAGATTTTAAACAAATTACTGAAAATGACCTTATGTATTATTTTTTAAGATGATTTGGTAACAGACTATAATGCAAAGTTTTAAATGCTATTGTTAATTTTTACTCTTGTTTTCCAAGTTTTGTACAATAAACATTATACGAGACAAGTTTTACCCTAAAATCAACCTTATTAATTCATCTGACAGGAATGGTATGACATTATTAAAACATAAATGTGGGGACTACATTATTGATTACTTTTTTTTACTGTAAATAAGTCTTAATTTCTATTATTTACAAATTTTTATACGAACTTCATTAGAGAAGTTAAAAAATACGCTTTTGCTGATGTTTGCTCGTTATAAAAGAAGTAACTTTTTTTAGTCAATACTATCAGAGTAAGTGCATGGTGCAGCAGTTTCTCCCAGATGCAATATCCATCTATTTCGTTAATCTGAATTAGTATGCATTTTTAGAAAATTTAAGAAGCAGACTGTAAAAGTTTTAATATAGTTGATATGTTTAATTTATTCTATATTTCTGTAGGATAAAATTTTATACCCATTTTTCTACCTTTATTGCTGAAATACCCATTGAGATTTGTAAGACGTACATGATTTATAAACCAATGTTATTATATATGGTTATGTAAATACATCTGGCAGAAATATGATTGCGTTTAAACGTTTTAAAAATATATGTTGTATTTTTATAGATTTCTTTTTACAAATATATTTACCTAGATTTGAAACGGAATTACTATTATTCATCAAGAAAGCATTAACACCTTGTCATATTTTAAGCAAAATACTGAAGCGTAACTTATGAATTAAGTTTTAAGATAATTTGGTAGCAGAATTTAATGCAAAGTTTTAAATGCTATTACTTATTTTTACTCATTTTTGTACAATAAACTTTATGCGAGACACATTTTACACTTAGATCAATCTGACACAAATTATATGAAAATATTAAAACAGAAATGGGGTAACCATATTGTTGTATATTTTTTGTTTTTGTAAATCAGTCTTAATTTGCTGATTTACTTCTTTTGCTGATTTTGCTCATAAATAAAAGGTGTAACATTTTTTTACTCAATTCTAGTATCACAGTAAGCGCATGGTACAGCAGATTCTTCCAGAGGCAATATCCTTCTATTTGCAAATGAAGCATTTTCTCCAGTAAATCCAGATCAAAGATAAAGCACTCTTGTCTATCGTTCATCGCATTTTGTTACAGGGTCAACGATCTTGACACTGAATCCATAAACTACCATCAGTTTGTCGTGTTTCAAATTAATCTTGCACATAACAATTAATGCTTGATGTGTACAATTTCGTATACCTCTTATCCACATTCTGTTCATTTATCCAATTATATTAAGTTTGATTTTTTTTTATAAAAAATATATAATTGCAATTTTGTTCCATATGTGTGCAGATAATTGTAGGATCTTTGACTTTGATACAACTACCAAAGTAATGTCAAAATGCGATGTAATACTATTTACTGATTACGCTGAATCATGTTCATAAGTTGTTTATTTGAATAAACATTTACAGTTTATTGATAATTCACGATTTTTCTAACAGATGTTTTTTAAGTTTAAAATCGGTAAGGTTATCTTAAAGTTATAACAAATTAAACAAATTCACATTTCTCACAACATTACCATAAAAGATTTTATATTATGACAGAAATAGTTTAGTAAGTAAAAATAGAGTCTTTCGTGGTAAACTGGCAGTAATTCAGAAATCGGAAAATTGAACTTATATAGATATTTTAACTAAATCATTGAGTATATTTATAATTGTTCAATATATCTGTATCTATCTATCTAACTACTTATCTATATATCTACCTATCTATCTATCTATCTACCTCTCTCTCTCTCTCTCTCTCTCTCTCTCTCTCTCTCTCTCTATATATATATATATATATATATATATATATATATATATTATATATATGTATATATATATATGTATATATATATATATATATATATATATATATATATATATATATATATATATATATATATATATATATATATATATATATATATATATATATGTTTATATATATGTATATATATATATGTATATATATATATATATATATATATATGTATATATATATGTATATATATATATATATATATGTATATATATATGTATATATATATATATATATATATATATATATATATATATATATATATATATATATATATATATATATATATATATATATATATATATATATATATATATATATATATGTATATATATATATATATATATATATATATATATATATATATATATATATATATATATATATATATATATATATATATATATATATATATATATATATACATGTATATATATGCATATATATATTATTATTATTATTATCCCAATTAAAGGAATTATTGACTAAGAAATACCATGTGAATGAGAATACACGTACTTATATACGAACAATTGACAAAAGAGAAATGATTGATCAAGTCTGCATATCTACACTTGTTAAATGCAATGAAAACGTTATGTTTCTCCCTTAAATGTGTAAAATCACCGATATACTTTAAAATCCTATGTCAGTATTTCTCTTTCATGTTATGCTAGAAATTTAAAACAGTTGTAATTTAAATGTCCTTTATTTAACGCGCTAATAAGAAACAGCTTCAAAATTATGCGTTTGAAAAATATAAATGTTTCTTTACTACTATTTCTTTATATTTAAAAAGCGCAATAGATACGAATTACGAATTCAAATGCTTTTTTAATTACATAAAAACTAACCAATCTTAAATATATTTTACACAGTTACACAGCTTAGAAACAATGAATGACAAAACAGTATGAAAACTACTTTAACATGTTAGTGTTTAAAATATCTCTGATGCCGCTCCTTTTTTTATAAACTTAATACAGAACAGCTCTAGATATCTATGAAAAAACAGGTATTAAAGTCAATAATTTTCAAAGCTTTCGCTTTGGAAACATCTACTTCTAAATTTTGTTCATAACACTTTAAAGTTCTTTCTCAATATATATCACGATAACATTTTTCTTGAATATATGCTCTAAAATGGTCTATAACATCCCAAAGGAAGCAGAACCATCCTTAGTCGGTCATAAATTCTTCCATGTGGACGGTTACGGTCACGGAGGCAAATGGGTGGAGGCTATTGCATATAATATATTAAATGTACGAATCATGTTCAGAAAAATAATCAATAAATGAGCCAGATAATATTATATTTATTATTATAAATGCGATAAACTTCTCATTTATATTTTTCTTGATATCAACAGTTTTATCCATCCTTGGTTAGTGTTTAAAAATTTTAATTCCCTTTTACTCATCGTATTTGTATGAACTTGGGCTCAATACAGTAGTGACGTGTCTATCTAAGAAAAAGAACGCCACTGAATGTAAAGATCTCCTTTTAATTTTTTTTTTGAAAACAATTGAAAGTTAAGAGTTATTTATCAATTAGCTATCAATATATCGGGAAAAGTTAGCAAATTTGAATATTTTATTACATTTTTTTCAAAGTAATATTTAAAATTTTCTATATTTGTGATATTTATTTTAGAAATTGAAAGATTTTTTTTTATTATCCTTTATAATACTAAGTAAACAAAACTAAACTAGATCTCAAAATTTTTCTAAAACACTGGATATTTTAAGTTGTATTGTAACTGCCATTTAAGATATATTTCAGAAAACTGAAATGCACAGATTCTTTAAATGCAATGATAATAATACCTATTCTTAATAACCCCAGAAAGGGAGCTTTCGTGGCTTCTCGTGGTATTTCCGGCCATCTGTGTATCAGGGAATGTTTTCAGCAATAACAACAACTAAAATTATTATCTACTAGAAAAGCGTTATCTAAGTCACAAGTACTGTGATGTCTTAGGTTCTTGCCCACATTTTCAGTTAGTTACAAAGCAAAATTTTATTCCCATCTCACAAGAATATTTAGCAAAATCTGCTTGAAAAAATTATCTGAATGTTTGATTTAGTATTATAAAATGTATAATACCAAGGAAATTTAAAAAAAGTAGATCTTGGATTTTATTAAATGGGTTGATAATTTCCAAAAACAAAAAAATTATAGGGATCATTATTTCGCTATTTTCCTTCTCTAGAAATATTCGAAGAAAGGAAGAAGCGAGGAAGAATAATGATGGACACTATGTATAAGAAAATTTGGTAGATTATCATGTTGTATAAATGTAAGCTAAACTTTCAGATTTACTGTTACTCAATATTTCGGTGTCATGAAATGGAAATATTATTAAACAATGTGCATCTAATTTTGAAATAGAAAGCTCTTTCTGGACCAGTTAGAAGTTGGTGTACTATAGACAAAACAAACGCTGACTTCTTTCAACTCCATCTTATTTAATTTTATATATGAAATACATATATTTAGGTCGATTTCCTAGCAGAAACATATTTTTTTTTGTAGAAAACCTGTAAATGGTAGATAATGTTTCTATGGTGTCACAGGCTTAGAGATAATTTTCCTTTGAAATAGAGTTTCTCACATGTCAACTGAAATCTGAAAATTTATACACAATTTGATAAATATTTTGTATCCTGAATACACTAATATTTCTGGAGTGTTACAATACCCATATACTCCTTTCTACACCATATGATAACTTAAAACATTTCATTATAAAAGTTGAAAAATCATCAGATGTTAATTCGAAATATAAAACTTGTATAATGCGTAAAAACTCTTGTGAAATATTTCACCAATTTTTTCTTTATATTTTTAAGTAAAAAATAAAACAAGGTAATAAAATAGATGAGCTTTTCTTATATATCTGAATAATTTTTATTACCTTACCTACCCGATTCAGGTGTTCAAAATACGATTGAAATATTGGTCGACTTTAAATACTGATTCAATATTATATTCATACAAATATGTAAATAAATATTTCGATATATGAGTTTATGTGTTTGTTCACAACTCCAAAGTAAGGTACAATATTTGTGCAACTTTATAAGTCGTAATTCTATTCTTTAGCGGAGAAAAAAAATGGGTGATCTCCTATTCAAAAAAAGAAAGAATTTAACTCTACGTGTCGCCAAAGCTCTTCTAAAATAAAGACATGATATATAAATGTTCTATAGTATCATTAGGTGTTATAAAACCCAAAAACACTGACATAGGTTCTGAAAAATCTAAATAATAAGAATGTTACAGTTAATATGGATCACCCAAATGTTCCACACACACAAAATCATTCAAGTTGTTACACAAAATTCACAATCACTAATACGAACATCAGACGAACGATAAAATAAAAATATATATCTCCATAAAATTATAAGACTATATGGTTAATGTATATACAAGTAAAATAAAATCTTTTTTTATAAAGTTAACTCAATTATTTTTTAAACTCTCTAACTATGCCACATACTTAACAAGACATTCTGAGAATCACATAACAGGAAAGATCTCTAATCATGAAAATTAAAAAAAACTGGATTTAAAGTCCCTGTGGTACCAGAGTAGAGTTAATGCAATAATTAGTAGCATAAATAACCTTTACTGTCTTATCAGAAATCATGATTTGCAAAAAGTTAGGATTAATTACAAAAACAAACTAGTTACTTAGCCATATTTCTAATATGATGTCGAGTAGTATATCTTTCAAACATAAAGAAAAACATAAATTTCAAGAAAATTTACTAGTTGATGGAATAATTCAGTGAAAGTATAGTTTTAAATAGCTTCAGGAACATGCACGTTCTATATTTAATTAAAAAATAAATAAATAAATATGTAATTCTAGATTACTCTTTGTGCTTGTAGGATACGACTGTCTCAGAATCGGCAGGTAGATTTCCTGCAATACTGGAGTTAATAGGTTCTGTTTGTATCCTTTCATCTCCAAGCAGTTACCCTCCATCCCCTCTAATTATTCTCCAAAATTAACAATAGCTCTTGAAAGTCCTCTGTGTATGATCTAGATAATCGAGACTCCATTGAATAATGTAATATAGTTAACTAAAACAAATTCTAGAGTAGTAATAATTTATTATTCATGTGGTCAAACGGAAGTTACAGTAGAAAGTACTCTTCTTCTTATGAGCAGCATACTGACAAATTTTTGTCAGTTGATAAAAATTGTAAAGAACATGATATATATGCATTATTAAAACCGACTGTACTATAATATTAAAGGAATGGAGCAGTAAAAACCACAAATTATAAAATTTAAATATTATGTATCTATATTTCTATCTCTACATTTATCTATCTATCTATCTATATCTATCTATGTTATATATATATATATATATATATATATATATATATATATATATATATTATATATATATATATATATATATATATATTTATATATATATATATATATATATATATATATATTTATATATATATATATATATATATATATATATATATATATATATATATATATATATATATATATATATATATATATATATATATATATATATATATATATATATATATATATATATATATATATATATATATATATATATATTTATATATATATATATATATATATATATATATATATATATATATATATATATATATATATATATATATATATATATATATATATATATATATATATATATATATATATATATATATATATATATATATATATATATATATATATATATATATATATATATATATATATATATATATATATATATATAAAAGTTGCATGGAAATTTCTCTGATGATTCTCCAGGATCATTAGTAAAATCAAATCTTGAATGTACAGACGAGTTTATTAAACTGAGATTTTATCCACTTAGGCACAATCACTTATACTTATATCTTACATTATTTGAGAGTTGATGATAAGGTTAAGTGCTGAATTATGTTACATTTTGCATTTAAATTCTATAAATACTCACTCGACTTCAAATAAATTTTATATAGTATTAATATTTATTTATATAATTTAGGAATGCACATCGAATGGAATAAATAATAATGTCGTTTAAAGGCACATTTTTAATAATTCCTAGCATGACGTAAATATATGTTTTAATATAATTTTTTAGATATTTATGACTTGTTAAATCCATTATAAAACTATGAAATTAGAACTATTTATAATTTACATTAAATGTTGAAAAACTAATGCAGAATAAATTAAAGCTATGTTATATTACTATTCATAAGACTTAAAAGTAAAACAAGCATAAGATTTTCAAGGTATATTTGTTTTATATAAAGAATTATTTAATATTTTTAAAAAATTAAAAATTTCAGAATATTGGAATGACTAAGAATTCTTAATTTTAATAACTATTAGTTAATATGTTTTAACTATAATAAAAATATTTGTTTACTATTCATACATTTTGCAGAATACAATTGTCAGATTAGTGTACTTTAAATTTTAAATTAATACCAACATTCCAATTTAAGCTACGTACGGCCGTAATTTAACATATATTTGTTAAAAATGACATTGTATTTATTGTTCTATTTTTTTGTTATGATATATTAAAAAGAATTGATATGTTTTAATTTTATAAAATTTCAAACTATTTAATTATTCATATATATATATATATATATATATATATATATATATATATATATATTTATATATATATATATATATATATATAGTATATATATATATATATATATATATAATATATATTATATATATATATATATAGATATATATATATATATATATATATATATTATATATATATATATATGTATATTTATAAATATATATATATATATATATATATATAATATATTATATATATATATAATATATATATATATTGTATATATATATATATATATATATATATATATATATATATATATATATATATAATATAATAATTATATGTTATTATAATTAAATGCTAATATAATATAATTAAATTATAATACTAGATGTCACATGATTCGCAGAATGTTGTATAATTTTTATTATGCATATAAAAACTTGTAAACTTTTGAATCAATTTTCAGCACAAATTAATCCATTTTCAGCATTCACCAAGACATCTTATGAAGCTATGTGACCACTTGAAGCTAAAACTTTTCGTAGAAGGAATGGATAAAAGTTTCCGCTCTTTACCCTAAAATAATCTTTAAGATAAACTTTTGAAATTTGTGATTTGTATAAGTAAATTTTATAAAAAGAAATCATATGTATCCTACTTTAAACAAATCGGTATCACATTCTTAAGGCTAAAATTCTACTGAATAGAAAAAAAAACAGCTAATAGAAAACCAATTTAAATCTACAAAAGAACTTTTAAAATATCAAATAACCCCCTTCGGACCAAACTAGAGAAAAATATTAACATGTCAATCAAATTAAATTCATATTCAGTCCTCGTATTTTGCTGAATATTATCTCACATCGATTTGTTTAATATATACAGATACCCAGAGCATTTATTCTACATCAGTAACAAAAAAAGTTTCATAAGAAAAATATATTGTAGTAAAAATGTACATACCATGCAGAGAGAAACAAATACCATAAAATATTAATTCTCTTTTTGGAATTGTCATTTCAGCAAGTTTCGTTCTTAAAACTATCCCTTGATCTTTAAAATTTTAAATAATCCCCAAAAAGCACAGTTAATGCTTTCTCTAAAGATTAAAATATGTAAAAATAATCTTCGAAATATATAGTACGTTTTCAGAAACATTAAGCCTAAATATAAGCATAAAGTTTTGTAATATAACTGTCAATTTTAAGCTTTCTTTATTAAACCACCTGTTAATAAGGCATGGGACTATTAATTCAACGTTGCGCTTAAAAAAAAAGGATATTCTTATTTAATAATTCTTTGAATCACATTTAACTGACATTTCTAATACAAAATCCAATTTATTAAAATAATTTCAATTGTGCTGGAACTAGTATCAATTTTTTCAAATTAGTCAGAAAATTTTATTTTTATCCAAATTCATGAATTATTACATTTTTACATTTCTTACAAGTTCATTTTCTACTTAAGAGTATTAATGTTATTTATAAAATGATTTAATATACTCTTGCTATAAGTACAAAAATTCCAGTTCCTTAGGATTTATTTAGACATAATTGAACATTTTACATTACGAAAGGTATTTACTCGGAGGCATTAAGTTTAAATCCAATATCAAGTGACTGTAATTTTCTCCAAATACGAATAGATAAAGATGGGTTTCTTAAGTTAAGTATTTTTTCCGTATATCAACATCTTTGTCATTGTAATTTTGTATAATGCTGATAAAGGAAGGATAACGGTAATTTTTAAGTTGGGAGAAATATGAAATCAAAGAAATAATGGATAAAGATAGCTCTATTTTATCCCGTATGACAGTTGAAAAACCATAGGGAAATGTAATACTTGGTCCATATTTGGACCAGGTCTGTACATTTGATATTCCTATACTTGGTGAAATTATCGACTACCTGACTCCGAAAGGTTAAACTATTAAATCACTTTTTTAATTTTCTTTTAAATAAAGTGTAAATCATTTGCCTATTTATGTTTCTTTCAGAATTTTGTTGGATATGGAAGTTAAATTATATCCTTCTTTTCCATTGTTTTCTGTTATGACATGATATCTTTTCCTCACTTTCTACCTCTCTGACCTGTAATTTATTACACATTCACATACAATGAATTATGCTCAGTGTAAAGAAATCATTTGAATCATTTCTTAAGTGGCCAGTTTAAAGAAATTCTTCCGTAAATAGTAAAAATAACAAAATAAATGTTGCAAACAATGTCAATAGAGATATACACTTTTAAAATTATTTTGCATAAAATATATTATATTGCGTAACAATGAAATATAATTATGTTAACGGTAGTTCTAAAAATGAAATATATTTATTAAAAAAGGAATTATGTATTCAGCCCATGAATTTTATATGAATGTCAATATTAGCTTATATAATATTCTATTTGAAAAATGAATATACGCTGTCAAATTAACTTAAATAATTTTGTACACAGGTACACATCTGTATTATCTAAATTAAACATTTAAATAATACAGATGTGTACCTGAAACGTGTAAATTTTAATCGTAGCTTCATGTACTAAGTTTCTTTTACATTACTAGTAAGGCTTGATTTACATGGTAAATTGAACTATGGATGAAGGATTTATTTAAAACAAAAGTATAGCTCTATCTTCAGTAGAAATTTTAAAATTATTTGTTAATTCCAGTTATTAAGTAAGAATTAACAGACATTTCAATATATTGTTAAAATAAAAAATAAGACAATTTTAGCTTATTACATTGATACAAAAAATGGGTTGCATATTAAAGGCAGTTAAACTATAGAGAAATCTTTAAATATTTTTAAAACTTTTATGCAGAAATTAAAATAATTCTCCACAAATACTCCACACATGTTCAAAAGTGAAAATAAGAACTGTCTGAAAAATATTACTGTCACTGAAATATCTATTCTTATATTAATAACTTTATAAACACTAAAGGTATGTTAAGTATACATATATAATTTTTAAAATAAGCAAAATTTCATCAATATGCTGTTAAAATAAAAACTAAGACGAATAATAAGATAAGATACAAAAAATAGGTTGCACATTAAAGTATGTCAGGCTGAAGAGAAATCTTTAAATATTATTAAAACTTTTATACTGAAGTTGAAATGGTTCTCCACAAATACTCCACACAAGTGAAAAAGTGAAAATAAGAACTGTCTGAAAATTATTACTGTCACTGAAACATCTATTCTTATATTAATAAGTTTATAAACACTAAAGGTATATTAAGTATTCATATCTATTTTTTTAAGTGAGTGACATAATATAAATTAGCTAATAAAAATCTTATAAAATGCTTTTACTAAAGAGAGCTACTATAAATTTTAAAGGATGAGTTTTAAAATCAACGTTAAATCATAAATGAACTAAGGAGTTAATCAATTATTATAGGTACAGTAAAGTGTACTGTATTTATCTAGATATTTTTCATTGCAGTACACAAAACGTTTTAATTGAAAGCTGTTTTTACATTATAGGATTTTGCTTAAAGCCAAAATATTTTACAAAACGAGAGTTACGCCTGAACCCACTTATATCTGTTGCATATTTTCATAATTTTTTTTTACAAAAACTCTGAAATGTTTTCGGATGCAAAATCAAATCTTTATAGACTTATCTGAGGGCCTAATAAATACTTTTTAATGTATTTCCTTGGAAAATTCCCAAACCTGAAAATATTCTTATAAATTAAATCAGAACTTATTTGAAGATTGGCTGTCATAATTTCAGTAAAATAAATTCACTATTTACGTTTCAAAATATACTATATAAAAATTCAATCAAATACTAAACTAATTAAATCTCAGACAAAAAAATTAGCAAATGATAAAAAAATAGCAAAATCTTTTCAAAAAAAGAGCAAAATTTATTTTCTGAATTGCATGGAAAGGAGAATAATTATCTCAATTTAAAATCAAAATGAGATATAAAAAAATAACTACGTTAAAAACAGCTTTTTAGAGATTTTCTTACACTCTATTAAAAATTATGACAATCCCAGCAGGCTAGGCTAACATGAAAAGAAAGCCTCTATCTTGAAAAAAAAAATAAACTACAAAAATGACACTTAAAATGAGATATAACTTAAATGTAGGTCTAAAATGATGAAAAAGTGACTCCTCTCACTAAGAAAGAATTAAACTTTAAAAAATTTCCCTCCGTAATATACATGAAAGGATCATTTTATTAAGCTTATACAAAAATGTTTAGAATCCTTTTGCTTTTAAAAATTTCTGCATACTATTAAATAAACATTGAAGAACTTAAACTCAGGGACGAAAAGTAAACACATTAATCATCTAAATATGTGAGCGAATGAGTTCAATTTATCACGTTTCAACACTGTTTATGCAAGTGGAAAAATATAATTCCATAAATCATAGATGATGTTTACGGGTCTATCATTAAATCACATCTGACAGGATATTAAAATTTCATCGAGGGCATCCTTTGTGTGTAGAATATCTTACTGTAATCCTAAATATTTAAAAAAAATTAAACAAAATCGATTTACATTTTACCTATATTTACGATGTAAATTTCAAACTTTTGTGCTGTACGTTATTTTTATAACAATCAATAAAAACATTCAAATAGCATATGAGAGATATGATAGTCTACTTATGTGATATATATATATATATATATATATATATATATATATATATATATATATATATATATATATATATATATATATATATATATATATATTATATATATATCATTTGTCACCTGGAATAGCATTTATGGTCAATAATTCGACATATGATCGATTTATTATTGATTCGACACGACGTCTCACAGGCTTTCACACAAAGAATGGTTCATGTGAATTTAATGTAACGGTAAGTGCAATGGTAAGTGTGCTTCAAACTCGGCTGTTTTGAAAGTCTAAGGTATTGGAAATATTTGCAGTAAAACTGTGTGTGGTGTTTAAATAACGATAAAATATGTCCTTTGTGTTCCCGAATTAAATGTACAGTTAATTTTTGCCAAGAATATCGAAGTAGGATTTTAAGAACCGAAATATATTATTTTGAAAAAAAAACTTTGAATTTGGACAGTTAATTCTTTGCCGACAATGCTTTAATAACTTTTCCCAGAATGTTTTTGCAGTTTTAGTTGACAAAGATAACAACTTGTGGCATAGGGGACTCAGACACTGTAGTGATAGAAATTTTTCAACTAATTAATCTGTCTGAAAAAGAAATGTTTTTTGTCTTTTGTGTTCGCCCCAAAATGTGCTATACTCATGGAAATTGTTCTCGCAGAAGAGAAACCAAGACTTTGGTTATGGTATATACCGATATTGTAGACCGATACAACCGCAAAAATCCCGTGGTGAATTATATTACGCGACGATAATTTAAGATTACTCGTGATTCATGGAAATACGGTTGTTTAAAAGGAAAAGTGATATTCATGAACATATCATATTCTTTAAACTAATTTCAACTATGAGTAAAATACGCTGTGACAATGTCAAAGTGTATGTCACTGGAGAAATATCCGATGTTGCTAAAAGTGCTAATGTAAAAATAGATCCAGAACCTCCCTATACATCTTTAAAAGGCCTTGTCGAAAGAGAGAACTGAAATGTAATAAAGAAAGGGCGAGTTATGGTCTTCGACTCATATCTATCAAAGAAGAAGTTTTAGAGAGAAGCAATACTTACAGCTGCTTATGTAAATTATAGACTTCCAAACAGTTCGATTGACGGTTGCATTCCCTATTTTATGCTATGATGAAAATCATGAGAGGAAACATGCGTTTATTAGTCTGTGACGCTTGCACTGTAGGAAGAAATAGAAAGAAATTGGAAGAAAAGTCGGTAAGAATGATTTTTGTAGGTTATTCCACAATTTGGTGTCGTTTGATGAATCCAGAAACAGTATGTATTATTGTTTCCAGAAATGTCAAATTTAATGAAGCAAAGAATGGAAAATAATATATATATATATATATATATATATATATATATATATATATATATATATATATATATATATATATATATATATATATATATATATATATATATATATATATATATATATAATATATATATATATATATATATATATATATATATATATATATATATATATATATATATATATATATATATATATATATATATATATATATATATGTATATATATATATATATATATATATATATATATATATATATATATATATATATATATATATATATATATATATATATATATATATATATATATATATATATATATGTATATATATATATATGTATATATATATGTATATATATATATATATATGTATATATATATATATATATTATATATATATATATATATATATATATATATATATATATATATATATATATATATATATATATATATATATATATATATATATATATATATATATATATATATATATATATATATATATATATATATATATATATATATTATATATATATTTCTATTGATTGTGATTCAAATGAAAATGACGATAACGACATTAAAAACGAAGTTGAATTAATTCCAAACATTTACGACAAGGAATTAGATGCTGCTGCTGAGAAGGAGGAAAAAAGAAATTCATGAGAATAGAAACTACCAGTTAGATTTCCCAATCCTAAGAAAAAAGACTACAAAGTAAAGTTTCCTGAGGAAGAAACTGTGACGTTTGAAGACATTGCCAGTTATCCAGAGGAAAAAAAAGAACTGTGTGCCATGGATGAGGAAATGAGAATCATGGAAAGCAATGACGTCAGGGATTTAAAAAAATGTATTACCTGATAAACTAGATATTTCTTGTAAAATGGTTTTTTGTAAAAAGTAAGATGAAGTACAGTCTCGTTTCTCTTTGATTTATACAGAAGGAAGGGATAGATATTATTTCATGTCTAATGAAAAATATTTTCCAACCAGTTTGTAGAAGAGTTTTGCTGCAGTTAGATAGATATGCTAGCCTTTCCTCCACTCCCGCCCCCTAAAAATATTTGAATAGAAGAAATATTCTCCCATTGACAGTTAAATTAACCCAATTGTGAGACCTTGTACATTAGAGTGGAGTTCTTAACAAGAATATGATGTTATGCGTTACCCAATTAAAAAAACTCCTCCGTATGTACGAACCAAATTTACAAGCATTTGCAATTTTTCAAAGTAGGGAGTAGTTCTTAACACACTTCCACACACAAAATAATTTTACAAAATTAAACAATTAATTTTATGCACACTTTTACGAATTACAAATAATAAAACTTTTTTATTAAGATTTCATAATTTATAATTTTTAAAATTATAGAATTTCAAATAGCAAGTTTCTGATCGCACAATAAATAGAAATAATATATAAGAGAAGAAATTTCAGACTTTGAACAAAAAAAATACTGCAAAAATTACGACCGATTATCAAACAAGAAGGTGAATGGTTGTGAGGAGTAAGGGAATTTTTAAGGTAACAATAACTGTGTAATAAATTTATGCTTAGATAAAATGAAAATATTCATTTTCAAACATTTGATTTTAGAACAAAAAATATAAAATAGTTATTTCATTACTAGCTTTATCTATATCTTCATTTAAGTATTTTTATTTTCTAAGTTAATCCATGGAAATATATGTTCAGTGTTATAAAATGTATTTTCTAGCATTTATTTCTGTACTGCAGATTTTGTACACTCCCTTACATACACACACACACACACACACACACACACACACATATATATATATATATATATATATATAAATATATATATATATATATATATATATATATATATATATATATATATATATATATATATATATATATATATATATATATATATATATATATATATATTATATATATAAATATATATAATATATATATATATATATATATATATATATATATATATATATATATATATATATATATATATATATATATATATATATATATATATATATATACATATATATATATATATATAACATATACATATAACATATACATATATGCATACATATATATATATAAATATATATATATATATATATATATATATATATATATATATGTGTGTGTGTGTGTGTGTGTGTGTGCATTGTATTGTATTGTATTGTATGACTGTATTGTATTAAATTCTAATTAATTATATGATTAAAACTATCTTTTACATAAAATCGGATTAAAAACTTTTAATTTGGTTGTATATTACAATGCAATAAAGATGAAAAATGTCAGAATTTAAAGAAAAACATACATCAAATCATTTAATAATAAAAATATAAAATAAAGAATAATTAGAATACAAAATTATTTCTAATATATACAATGTACTCAAATTGCATAACCTTTTGCACTATGAGTATTTTCCTAATTCTTAGTTAAATAAATATGGAAATAAGTAGTTAACGTAAAGAATAATAACATAACACAATTAATATAATCGTTATTGTACTTTGATGATTTAATTTACATTTCTTTACATAAAATATCAATTTCAAAAATTAGATGTTTCCTTTAATTTTAAGATCACTAAAATATACTCGGAAATTTAAGTAAGAATAAGAGTTCGGAAACTTTACAAGTGATAAACAAAAGTTGTTGTTTTTTATAATGAACATAAAACGCTAGTTAGACATTTAGGTACCTCATACGTAGAAGAACAAAGATCATGAAACGCTTTGATATCACACACTAGATCTTCAGCTGTGAAAAAAAATATCTGATTTCCTAAATAAGCAACAGAGATGAAAAAGTTTAATTTAGGAACACTTCGCTTTTAATGATATCATTTTGTTAATTACAAACATAAAAGAGAACTAAAAGAGGTTTAACTCTTGTATGTTTTGAAAATATTTAACAAATAAAGACTCTCATAAGTTCATTTTCATGAGAGCTTTGTAAAAATAATCACTCGTAAACTACAGGTAATTTTTTCATTGCTTAAAATGCCGTTTTCTAATGTTTTTGAGGCGAAATTTGTGGGTTTTTTTTTATTATATAAGTAGCCTTATTTTAAGTGTCATTCGAAATTAGACGTTTTGAGTGTTAAATAAAAATATAAGAAGAAAGATAATTCCCTGGTGTTTGAACCATTTACATTTCAGCTATTTAATTTCACTTATGAGAATGTGTTTACTTTAATCTGCTTTTCATAAATGTAAATAGAAAAATTATGTATATGGAAATATATAAATTATGCATTATTTAATAATTTAACCAAATTTTTAGTTTATGATACATTTTTTTTGTTAAATCAAGAAATTAATTTTTGTAATTAATATGGAGAATATATATACTTTTTTATAAATGTACATGTACAAGCACAGTATACATATATATTTTCCTTTAAGAAATTTATGTAAATGATATCTTCAAAATATTGCTGTGTTTTGCGTTCTTTTTCCCTAAGGGGATTTGTGTGTTCAGCGTCATCTAATGTACTAAATAAGAGATGTCTTTGTAAAAGAACGTTTCCATCAATCTACTCAACTACTAAATTTACTAATTGACTTACAGGGATGACTAGAGTATTTTTAAATTATGTGGACGTGTCACAAATAGTCTGAATTATTTTTATAAATATATATGTACAACTATATATGTATGTATATATATATATATATATATATATATATATATATATATATATATATATATATATATATATATATATATATATATATATATATATATATGTATGTATATATATATATATATATTGTCACGAAGATTTGAAAGAACACATTGCTTAACTTAACAGATGAATTTATTGAAGCTAAGTAGCAACTGGCAACTTTACAAGATCAGGAAGTTGCCTACAACTAGTGGGTATCAGATTTTATACCCGAATAGAATATTCGAGAAATAACTAATTTACATATTAAAGAAAGATCTAGAATATTCAAGAACATAACGAAGTAATAAGAAACATTTTTAAATTAAAAAACCGTACTTTGGATAAACTGCCGTGTCAAGCATCGAACCCACAATCTCCGGGTCCGGATCGCGTGCTTTGAACATTCTGCCACGGAGCTA
>CM063504.1:110069771-110107271 GCA_032207245.1 Pardosa pseudoannulata
TATATATATATATATATATATATATATATATATATATAATTGGTATTTTTGCAAGAAAAAATATTAAAAATAATTTCTATTAATATTTCTTTTCTTTTTAATTTACTATTACTTATCAATCATCATTTTTTTTCTTTTTTCTCTTTTAAATGATTTTGATAAAAAAAATAAGTTTTAAGATGTGATCCTAAAAGTAATTTTAAAAAATTGTAACTGTAGATAAATTGATTCTTTAAATAAAAATTGATTTGAAAATAGTCAAAACTGTATATATATATATATATATATATATATATATATATATATATATATATATATATATATATATATATATATATATATATATATATATATATATATTATATATATATAATATATATATATATATATATATATATATATATATATATATATATATATATATATATATATATATATATATATATATATATATATATATATATATATATATATATATATATACATATATATATACATATATATATACATATATATATATACATATATATATATATATATATATATATATATATATATATATATATATATATATATATATATATATATATATATATATATATATATATATATATATATATATATATATATATATATATATATATATATATATATATATATATATATATGTATATATATATATATATATATATGTATATATATATATGTATATATATATATATATATATATATATATATATATATATATATATATATATATATATATATATATATATATATATATATATTATATATATATATATATATGTATATATGTATATATATATATATATATATATATATATATATAAATATATATAATATATATATATATATATATATATTATATATATATATATATATATATATATATATATATATATATATATATATATATATATATATATATATATATATATATATATATATATATATACAGTTTTTTACTATTTCAAATCAATTTTTATTTAAAGAATCAATTTATCTACAGTTACAATTTTTTAAAATTACTTTTAGGACCACATCTTAAAACTTATTTTTTTTCAAATTCATTTAAAAGAGAAAAAAGAAAAAAATGATGAGTGATAAGTAATAGTAAATTAAAAAGAAAAGAAATATTAATAGAAATTATTTTTAATATTTTTTCTTGCAAAAATACCAATTATTAATAATTTAAGAAAATGAAACTCGGATTATGGCGCTTGATATAAAAATATATTAATGGTTATAAAATTGAAATAAATATGAGTATTACATACGCATGATTATTGAATTAATATTAAGCAAAATTAATGTGAGTAATAATTTTTTCGTTTACCTTGGTAACAATTATTTCAGTTTAAAAATCTATTTTTATTTTTAAATTTTTGTAAGGATACAAAGTTGTATAATATAATTATATTGGATATTTAGTACCATATTTCTCAGTGGTAATTCTAGTGTATTTCGGAACTCTCATGATTTTGCTACGTTTAATAAAGACAAAAGGATTAACACTTGAACATCTGGAATTCCTATAACTTTTAAATATTCACTGGTGTCGTTCAACACCTCGATGTAAAACACGTAAAATAATACGTAAATATTTAATAACTAAATAGTTTCAATTCTACTGTTCAGTAGAGTTAAATTTTAAAACTTTTTAATGTTATTTCATGTAATTATCACGTATTATAAATCTTTATATCAAACATAAACTGTAACAAAACAAATTACTTTAACTTGTAAATAAAATAAAACAATAATAATCATAAATCCCCTATATAATAATAGCCTAAGGTGTCTGTCGGCAAATTTTTGAAGCGGTTTGTACCTGGAATGGATTCCTCGGCTAAGGGCAGGCGATTAAATTTATCAATTTATTCACGTAATAAATAGGTAAAAATAACATTTTTTTTTCTAGCATTATGACGTCATTCCTTTAACCATCTCATATAATCATTTCTTGTTTTAAATTATTTAAATATCGCGTGCATTATTTTCATACGTTTTATCGCTGAACTTACATATTAAGCAAATAATTTTCTTTTATATTTGACTTAAATAATAGATTAAGTATATAAGTGATAATTTTAAATTCAATCATCGATTATTTTTTGTTGTAATGAAAATTTTATCATCGGTATTAACAATAAATTCTTTTCATATAAGTCGAGGACTACTAAATATCTAACTTTTAATTTATATATATTTGGAAATTAAGAAGTTTGTTTGTTTGTTATACATAACCACATGGTTTGACTAAATGAATTCCATGTGATTCTAAACTGCATTACAGGATCGGGAGACTCTAGAGGAGTATGACGATAAATAAACTATTGAGAGTGAACCAGATAATTCTCAGCCAAAAAACAAACCATTTTATTACCTGCCTCATTGGGTACTTAACAGTTCTGGAATATTAAAAATTTTACTGATCCCGTCATATGATGGGCTATATGCTAGTATTAGTATAATAAGCAAAAAATGCAGTTTTTGTGAGAATACAAATTTAATACGTATTTACCGATTTTATGCATTATGTTTTATACATGCCTCATTTGTAGTGGATAGAGAGATATTCAATCAAACTCAGTACCATCTGATTCATTTTTAAAAAGCTTTCACAACAAATGAGAATCCTTATCAGGGATTAGACCTTATCTACAAGACATCTTTTTTTTTTTTTTTTGGTGGGTGGGTGTGTGTGCTGAGAAAAAGTTTCGAAAATCGAATAAAATTTCTTTTTTGATAACCAAATGTTATCTAAAGAAATACTTAGACGTAACAATTTTTGAATAATTTATTCATGATCACTGTGAATTTAATAACATTTGATTTCAAAATCAAAAACATGTGCGATAGTACTTTGGGAAATTTGTTTTACTAATGGTATACCTTAGTGGAGTATGTTTTGTAGGACTACAGCTATTTATAATAATACATAGCCTTAGTGTCGAAAAGAAACCATTCGGTGTTCTAGGTATATTAGGTTGTAAATATCTTCTACTTAACATAAAATATGTTTATTACACAGAACATATTTGTTCTGTGTAATAAACATGGAACATGATTAAAATTAATGATTCTTTTTAAAATTTCAATTCAAAATTGTATAACAGCAAACAATCGAAAAAGGCTCTGGTGTCCAATCGACACCGACGGAAGTTCTAGCAATGGAAGTCAATTGCGTTCACAGTGAGTATATATTTAAAATATAGTAAGGATATTTCTAATATAGAGTTACTTACAAAACAAAAGAAATGCATTATACGACATTTTTCACTACAATCTCTGGGGTTTAATATTAATTTGAACAAAAGTCAACTCAAGTTCTTTAAGTATATATATTTTTCTAGTTTATTTAAGCAAATTAGACAAACCACTCTATTATGCGTTTAACCCTTTATCTACTGCATTATAAACTGCTGAAAATTACTTCATGTATAAATATTTTTTAGGTGCCATATTGATAATTAAATAGTATACAAGAAAAAAATCTTCCCGTTGCGAAATTTAATTTGTTAGAACTAATTTTAAAATGGTACTTAAAAGTACCATCAGCAGATAAAGAGTTAAAGTGGTTGGTACTTATAAGTACCGTCAGTAGATAAAGGGTTAAAAGGTGACTAGTACAATAGCAGTTATATGCATTCATTATTTATATACACATAAGATCATGAATTATGTATTGAATTGGTTTTCGTTCTAATGAAATTTGTAACTAAAAATACAATTAGTTCACAAATTATTTTTCTCTCTTCCTCTTAGTTAAGTAAGAAACAATAAATGAAATTTCTTATGTAATACTCTATCTTTAACTGGAAAATAAAATGTGGTTAAAAGATAGATCGTATGAATTTTATATACAGTTTAACCTATGAATAGAAGAGGAGATGCTTATGGCTAATGTATACCGCATTTATATAAAATATTATCACATTTTAGTTTATCATAAGCTATCAAATTTGATTTGTGATAGGAAGTCATCTATCAGACACTGATTTATAAGCTTAGTTAGAAAAGGCGATTTCATCTAATACACGATGCTTGGTTAAGGCGATTTTGCTTAATCTTTTGAAATTCAGATTTAAGCGGATATCTAATTCACTCAATGCTTTGCAAGTTCAGTGTATAGTATAATGGATGATGCCTGTAATTTATGATTAGTATTTAAAGAGTATTTTTAGTTATTTAAAGAGAATATTTTAAATGACCATAAATTCCGTACTTTAAGCGTCAAAAAACTCACACATTGTTTTAACATATAGCAATGGCAAAAATATAGGACTTGTGTATAACAAGCACAAAAAAATTGGCATACCAAATACCTTCCACTTTCTAAAATAATTCCTACATGGACCCTGTAAATAATTCTCCAACTTTGTATCAGTGTCGTTCTAAAGGTGACTATATGCTTGAATTCTTACATGCTATTCAGACTTAGTGCAAAGAAGAGTTAGGATGGCTATTATGAGATGGCCGCGAAGACTAAATATAAAGACAGCATACTTGTCTACGAAGATACGAGGGATATACGAGGTATATCAGAGAGATTTTACTTTCTTCTTATTTCTTTTTACTTTATGAAAAAATGTTTTTTGATAACATGCCAGTTAGAAGAGGAAGATATCCTTTTATTCTGCAGAATTTTATCTCAATACAGTGCAATAAAGCTGAAATTGAGAACTCTGTGTTATATCGTAATTTGGGCGTGAATAGTAATATAATATTTAATATGTTTAACACTTTTTTGTGAAAGAAACTAAAAAGTGATTAGTTTATTTTTGGAAATATATTTTGTTTGGGTAATTTGCCTTTATTATCATTTAACTTCTCAATTTACTAATTTGTTGCCTTTTTTATTATAGGTACATCATATAGGTAGGACGATATTCCTTAGTATTTAAGGACAACACACAAATGAAACCAAGCCTTATTCAGGAATGAAAACTGAACCCAATGTAGTGGATGACAATAAGCTTACCCCCTTTAAAATTTGTCAGAGGGATAAACTATATATACTTTTTCCATTACAGAAGCTGGAAGGATTTAATATGAATTCAATAATACTTTTATTTAGTTTTTACTCTTTCAATATTATCCTTGATTATATATCTTTATTACACATATATCATGTGAAGCAAAAGTGTTTACTTGTATAACAAAAACACTCAGTCTGTGACTAAAATTTTGAGGAAAAATTAGTGTTAAGGAAATACAATATTAAATTACTTTTACTTTAGTTAATAGTAATAAAACCTCATTCATTTCAAAATATACCTATTGCATATATGTATCAATGTAATAATCCATTAAATTTTACAAATGATGATATTCCATATATATATATATAGCTCTTATGTAAAAATGAATACATTTTAGTATGGTATATTTTAAAGGCTTTAGGCATTCCAATTATCTTTTAAGACATTAATCTACAAGCTTAGCAGAAACCGAGATTTCGTCTAATATATGGGACATGATTAATGCGATTTTGCTTAATCTTTCGAGAATCAGATAAAAGGTTTTATATAGTTCAATGCATTCATTTTTGCTGTATAACTCAACAAATCATGTCAGTTATTTACGATTAGATGTAAAGTTACTAAAAAGTGAAATAAAATTATTTTTTTTTAAATTTAGTTCTCAGTTATTAAATTTAAGATTAGTATAATGGATCTATGATCTATGTAGATTTTCAAACTACGCATTTTATATGTTTATTTTATCGAGTTTAATTTTAACAGAGTACAGTATTATACAGACATTCTAATGTTTCATATGGATAGTGTCGTACTTGAAATTTGTTTATTCAACAATAATAAATCGAATGTTATGTACATAAAAAGATATGAGCAAACACATACCACTACTTCACTCTATTATATTTTTAAG
Source organism: Pardosa pseudoannulata (assembly GCA_032207245.1). Classification (NCBI taxonomy): domain Eukaryota; kingdom Metazoa; phylum Arthropoda; class Arachnida; order Araneae; family Lycosidae; genus Pardosa; species Pardosa pseudoannulata. The sequence goes on from CM063504.1 coordinate 110,075,688, forward strand.
CTATAATTCAGTTATATTTTTAAGCTGTATGATGACATTATATGTACAAGCTGTTTGGACTTTATCTGGTTCCAATCTGACAAATGCTCAATATTAGATATTTGCAATCTTTAGTCATTATTAAGATATATCTATAAGTTTAAGCAGAAAAAGAAATTCCGTTTATTGGACATGATGTGATTTTACTGCTTTTTTTGGTGAATCAGCTTTTCTGCATAGCACTACTGTGTTAGCTGTATAATTGCTGTATGTTAGCTGTATAATATAACGAATGATATCAGTAATTATGTTTAGAATTAACACAAGAACTGGATCAATTTCAATATACTTGAAACATCGGACTGGGCCAAACTGACCTTGATTAATATAAAACTATGTTGTTATACAAAATGTACTCTACGTTTAAACGAAAATATTTATTTATGTTTTGATATAAAATTGTTATAATACATGAAAAAAGTATTATATTATGATGAGAAATTTAAAATAGTTAGAAAAATGAATAGACATTATTAATTGAAATATGTATTTTACCAGTCAATAGTTTTGATGCATTTCATGCACATTTGGGGGAACTTCTTCGGACATTTATATATATTCTACATACCGATATTTTACGTTCAGAAGAAATATCATTGTCTTTTTTTACACATAGAAACTTCGAAACAAGATCTTTCACCTTTTGTCTTTGTATTTGACTGGTAATCCGTTTCCAAATATTATACGTATTACGCAATACGTCAATGAGGTGTTGAAGATATTCCCCTCTAAATTTTATTCTAATAACTTATTTCTATAAAATCTTTGAATTAATCCCAGAAAGATCCAAAATATATGTAGAATACGTGAACAAGCCATCGTCTTGATTTTGCCTTTACAAAATATTTCTGAGCCACTTGGCGGCAACGTCGACATCAAATTTTGTTGAATCATAAAAATCGTTTCAGGATGATAATTTAAGTGATTATTGCCAACATCTGCTGTGAGATGAAGGGAGTTTATTAAGAATTCAATTCTTACTGTATTTCCCTCGATAAACTCTCAAAGTTATACTACTATGCTTCAGTAGCAACGTATAGAATGTTGACATCATTAATTTTTTCACATTACTTCTTCCTTTAATTTCGAAAACTTCTATTCAATGCAAAACGACGTATTCGGAGATAGTAAAGTAATGTACCCTGGCGTGTAAAACCATTGAGCATGTATTTGTTTTTTTTAAATCTTTGAAATTTAATGTCAAAGTTCGAAAAAACAAACAGCAGAAAGTGCACTTTATATATGGAAACCAGAGGAATTTTTCCATTACAAAGTTATAAGAAATGCTTCTTCTAGATGTAAAACAGTTATGAACTGTTCAAATGAATGTATATTATCAAAAAGTTCCAAACAGTAATTTACTTTGCAACACTATCTACTGCCGCGACAATAAAATTCTCACCTTGTCTTTGTATGTATACAGATGACCTTGAGGTATTGTTCTGCTCACGTATAAACAATGAAAAAAATCTACAAAAGCATTTACTATTCCAAGGAACATTATTATATGAGGTAAAAGTAACCCAACTAACAGTGTTAGGTGTAAATATTAAAAAGAAAGAACTCATTAGTATTTAGTATTTTCAATGTATCATATTTAAAAACATTGTTATTGTTATAATATTAGGAAAAGTCAAGAATTTTCCTTCAATTCTATTAGTAACTTTTCGAAAAAATCGAAAGGAAAATTGATTTTGGGTTAAAAAGATATATCCCAGTTTAGTGCTAAATCATTGAAAGAAGATTGGACACATGATATTTTGATATTAAGTACTTAAATTTAGTTCATAATAATACAATAATAAAACCAGAATTGTTTTCAAAAAAGTCTTTTAGTATTTATTTTAGAGAATGCAGATTTGTCAAATAGTTTAAAAATAAAGTATAATTAAAAAATATAATATCATATAACATATTAGTGTGATCATACCTTAAAATAATACTTTATAATATAAAAAAAAGAACGTTATAACATGAACGAGGTCGTAGCATATGACATTTCACTATTAAATGGTATTGAATGATTATATGGTAAAAATATAAGAATAATTTACGCAGTTCTTCAATAAGTAATTGGACTCATTATAAAGAAACTACTAATCATAATTATTGTTTCTTTGGAATAAATTTTAGTTTTGGAATACAGGAAGCAACCGCACTTTATTTTGTTATTTCACATTTTCACTACTTATCAAAACTGACTTTGATTTTCCATAAAAAATATGGAAAAAGTTTCTTCAAAAAATACTACATAAATAATAGTAATTAATGGTAAAATATATCCTGTCTTATAAACAATCTTGATATGTAATGAGTCCACCTCAGTTATATAAATTATTTTTTTAATTACAGTCTAACACATACTTGAAAAATGTTATTTGGGAGATGAATTCATCTTTAAATACATTGGTTCATAATATTAGCTAGAAAAGGGTATTTTTTCAAATTCCTCGGTCATGATAAATGCGATTTTGCTTAATTTTCGGAGGCCATTTGCATCTTTCTTTAATTCAACCTTTTGCCCTTTGCTTAATGAATTATAAATAATGAAATAATGATTCAATGACTAGTGTTATAATGTATTTATAAGGATTAAATAAATGAACATATAAATAACAACTAGGTACCTGTGATAAAATTTTAAGCTATATTATTTAAAATTAGAAAATTACCATTACAATTATTTCTGAAATACATCTATTATTTAATTATTTCATAATTTTGTGAAAAATGAAGACCAAAAATAAATAACAGCTAGTTTTCTATGATAAAATTCTAAGCTATCTTATTTAAAATTAGAAAATTAACATGACAATTATTTCCAAATTACGTCTATTATAAAATTATTTAAAATGTGTTATTTAAAAAAATATTTTAGATGAAAAATATGCTTGAAAGAGACTAATTTCAAATAAGAATGTTATAAAATACAAACATTTTTACATATAAATTATTTATACATTAGATATTAACAAATTTACTCAGAGAACTACAAAATATTTAGTATTTCTATCATATTTATCACGGAGAAATAACTTTGCATCATTTGGATAGTATAACCCAAATATGATGCTTCTCTTGGTTGATATAGCTCAAAACATTCTACAAACATTTTTAAACTTTTATTATCTGGTTTATCAGTTGCTTAAATAGAATGCAAATTTAGCTTTTCTCAATACTCAACAACTTTTAAAATCAGTAATTTACAAAATTTTATCCTTTAACCATTTCGAATGCAGTGGGAATATTACTTCCCACTTACGTAATCTTACAAAATACACCTGTTGGAATCGTGAAACCAATTATAATATATTGACCTTGCTATATATATATATATATATATATATATATATATATATATATATATATATATATATATATATATATATATATACGTAATGTAAAAATTTAAATACTTAAATATTAGAATTAAAATTACTAGCCTTAAAAAGTTTAACTTAGTAATTAAAATTACTAACTTAATACTTAAAATTACTTTAAATTAAAAAACCACGAAGTCTGCGATTTCTCGTTCTTTCTAGTGGCCTCTTGACGTTAAACTCTTTGTAATAGGTAAAATATATTTTCTCTTCGAGAACCTACTTTCGCTGAACGGAGATTTCTAAAATTCTCCCAATAATATTCTTAAGGGCACACCTAGAATTGCTTCGTCATACTGGTGGCACCCTTAAGGTTATAAGAGGCTGCATGGCTAATTTTTGAGAGAGTTGACTATTTCAGATGACCGAATAAATATGTTCCTAACTATGCTTTGAAAAATATTGTCATTCTCTTGACCACCACAACACGAACTCGATCAAGAATACTGAAGTCCACTTCTGAGACAAAGCTTGTCCACCTCTATGTTTCATATATATTTTTGTATGTGTGTATAGTTCTATAGTAATGTGGGGTTATAGGGATGCGCCAGTGTATGAGAAAGTTAAATAGTAAGTTACGTAAATGAGTTATGTGAGATTAATTGAGATAAAAAGGAATTTATTTTGGTGTATACAAAGTAGCCAGTTTCATCACAGTTAGAACAGATTTCAACCAAGAATTGCAATTAAGTAATACAATCATCAGAAATTAATAAACTTATTTCCGAATACAAGTCAAGCTTTTCTGACTAATATTGTACCAAATCAAATTTTCTATTTTAGCAGATCGACGAATTTAATCTTCTTGGAGGACTGTCTACCAACATTGTTTTATTTTTCTTTTGTGGACTAAGATATAAAAAATTTCCCGCATTACTCCTAAGTTACTGTACTTTGAATTTCACCATACTTACTGGATAATCCCTTAATAATTTCAGGTTTAGCTGAATGCTTAAATCTTTCATACTTAAACTTCTGCTTTTCCATCATTTCCATCATTAGGATTTAATTCTTGTTCTCTCAGTTTTCATAGCTTTCTCCACGAAGTGTGTTGCAACCACTTTTCACCTAGTTTTATTCACTAGTCTTCTTGAGAGTACAATTTCTTAAATTGGTTTTGCTCTTCTTCTTTTAGTGATCTTAAGATTTTGATTTCTTTGGTGGTCAATAAAAATAACAGTCGAGTCGAAAGAGCATATATATTTAACTTAAACATTTGATATTTCAGGCGTAGGTAGAAAACAGAGAGCTATTGTATTTTGAAGACATGGTGTGATTTATTATTAAAGATATCATATTTTTGTAACTATAACTAAGAGGGCCCATTAGATCACCATTTCCTTAAGTTAGATAAACATTCAGATAAGAATTATTTTCCATGTCTGGCTTTACGTAACATTGTTTCTAATAATTATCTCTTAGTTCTTTAAGATCTCAGTTATCCATTACACTGTCTTGTTTCTAATCATTCACTTATGCTTAACATGTCAATGCTTCACTACATTTATGTTAATTAAAATATTTTATGTTTTATATAAAAATTACTGAAAGAAATAACCGGAAGTACACCATTACTCAATTTTATGAGTTTAAAAATTAGTAAATCTTTATACATTAGCAATATTTTCAAAGAACCAATATTCGATATTCTTATCTATCTTGGGTTTCGTTTGCTTTTAACAAGAATATGCTGCCTTCATATTGTAAGGTAGCAGAACAAGCGTACTGTACGAATATGTGAATTTAAAATTTATTCATTGACGTCCCGAGTTAATAATATTGAAACTAACCGTGAAATATATTTAAATAACATTTTTGTTATAAAAGTGACTTGCACTTTATAGAGTTTATTTTAATTACAAATTTTTATTACAAAAATTGTCGTGTTATGCGCTGTTTTAATAATTTTGCGGATGAAATTACACTAATACAAATTCTTATTAGCATATCTTCTATATAAAGAAGTAAATAATTTCAGTTTTAAATCACTATAAATATAACTTTTCTTAAATAAATTTACATCTTTCTATCAAGCAATACCAAAAACTTACATTATAATTCAATAACACTTTGTATGCTTTTTTCAAATAAAATATTTCGTACACACAGTGATATAAAATGTTTCAGAGCTTCTTGTTAACTATTATCACCAATATTCAGTAGAAATCCACCAGTATTCGATTCTCTCCATTCTAACTGATAAATAATCTCGCAGATGGAAAGCAATCACATTTTGAACTATCTTTATCGATCCAAATCATAAGAGGAATGTAATATCTAAATGTTTGAGTATAGAGATTCAAGGCACTTAAATGAATCTCAGCTTGTTTATTACTCGCATTAAGGTGATGTAATCATTGAAAATCCTGCGATACATATAGGCAGTTTATTTAATGCTGTACTTAAGATGTTAGATGATGTAAATTAAACACTATTGCAGCATAACATGAAAGGTCTTTGAAAAATTAAAATGCCCAATAGGCAATATCATTTTATTTATAAATCTCTAAGCATTACATACTTAATTTTCTTACCAACCAATTATGTCTTATAAATATATATATATATATATATATATATATATATATATATATATATATATATATATATATATATATATATATATATATATATATATATATATATATATATATATATATATATATATATATATATATATATATATATATATATATATATATATATATATATATATATATATATATATATATATATATATATATATATATATATATATATATATATATATATATATATATATATATATATATATATATATATATATATATATATATATATATATATATATATATATATATATATATATATATATATATACATATATATATATATATATATATATATATATATATATATATATATATATATATATATATATATATATATATATATATATATATATATATAGCTTTAATTTAATAGTATTATTAATAAACAATTTTCCTATAGCATTTTAAAGATTTGAAGTAAATATAACTATTATATGAATAAGAAGGAAATATCAGTAAAATTATTAAAAATGACATAAAATAAATGTTAGCGGTTCATGCCTTTCTTTACATTTTGAAAATATTAACCTACTCAAAGTTGAACAAATGTAATCAATATACAATGACTTAGCAGTAAGTGACATTGTCGAAATATAAACGAATAATTAATTTTAAATTATTGTGGTTTATATACGAGGAATTAATAAGAATTGATATTCAAAGGAACAAAATCTGTTACTTCAAGCAACGATGCTTACCAAGATGTCATACCAAGGTTCATATTTTAACATAATGTAAATCTGCATTAAATATAATAAAAATATAATATGATGATAATAAAGTGTAATTCTAACATTGCTGTTCAAATCATAAGGGTGAAGTGTTTTTCCTAGTACAAAAGTCAATGAATACTATCTTCAGCGTGTAATAATATGGGTAAACTGAACAAGATTAAAAAAGAAATTCACGTATGGAAGGAACTATGCTGGTATTTTTGTTTCTAGTTCAGCTGGACATAATACAGAAACATTCCTGTAATCAGTTGTGGATAAACCTTGACTGTGATGAAGGGTATATGTCATTTGCTCCTAATGATTACTAGATTGTGAAGTTCTTGGATTAAATTTAAATCTTCTAACATCATTCGCAGCATCAAAAACATTGTTGTATTTTGTGACAAACTGCGAAGCGTCTTTGGCGACTATGGCACATGTTTCATTTGATGTAGGTTCGTGCGGAAGAGGACAAGCATTCAGTAGCATAGCTCACCAAGAAAACCACGAAAGTAACTGTACGAATTTTTGTGATCCATGGCGAGAAACACAGAAACCAAAGAAAATGTTTGTGATGCACTTAAGGCTAATGTATTTACAATAACCTTCATCGATCATTGAAGCTTCTTGGAAGGTATGACTACTAAAAATTTTGCCTCCACTAACGACAACTCTGCCACTTTCAAGTGTCCCTTCCGAGGATATTAGAGGAATGATTATATATTCCGTGACCTCTCCAAGATACCACCGAAATAATTGGTTATACAAAAGTGGCCTTCATTCGCAAACAATACTCAAGTATATTGCTCATATACCTAGTTTCTCTTTCCAAGCACAATAGAGCCGAACGATGGCCGAATGGTAGAGCGCTGCTCTTCGGAACCGGAGTTCGCGGGTTCGAATCCCGCTACTGGCATGGATGTTTGTAGCCGTTCGGAATCGGCTTTAAACTGTAGGTCCCGGTCTCATTAGCCCTCGTGTGCAAAACAGTAGACCGTAGCGCTCCAAACCAAATAAAAAAGATACCCCCCCCCCCCCCCCCCCCCCCCCCCCCCCCCCACCCCCCCTCCCCAGAAAAAAAAAAAAAAAACCCCCCCCAAGAAAAACAACAAAAAAATAAAAAAAAGAAAAAAAAAAGATAGAGAAAAAAAAAAAAAAAAGAGAGAAAAAAGATAAGAGAGAAAAAACCAAACCTAAGCCAATAGAAAATCTCGCAGTATTTGTTGAACAGTTGTTAATTCAGTATAACATATTGGTTGCCCAGCAAATAGACCGAAATGTGCAGCCTCCTGGCAACGGTAAAATGAGATATCGATCATCCAGTATTCTGTTGCATGTCTTTTCTAGCTTATTTAACAATATATCATTCTTATGCCACTGTGTTTGTTGTTGGTGATCCAACCCTAAGCTGTTAGACAGCTGTGTGAAATGTTATCTAAATTCATGACGGATTGCTGAGATCTATTCCAATCTCCTAGGTCACACCCGAAGAACTTCGCCCTTCTTCGAATTACACTTTCAACATAAATGATATGTAGCACATCCATCATGTTTATGATATTTTTGATACTCTCCATACCATAATGGTACCATATATATATAATGGTACCATATGTTTCAAATACGTACAATGCCTATAGTATAAAAAACAATACACAATACAAAAAAAAAAAAAAAAAAAAAATATTTTTAACTAAAATAAAAAAAAAAAAAAAAAAAAAAATAAAAAAAAAAAAAAATAAATAAAAAATATACAAAAAAAAAAAAATAAAAAAAAAAAAAAAAAAAAAAAAAAAATATATAGAATATGAAACATGATGCTTCTATCTATTAAAAGTAATAGAATTTCTTTTTATTAATTTATAATTTTTTTTCCTCCCTCAGGATGTCATTAAGCAAAATCTTTCTCTTCAGTGTATTAAAGCTTGTTAAAGGTTTTGTCTTTGATCATTAAAGCAATAGAAATAATAATCTTAAACACATTGCCGGTAATTTGCAAAAGTATAATTTGATATAGAATTAAAATAGATATTGAATTAGTGTATTTTTCTAAATTCCTTATCGAGATAACTAGAAAGAAATTAAAGTTGTAATTCGACTTAATTAAGTTGTTCTATTAAGATATATAATAAACAATCTTCCTGTTAATTTTAATGTTATTAATTTGCATTAAAATTATGAAAACATTTTATTTTAATTTAATTTATAGAAAATAATGAAAATCTGATTACCGAATTAATTAAATAATTTAATATAAAAGATAGATATTTCATGTTTTTATCACAATAAACATTTCTTTTATTTCTCTGAAATCTTTCATTATTCAACAAATTAACAAAAAGCTGACTATCTTCGGTTTTACTAATAAATTAAATGACATATTGCTTCATTGTTTTCATTTTTGCTCACTTTCGATTAATTTGTGTGTTTAATAGAAATGTCACCAAAAATAGTTTGCTTTATAAAATACTAGCTGCTTCGCTCCCAGCCTTCGGTCTGGGTTTTAAAATATTTCGATGAAAAGTTTAGAACCACTATTAAAGATAATAAGACGTATTGATAGAAATGCTGATTAAATCTCGTATGTTTCAGATTGTTGACGATTATAACAGTTTATTAATAGCCGAATGTCCAGTAAGTGCACTGTGTTGCCCGTGAGACGCTGCATAATAATTCCCAATTCCACGACTTTTTTTAATGTAGGAGTCAAATTTCAAAATACTGTGGAGAGTAATATATATGTACTGTTCTGAATGGGATAATTCATTTCCGAGATTGAATGCCTTTTAGTACTAATGTTTTACATATATAAAAATTTAATTTTAAACAACAAAACCTATGACAATAACTTATTCTTTAAAAAATGGCAATTGTGAAATAAAAACAAATTTGACAGAACATGGCAAATTTGTAATTATTGGAAATAAAAACCACGCCAACATATAACAGAAAAAATACTAACGTCTTAAAAAATTTGAGAAAGTAAAATAAATATTTACATATTTTGATGAAGTAAAAAATTTAGCTATTAAAAATAAAATGATTTTGATACTGGGATATTTCAAAGAGAAAAAGTTATTGCGTATGACAAATAGTTGTAGCTATTGGCAATAAATGGCACCACTCAGTACATATTTTAATTAATATACTTTTAACTGATTGTAATTACGGTATTTTAATGGTGGAAAGAGTTTAAGCATTCATCGGATTGGGCGAAGTAATGCATCCAAATGTATTTATATTTACAAATGCATTTATTTACACTCGAATTTTAATGGTAAGTAAGGTCTTGAACAATTCTTCAAGAATATAATAAATCACTAACAAAAATACCAAAATGTGCCGCAGTCGAAATTTTCCAAACAAACAAGAAATCTTCTGCTTTTAACCGAGGAAAACTGCGTTTAAAACAATTACTTGGGATGACGTCACATTGCTAGAAATATTACTTCTTTCACTTAGTTATGATGCGATAAATTAAAATGTTAATCGTTTGCTTTTAACCGGGGAAAATAATGCTTGGAATAATGACATGAAATACTCGAAAAAGGGGGAAGGAATGGATTTCGAACGTTAAAAATTTACAAAAACCTTCCCATGGATATACCTAAATATTTCCCAAATTTTCACGGTGATTGGATGCATGGATTTTGAGTCTATTGAGTACAGACAGACAGACACAAATTCATTTTTATATATATAGATAATATAGTAGATTACGAGAGGCTTACTAATTTTTACTCAGAACCAAAACCCTTTAATTTAAAAACTAATCTGGGAGATTCAAATTTATTGAGTAAATAATATATTTAAATTTTCTAAAATAAAGCTACAATTTATAAATTGGTATTCTTGAGTATTGTAGCTATGTAGTATTGGAAGATATTGTATGGTATTCTAAGATATTTCCATTACTATTTGAATAATAAAAGATATAAATCTATAATTTTTTTCAACCAGTTGAATAAAATTTTAGCTTTCTATTTTTATGATTTTGCTTATAAATGTTCTACATTATTACACAATTTTGAGTCACGATACTACAAAAATAGGAAAATTATTGAATTACATTATTAACGCAAGGTGTTTTTTTAATGCATTACCAAAATTTGAAATATGTACTGCCAATATATTTAACCCTCTAAGCGGTTCGCACGTACAATTCCGCCAAACCGATGATATTTTCAAAGCGGTTGTCACGTACAATTTTCGACCTCCAAAAACGTTCCGAAAATGGATGTAATGTACATTTCTGCCAGTGTTTGAGGTAGGAGGGTCAGGACGATTGTTTAGAGACTGCATCCCTCTTTGAGTGACATTTATTGAGGAATGCAGCTCTACTCCCTGAAGCTCAAGGACGCTGAGAGCTTTTCAAGGATTTGTAAATCTCTATTTCGAAGTTTTCCGTTTGCGGTAACAGATGTATCTCTAATTGTACCACTTAAATATCTTGGATAACTTTCGTAAAAAATATAGATAATTTTCTTAAAGAATATTTTTATTTTTACTTTTAGAATCCATTATTTCTTATGGGATGATCTTGGAGACTTAACGAGCTTTATGTGTATTAAAAATTAACAATCTATAATGTCTATTTATATATCTATTTATAACCAGAAGTAAAGGGACAGTAACGAGGGTGGTTTCCCGTATTTCATTCTAGTCGACAAAGGGTGAATCATAGAACGCTTTGGCTATTGACACAATAAACCTTTAGTGTATTTTTTTAGACTTTTTTTTAATCGGTGTGTTTCACTCGGATGGTTAAAGGTATTAATCCCTACGGTTTACTTTATTGGGACATCTTTAACAAATCAAAACTTTAAATTGCTTTTCTACGTGTATTTCCTTCACGAAATTTCACAGCTGTGAAAACTCTAGACCTTTTCTATTGAATATACAATCCTTAAATTGTTTAACGCTTACAGAAATATAAGAAGCAAAACTTAGTATAGTTAGCAATAAGCTTATTACTTTAAATCTAAAAATAAAAACTTTAAATCCACTTTATTAGATATGTTATATTATTTTATACTCTGGATATAGTGTGATAAAAGTTTTTATTAAAACAATAACAGACTTATGACATATTCTTTGTATAATATTTTTGCATTATAAATTAAAAGTTGGATTGTAAATAAATTTGAAACATTACACCTTTTTTTATTAAATAACTTACGGATTGAAAATAGGTGACTTTTAAATCATTTTTTTTAAATTTAAATCTAAACTTTTTTTTATTTTTTAATAAACTGTTAAATTGAAATTTTCAATTAATTATAAACTTATACAGATGATTTAATTTAAACTATTGAAAAAATGGCAAATTAAATAATATTCATTGGATGAACGGATTTCGGGCTGCATGGAATTGAAACACTGTTTTTTCTCTTGTCCGAACTCAGAAAGCGTCTCAAAATTAGTATAATTTCTTTGGCCAAACTGATTCGGGTGCCACAGGCAAGGGGTTAAAAACTAATATATTAGTATGCTCTTGACTTTAGAATAATATGACCTGACAAAAGACTATTTTGAGTTTACCTGGATATCACTGGAAATATTTGTGAAGTTTAATTGAGCAATTTAGGAATGTTAAGAAAACCATACACATATACGTAAAAGTGGTTATAAAAGGTAGATATACTAAAAAAATATTCCCATTTTCTTTCCTAAATATTAGTATATTTTGACTTCTTCAAGGCGGGAATTTTCGCCAAATATGAATAGGTAAAGCTGAGATTCTTATGTTGAGTGTTTTCGCCAACTTGCTTGCCATACTTCAAGCAACTTCTTTGACATTGCAATTTTGTACAACGGTGAAAAAGAGAAGAATAACGGTAATCTTTAAAGTTTGGAGAAATGCAAAAACTGGTAACAGAAAAAAAAGGATAAAGGTAGCTCTAACTTTGAAAAAAGAAACCGTGTGGATTAGGCCCGTACTTTTGAAACTTCATCCACTTGGTGGAAATACCGAACACCTAACTCCAAAAAGTTTAAAAAAATATTTCTATAGATAACGGAATTTTATTTTCTGCCAAAACAAGTATTCCTATTAGTAATTTAAGAAAACTGATACTTCTTTTTAAATATTATTATTATGACTAAAATGTTTTTAAACATTCCAAAACATTCAAAATATAAAGTTTTTATTGAAAGAACAGTTGAAATAATTTACAAGTTACCAGTTTATTAACAGGAACTCTAAAGTTCAAATATAATCAGTAGCTGTAATACTCAAGTATAAACTACCATTAATTGAAAAGCATTAATTTACATAAGTTATCTACAAACAATCAATGTTATCATAAAAAAATCATATACTTATATGTAGGAAATTTTTAAAATAAGTTAACATTCTACATTTAATGTGACTTATATAACGTACATTTATCACCCAATCGCTTAGAAAATTTTTGGTTATTCTTGGTTTAATGCTAATTCAAATTAATCTGTGTAGAGATGCATAATTCGTTTGTTCTATACTTAAAACAGCTTTTAGAGTAACATGGATAATTACTGCTTTTTTTTCTTACCATATTTACATGCATTCTTAAGATTAAAACTATGAAATATTCCTAATGGTATTTTAAAATGTTCTTAAAATAATATTCTAAATGGTATATTAGAAATAAAAAAGGCTACGTTGCATATAAAACAGATATTTATAAAATATTTATGAAGAAGCAATTTCCAAGAACAATTTTATAAATGTATTTAAAAATAATTAATATTTTTTGTGTCACATTTGTATAAAATGCAACTAATGACATGTCACATTTCCAAGTGTATTGATTATATAAAATATAAATGTTTAAGGGACCTTATGAATTTTTAATTTAAAACAAATTTTATTTATTCCATAAAATACGCTATAATGTAGAGTATATTACATAAAATAGAGTAAAAACGAAAAGCAGATAAATTTAAGAAATCATGAAAGACACAATATATCTTGTTTGACAATTACTCCCACAAAATGCAAAACACTACATACTAAATTTTACAAATTCATTTTATGCAATGTTTTATGCATTTTATACCATAAATTAATGCTTTCGTTTTTTCAAGGATGTAATTTTTGACTTTTGCTTATCTTTAGGAATTTTCAAATGTTAACTCTTAAATATTCATTTACAGATATTTTGTTATATACCTTTATGTCAATTTTAACATTTTATGTTTATTTTTGCTTTCGAAATGATCTCATATATATACCTATAAAATTGTTTTTTTAATTTACTGTACATAAATAAGTTTAAAAATAAATAATCGAATAAATTTTTTCAATAATAATAACTCTATTTCTTCAGATGAGGAAATATGTTTCAGGTCCCTTTTTAAAAAAAAATATTTTAATAAAAACAACTTTTTGAATTAGTTTCTAATGAAAATGAAAAACAAAAAATTGCTTAGGATTTAAGTAAGTATATAGTATCTTTTATACATCTTTTACTTTTAGATTATGAAATTTTATATCATTAACGATGATTTCATTTAAGCAAAATTCCCTACAGAGAAACATTTTTATTTTTATTTCATACACCTCTGCACAATAATATTTTCTTCAATACATTTAATTTGCCATAAGCTTATATCTCGAACCTTTTTCGTGTAATGCTAATTAATGTGTTGTTCTTAACTGTAATCGTGAGATGAAAGGATTTTGTAAAATGTTATTATAATGTGTAATATTTGCTGCTACATAAGACATTTGATTATATTTAAAGATTAAGAATAAGTGGAGTAATACGTAGAAAAAAGTTTCTTTTCTGCACTTAACAGAGAAATGTCTTAGCAAATTTAAAACATAAAAAATTCATAACTATAATCGTGAGTTGAAAGGATTTTGTAAATTTCTATTATAATGTGTAATATTTGCTGCTGCATAAGACATTTGCTAATATTTAAAGATTAAGAATAAGTGGAGTAACACGTAAAAAAAATTCTTTTCTGCACTTAACAGAGAAATGTCTTAGCAAATTTAAAACATAAAAAATTCATAACTGTAATCGTGAGTTGAAAGGATTTTTGTAAAATGTTATTATAATGTGTAAAATTTGCTGCTGCATAAGACATTTGCTAATATTTAAAGGTAAAGAATAAGTGGAGTAACACGTAGAAAAAATTTCTTTTCTGCACTTAACAGAGAAATGTCTCAGCAAATTTAAAACATAAAAAAATTCAGATTTTTCATTAAATCAATGTATCCATTTAAAACTTTAAATATTTTATGCTGTAATAGTTTTTAGAATGGTGCACTCCACTTGGTTATTTTTAAAATAGAAACTTAGTAGATAATTAAAAATTATTAAATGAGTTCATAAAATATTGCATGCATATTTATCATGAAAATGAAAATTGATTTCTGCACTTAACAGAGATATTAAATAGTAAATGTAAAATATAAAAAAATCAGAATTTTCATTGACTCAATGAAATAACCAATATTCATTTCAAACTTTAAATATTTTATGCTGGAATATTTTTTAGAAGAGTGCAGTCTACTTGGTTATTTTTAAAATAGAAACTTTACAGATGATTAAAATTTATTAAACGATTTCATAAACTATTTCATTCAAATTAATATGAAAAGTAAAATAAAAGTAGTATAAAAAAGAGATATTATAGAGAAAATGTTATTGGAGTTCATAATTAGAATCATGTTTCAAGCACATATACATTCAAAAGAAAATTATTCATAACTGAAGGGATTAAGAAGACAAACAAAATTAAATTTCATATCTATCTTCTATCATTTTATAAGTTGTTATATATAAATTATATAATTAGATACAAAACAAAAAATAATACCAGATATACAATTTTCGTTTACATAGATTCCCATATTACATTTATACGACTATTAAAATTAAAGATGAAAACAATTCTAACTGCTTTATTGTCTATAAAAATAAATGAATATTAATTTATGAAAAATAAACGAAATACCTTAATAAAGAGGAAAAGAAACTATATTTTGAAATTCACTATACTATTGTGGGGATGAATAGCGTAGCAGTCGCAAATCGCAATCTCCACAGGTTTCCTCGTGAACCGTAACCGTACTGATGATCTTCGATCTCTATGCAAATGTTTCTTCAATATATATACTTCAGCACACGAAAAGTGTTACCTGTACATGCATACTCTTACATGCATATTCTTGTTTCTTCATTAAGTTTTGTTATTTAAATAAATTGTTATTGTTAATGTAATTCGTCACCTTTACTGTCTTGATACCAGCAACCAATGTCTTCGTTAAAGAGTAATGGTCTCGTAGAACGCATGCACCGTCAGATAAAAGCAGCATTAATGTGTCATGGTTCGAGGAGATGGACCGAATCACTTCCACTTGTGTTACTAGGAATGAGGACCTCTATCAAGGAGGACCTTGGATTCTCTCCTGCTGAGATTATATTTGGAACAACAGTTAGACTACCCGGAGAATTTTTCCGTAGCTCTAATGTAAAAGATTTACCAGCAACCAATGTCTTCGTTAAAAAATTGCAACGAACTTTGAAGAACATGCGTTCAGTTCGAGCTTCGCGTCATTCGAAAACCGAAATGTTTGTTCATAAAGACTTAAATGATTCTTCCCATGTTTTTGTTCGTGACGACAAGATGAGACATCCGTTAACACAACCTTATCAAGAACCATTTAAAGTCCTTAAACGAGAACAAGTTTTTCCAAATTGAAATAAATCGAAAAAAGTCAACTGTTTGCATAGACAGGTTAAAACCAGCCTTTATTTTTTCAGATCAAGATCGCGACGACAGTCCACCAAAAGTACGCAGAAAGTCCGAACGCAAAGTTCATTTACAGCTGTTGTAGGCCTAGACGTCCTTCGGACTCGCGTGGGAGTACTGTGGGGATGAATAGCGTAGCAGTCGCAAATCGCAATCTCCACAGGCTTCCTCCTGAACCGTAACCGTACTGATGATCTTCGATATTTATGCAAATGTGTCTTCACTATATATACTTCGGCACAGGAAAAGTGTTACATGTATATGCATACTCTTACATGCATATTCTTGTTTATTCATTATTAAAGTTTTGTTATTTAAATAAATTGTTATTGTTAATGTAATTCGTCACCTTTACTGCCTTGATATCTGCACCACTCACTAAACTATATTACAATATACTATTACTATATTTTGTGCATTTATATAGGTAATTTAATAATGTTATCGCTATTATTAAGATTCGTTATACTGCTACAGGATATCTTATTTAAACTATCTCTTCATAAACAGCGAAAAGGGCAAAATACAGTTAAATGTATATTTTTTAACCGTACAATTCTCAAAAAGCATATTTATTACATTCCTATTGAAAATAATTTTAACCCCTTATATCCTGAATTAATTTACTCTCAACTTTCTTACTGCATATTGGCCTCATTAGATAAGTTTTAAAGAAGAATATTCATAGAAAAAAGAAAATGAATTTTTACTGTATTGTAGTTGTTAATTTTGCAGCTGGTTCTTTCTAGTACCAACATATATTTTTGACTCTGTAATAGAAAATAAAACGTTAAATTATGAATAAAACAAATGAAATGCTTAACTGCGAAGTATAAAAGTCTCTAAAAAATAATAGAAACAAATAACTGGTAATAAACCACTAAATTTACTCAATTTACCAACACGTGTATCAATATAAAAAATGTATACAAATAGCACACCAATTATAAAATCTACTATGCGAGGAAAAGGATTCCTAATTGTGCTACATAATTTTTTTAATTTTATTTTATTCCTTGTTTCATACTTGTAGGAAAAACGGCTTTATTAGGAATATATAAGTGTTTGATTGAAGCGGTACTTATACATACCGTCAGAATAAAAAGGCTTAAAGTGATGCATCTTACGATGTTTTGTAACTAAATTATTAGGCAATCCATAATTATAAAAATATGTATACAAAATAGCAGAAAAATATATTAATGACAACTATTCATGATCGGGAAAAGGCTGAAGTAATAATTGTCACATAATTTTCAGCACATTTTAATTTTAAATTATTTTTCCTTAAAGTTTCATACTTGTAGAATTTAAATTCATATCGATCTCTCTATTATTTTATAAGTAAGTTGTTATATGCAAATTAGATAATTGGATACAAAACAAAAAATAATACCAGATATACCACTTTTGTTTACATAGATTTCGTTTATTCGGTTTCGTCGATTTTGTTTACATAGATAGCAGAAAAATATATTAATGACAACTATTAATGATCGGGAAAAGGCTGACGTATTAATTGTCACATAAATTTCAGCAAATTTTAATTTTAAATTATTTTTCCTTAAAGTTTCATACTTGGTAGAATTTAAAAAACTTCATCTATATAACAAAGACAATATATGCATTTTACTTATAGATACAAAAGACAAAACGAAAAGTAACTAGACCGATGTAACTGTAAATATCCCTGTTTCGTCTTGCCAGAAACGAGCGTGTTTAAACTACTTTGAACGAAATCCGATAGGAAGATTCTGTGTTTTATTCGTTTTTCTTTTCTTTCACAAAGTAGAAGACGCTTTGTAATCACGATAAATTTCAGTTGCTCAGATATCAAAAGAAATATTTCTTTTGACCGCATCTTAAAGAAATGAAACTAAGTTCAGTGTTATGTTATTTAAGAATGCAAAGGTAATTTTAATTTATAAAGTAAAAAATTCATTTTTCTATCTCCTGAACTGGTTGCGGCAAGTGTACACTTCAGGTCTTTCAATATGAATATATATTTGTAATAAAGTATATATGTACCTCCCAACGTACATGTCTATCTCGAATTACTTAAATCTATTAGTCGTAGAAGGTTGCCATTTTTTATCTATGACTGTTATAAGTTTTAGTTACGTTCATCCCCTTTTGATTGCAATGTCAGGTCTAAAAATTGGGATTCAGAATTACGCCAGTTACAATTAAAAATAATGGAAATCCATTAACTATAACTTAATAGTAGAAAGACACATCCTTGAGAGGAATTATACAGAATAAAGAAGCTCACACGTAAGTAGATAAGAATATTTGCTTTCGTAGCAACGCCCAAAAAGTCATTTTTACAAGGAAAATTGGTCTAGTAACATCATCCATGCTTATCTTCAAAAATGTGAACAAACGATATCTAAATGACGTAGACATGGAAAGAAGGATTATAATAAAGAGGTTTTTATGTATGAAATTAAATGTGTCTTCCATGCCTTAACCACTCATATGTGCCATATACCAGTTGGCCTAAAAGAACCTTCCCCTTTATATGAGTCCCTAGTGGCCAAATCGTTCGAACAATTGAAATGGAAATTTGGATATAAATATTTGAATATATGGGTTCCAGATTCTTATGGTTTAAAACTAGAAACTTCTCACAGTTGTGGTTACAGTCACAACATTTCAAAATTTTTGAATAGCAACACCCACTTTTTTAGTGTGCAAATTGATCAAAGCACCTTAAATGGCTTTGGTACTAGGTAAAGAAGAGCATTGTAAAGAAACAATCACAAAAAAGGGAAGGTATATTGATGTACTTTGTATAATTTACTAGGATAAGCTGTAGAAGCACTAATCACAGAACACTCTTGAAAAGCATTGCTTGTGATATAAGGAATGGGGGAAGATTGTTTCTTCATGTTCTTGCTAATTCATCTCGTTTTTTGCTAAGAAGACTACACTTTCATTGAAACAACGAGATGAACTGAGAAATCTATTTCATGCGAGCCGAGAAAATGCTGACAAAAAAGTGCGAGATTATCGTTGAAATCATAAGATAAAACGAGGCCCATTTTCTGTAAACAGGGTACACCATTTTGTATAGAAATTTGAAGAGACGGGATGCGCATCGGATAGACCACTACCAGGTGTTTTTGTTGAAGTTTTTTTGTGGAAGGCCATAATAGGATTACTGCATGTTCATTTCATACATCAAGAAGTGTTTCTCCTCTGATAAACACTTCTTGCAAAGACACTTTCATCGTTATTTCCCTGAAAGTTTCATCTTCTTCGCACGAATTAGCATGAATAGGGCAAAACAATCTTATCACACTGCTTATATCACAAACAGTTCTTTGCATCAGTATTCTGTGATTGATGTTTTTACTGCCTATCCCAGTGAATTATGCAAAGTGCATCAATACACCTTCCCTTTCATTGTGATTAGTTCTTTATAAAGTTCTTCTTTGCGATTGTCTTACGCCACCAATTTGCGTCATACGTGTCTCGTTCTAACGCTATTTAAGGTGTTTCCATACTCTGATTAAATTTTACACGAAAAAAAAGGGTGTTGCCATTCTAAAAATTTCAAAATTTTGTCACTGTAACCGTGATTGTGAGAAGTTTATTGTTTTAAAGCATCACAATCTGAACCCCATGCGTTCAAATAACTATATCTAAACTTTCATTTCGATTGGTTGAAAGGTTCGGCCACTAGGGACTCATATATGGGGGAAGTTTCTTTTATACCACCCGGTATATATGCACTTTGTATCCGAACGATGGACGAATGGTTAGAGCACTGGCCTTCGGAATCGGAGTTCGTGGGTTCGAATCCCACTGGGACATGGATGTTCGTAGCCGTTCGGAATCGGCTTTAAGCAGTGGTTCCCGGTCTCATTAGCTCTCGTATTGCAAAAAAGTAGACCGTAGTGCTCTCAACTAACTAACTAATATGCGCTGTGTATGTTCGTTATAAATTCGAAATGACTTAATCTATCTTAATGAAGTTTTGTGTGTCAATCAAGCCCACACTGGTTATCCAACGATAGCCCAATGATTAAAGCACTATTGTGTGTTACTAGAGTGCGTAGGTTCGAGTTTCGGAGAAGGCAGGGATGATTGTAGATATTTGGAATCGTCTTTAAGCAGAGATATGGTCTCATTAACACTTGTGACGGAAAACAGTAACCCGTAGCACTGCAAACCAAACCATGTGCACTATTTAATTGTTTTAGAGGTATGAATTCGATTGGAGTTTAATAGAGATAAAAAAAGTAGTTTTGACCTATATCAATAATAGCGAGCCAGTATCAATCTACTATTTAATGCATTCTATTTCCAGTAATTTGCTAAATTTTTCTCAAGAAATTGATGTATATGATACTTTTTGATGCAAGTTTTATGTTGGTAAAACGTCTATAATATTTTTGTTAGATTTAGTTTAGTTATTTATTATGCTTTAATTGTATTTGACGTAGTTTATTTTTTCTGCTTTAAATATAATCATTTCATTGATTCAAATCATATCTTCTTTGCTACTTGCAACGATGATGTGTTTGAAAAATAAAATGATTTAATACATTTATAGAACAAATTATTTCCTTAAGTTCCAGCACTAATTCTCACTGAAATTAATTGAAACTAATAAGGGATAATTTACTATACGCCTGAAGCAAATTTACAAATACCTATGAATAACATTGATGGCAGAGTGAAATTAATAAATTAATTTCAATTATCATAGATAAATTCAAATAATCTTAAAGATAACTTAGTTACATTCCCGTTAGTATAAATTTTCCCGATGTGTTAAAGATTTACTCCTTATTTTAGAATCTTAAAAGCCCAGTCCGAATTGTGGTCCCGAACAGCTATTTACTCATACTAATCAACAAAACATAGTCTTAAATTTTACTCCGTATTGATTGAGATTTTTAAATGTTCTGAATAAATAATTTTATGTAGATATTCTGCACAAATAATTTCAATGAAGTCATTTGTCAAAGTTAATTAATATTTAGTGAATTTCATTGTGTGCAGTACTAATATATTTATATAATTTTTCAGTGAGATTGTAATGGAAAATACTAATTTAATATACTAAAACTTCCTTATCTATAACAAAAACCTTCAGTGTGCATCCGAACGTTTTTTAAAAATCGAAAAGAATTATTCTCGACAAAGTTCATGCCAGTCATATGCAATGTGTATATATATATATATATATATATATATATATATATATATATATATATATATATATATATATATATATATATATATATATATATATATATATATATATATATATATATATATATATATATATATATATATATATATATATATATATTATATATATATATATATATATATATATAATATATATATATGTAGATAGATATATATATAAATATATATATATATATATACGTATATGTATATATATATACATATATATATAAATATATATATATATATATATATATATACATATATGTATATATATACATATATGTATATATATATGTATACATATATATATATATATATATATGTATATATATATATATACATATATGTATATATATACATATATGTATATATATATATACATATATGTATATATATATATACATATATGTATATATATATATATATATGTATATATGTTTATATATGTGTATATATATGTATATATATATATATATATATATATATATATATATATATATATATATATATATATATATATATATATATATATATATATATATATATATATATATATATATATATAATATATATATATAAATTTTTAAAAATCATTAAATGCTTATTCATATTTTATAATGTAATAAACTTTTGTATCAATTTACTCTATATATCCCAATGTCTGTCTACCTTAAACAAAACTCAGAATTTGAAAGTAATTTATTCAAACATACGTATGTATGTATACATTGATTTTTATTCTTACATTCATGTATATATACATTATATTTTCGGTGTTCTTGGAAATGGCACAAAATTAAACTTTAGGGTTTTGAGATATAGTCAATTACATATACACTGTCATAATAAAAGATAAAATTTATTTATGAAATTTTTCTTCTACAGGCAGATAACTGATATTTAGATATAAAAATTTATTCCCTGACGTATTCATTCAAAAGGTATATTAACAGATAATGCAGTTGTTTGTGAAATTAATTTATTTTACTTTTTACGTCTCACTTTAATGGTGCCAAATAATTTCATTATACACATTTGTTTATAATCTCAATTTTATTCAAGCTCAAAAGAATGCAAGTTGGGAATTCATAATATAAGTATAGAAAACAATAAAAAAATGTTGTACACTATAATAACTAGAACCATATAAATTATCTTAGCAATAATAAGCATTTTTATTGATACATTTGTTATCTGTCTCATTATAAACTAAATATATATTCTGAATTCTCTTGTTTTCATTAGGTTGAAATTTAAATTCTTAAAGTATTTGGATTATGATAAATTGAACAATTATTAAAGAGAATAAAATTATAGTAATGTATTATATTTATAATTTTCTATTTACTATAACCGAAATATTTGTTTGTCATACTTAAGACCATTTCCTGTATATAGAGGATGAACACAGTAGTGTTAATTGAATGTATAGAAATTCTGTTGAAATGCTAGAAAAAATATAGTTCAATAAGGGACTGTACTTAAAGAAAAGCACTAAACAATCATTGCATTACCAAGATTTTAGAATATGAAATTTTTATTTTTTAAAAATTTGTTCACCAGTATTAGTCACCTTAAGTATTAATTTAATACAATTTCCTCATACTTAATTTAACATTTTCTTCAAAATTTAGATTTCGAATGAAATAAGTGGTTTCTTGATTGCTTGGTTGGTTTAACCCTTTAACGGACAGTGGTTTCAGAGTGAAACCACATGTCAAATTCTTTCTCTGCTTTTGAAAAACATACGATGAATTTTTTAGGTCTTCTATATTTATGGCATTTACTACTCACAGCATAGAGTATACAAGAGATCCATATTTCATTTGAAATATGCGTGGTTAAACTTACTTTACCTGGACAAATCAGTAATATGATTTTTCCACATATAATCCCAAATAAAAAATATCTATCTAAACAACACTTATAAATTGTTTGTTTGGTTAGGAGCTCTACGGTCTACTGTTTTGCAACACGAAAGCTAATCAGAACGAGACCTACAGCTTAAAGCCAATTCCGAACGGCTACGAACATCTATGCCTGCAGTGGGATTTGAGCCCATGAATTTCTGTACATAAAATTAGCGCTCTATCATGTGGACATCGTTCGGCTGTAAATTGTTTCGTTTTTTCTTTATTATACCCTTTTTATGATAATCATTGTTTCCCCAGCCTGATTAAACCTTTATAAAAGTATTTTTACTCAGTACAAGTGTTTTGCACTTTAAACACCCCTCAAATACCACCAGACCCCTTTAAGAAATGAAAAAAAATATGCATTTATATTTATAAAGTTCATAGATACCATTATTGTACTAATTTCATTAAATCCCAAAGAATTTAGTATAAGTGACCTTTAAAGGGTTAAACTTAAATTCACTAATTTTCCTTGTGAGAAATATAGAATGTATTCTATATTAATGTGTAGTTATTAAATTGTTACATTGTAATTGCATCTTCTTTCTTTTAAAATTTAATAATAGTTCTTTCGTATTAATGCTGTAAAGAGTGAAAAAAAAGTTATCAGTATTTAAATATATTAGTTGGCATCATTTCAGCAAGTACCGAAATAGGTTGCGAAATATGGTCCAAATTTCGCATACATTTATACATTTTATTTATACATTATTTATTCCTATTATTTTATTTTTCATATTATGCATTTTATCAATTTGTATATTTTTAAAAATATTTGAAATGAATATAATACTATACAATGTATATAAGTTACTATAATGGTCCTACTAATAATATAATACCTGATTTTTACCTAAAAGATTCTTTAATAAGATCAAATAAATTGTAGCTTTTAATTACCCTAAATTAAATATGTAAAGGCAATTTTAGTTTGCATGCCAAAATCTCGATAATTATCACCAAATTCTGGCACCAAACAATAATTACATGTACTGAGAATAAAAAATTAAATTTAAGGA
This sequence comes from Pardosa pseudoannulata, assembly GCA_032207245.1. NCBI lineage: Eukaryota > Metazoa > Arthropoda > Arachnida > Araneae > Lycosidae > Pardosa > Pardosa pseudoannulata. Next base: position 110,100,301 of record CM063504.1, read on the forward strand.
AAATAGTATGAAATGTACATTTATGTCTGCTTTAGAAATCCGGAACAATTTCCCAGTTACCTCTGAAATTGAGACTGTATCTGTAGAAATAAGTACTCTATCAGAAGAAAATGAAAAAAAAATGTTTAAATGGATCAGAAAGAAATAAATGATTTCAATATGGGTAATATATAATTATTTCTGTCTGAAAAGACAGAAAGTACACATAAATTAAAAAAAAAGACTTTTTTAACTGAGATAAAATACTTTTAAGAACTTTCTCTTTGCTTTATAAGTTACAATTCGGATTTTTTCTGTTAATGAATATAAAAACTGAAGTACAACAAAAAGTATATTTCACAAGGTTAAAACTTTTCTATAAGAAAAAAATACTTCACCATTTACTTATTTAAACCATTTCTGATTTCAATATTTTTTATAAAGAATTTTTAAACATTCTCTGAAGTTATATTTTTTTACGTTATTATATATGTGATATATTTAAAGAAAACTGAAAGTTTGAAATCTAAAATGTTTTTTAGACACTGCTATGCGAAATCATGGAATACACCTTTTAAATTTGAATAATATTGTTTTAACTGAAAAAGAAATAGTTCAAAAATAATAAACGATAAATTAAGTTATCAATTAAACTTAGAATAAAAATTCAAATAAAGTCTAGGTAAAAAATTTGTTGGTCTCGATGCGTGATAATTAAATCCTTTTATGGAAAAATTTTAATGCATTTTGTTTTAATTATTTTACGTTATTATATGTGATTATTTAAAGAAAACTGAAAGTTTGAAATCTAAAATGTTTTTTAGACACTGCTATGCGAAATCATGAATACACCTTTTAAATTTGAATAATATTGTTTTAACTGAAACAGAAATAGTGTCAAAAATATAGATAAATTAAGTTATCATATTAAACTTATATAAAAATTCAAATAAAGTCTATAAAAATTTGTTGGTCTCGATGCGTGATAATTAAATCCTTTTATAAAAATTTTAATGCATTTTTGTTATATAATTATTATATATATATATATAGAATATAAAAATATATATATAAAGCTTCGATATATATATATATATATATATATATATATATATATATATATATATATATATATATAGATATATATATATATATATATATATATATAACATATATATATATATATATATATATATATATATATGTATATATTCCTTATTTATATTCTATATATATATTTATATATAGAAACAGAATATATATGTTATATATATATATATATATATATATATATATATATATATATATATATATATATATATATATATATATATATATATATATATATATGTATATATATATATATATATATATATATATATATATATATATATATATATATATATATATATATATATATATATATATATAATATATATATATATATATATATATATATATATATATATATATATATATATATATATATATATATATATATATATATATATATATATATATATATATATATATATATATATATATAATATATATATATATATATATATATATATATATATATGATATATATATATAAAGGACGCAATAATATATGTTGAATATTTAGAACCACGAAACATAGAAAATATTTTGATACAGCATACTATACTAGCAATGATTGATGGCATTTATTCTATTTTAAAAATATAGTAAAAAGTATTTTTAGGTAGTTTAAGCGGTTTCAATTACAGTAGTCAATCGACATAAATGTTAATCAATAACTTTTTGTAGTCAAGAACACTCTGTTTTCTCTATGTTATTGAAATGTTATTTTACGCTATGTAATTTATGAAACCTCTTCTAAATGTAACATACTTGAAATAATTGTCCTGTACGGCTATTAAAATTTTATCATAAAAAAACTATTGAAAATTATTAGCAAATTAAATGGATCTTAAATATCACTTATGCCTTATATAATTTGTTTTACACTCATTTGTTACTTAAGAAATTCTCCTATTCTTAAATAGAACTAATTCCTTTATTATATGGTTAGAACATGAAATAAATATTTCTTGATAACTTTAATTTTACGCACTATTATTAGTGAACATGTTTTTAAAATTTTATTTAAAAATATTTTTTCAATCCATTTAATTATATAGCATTCACTAAGTACAGATATGTACTTCTTGCCTGCCGTTCTTTTACTTAAAAGAGAAATAATTGGAACACATTTTGATCCGAGAAACAACCACTGCTTGCTTTGGTTAAACTGTATAGAAAATTCCTTCTATAGTGAGTTGCAGTTAATTAGTTTAGAATTTAATTGGAATATATATGGAGAACGGTAAACGAAATTAGAATACCAATGAAATTCTTCCCGTATCTTCTTTAGGCTCACCGCTTCATATTTCCGTATGAAGTTAAAAGCAGTCATAAGTTTGAGATGAATTTCTACATGATATGTCAGAAACTTGTTGTTAGAGTAAAATTTGTTAAAAGAAAACAAGATGATACAGAATCTACCTTTTGAAAATTCATTAAATTCCCGGCTTTCAATGCTAAATAATATTCTATTGTGGAGAGTAAAAACAATTAAGTTGGCTGTACGTAATTTGATATGAAAACAAAACAATAGCGTTGTAGTTTGTGACAGTTACAAAAATACTTTCATATCTAATTTAAGAGATATAGAATAAGCATTTAATAATAAGCCATCTACAACCAATTAGAAAAAGCACAATAAAGACTGAAATAAAAGAAAGACTAAAGATTAGAATAAAAACTGTGGTTCAATACTAATGGTTTGATACATGGTTACAGATTTACTATATTTAAATTTACTGCGTTAAATAAAACGTTAAAAAATATTCTTATACAAAAAATGTGCTGAACTGTGAATCATTGAGTGACAAGAAAGGAATGTCGGATATGTTTCATTAGTTTAATTTTCCTCGGTTACTCTCTACTTCCTTTTCTTCTAAAAATGTTAAGATTTTTTTTAATATAAATTATCCCATTTTGTAGCGCATGGACATATAAGAATTTTGTAAAGAATAACTTTTGATAAGTTATCTCAAAGAAGATTTTTTTGTACTAATATTAATATTTTAAACAATGTATCAAGTAGAACAAACAATTAATTAACTTAGCACCAAATCACAGATGAAATGTATAAGTATTCAATCTCGACTGAAAAGCTGTGCCTCACATAGCATAATATGGAGAGCAGGAGTGGTTAAAAATATGAAGAATGCAAGTAATGTTGTCCTTGCAAAGTAGACCTGAAGACTACTCTTAATTTTGAAGTACAAAACTCCTAGATTTACAGTACCACTTTCAGAGGTATTGTCAGAGAGAATTGCAACCTTGAATCTATTCTACATTACCAAGACTTGTTCAGTCTTCAAAAAGAATTATTTATTATTTAATTATTTACTAATTCATAATAGTTGTTTTATTTTTATTTTGTTTTTTATAGTTTATTTTCTAACGGTTTTTCTATTTCCACAGATGGCATCACCGTGTAACTTTTTTTGTTGTTTTTATTATTCTGGGCTAAGGTAAAATGGATGTTAGCTTGTCATTCTGTGTATGTGCAATTCTATTCTTATTTTGCTTGTATTCCATTCGTATTCAACGGTAAACATGTGTTTAAAACCTAATTCACTACTCTAAATTCATTTTGGCCAAACGATGGCCGAATAGTTAAGGTGCTTGCCTTCAGAACCGGAGTTCGTGTTTTCGAATCCCTCTATGGCATGGATGGAATCGGCTTTAAGCAGTAGCTCCTGGTCTCATTAGCCCCCGTGTTGCAAAAATAGGCCTTAGCTCTCCAAAAACTAAATTTATTTTGTTTACCTTCAATCCATCCTTATGTGTTTCATTAGTAAAAACATTTTAATCCCACATTAAGCTTCTGTTTTGATTCATCATTTAGTTTTCCACAGATCCTGCATGTCAAACTCAAAATAATAATAAAAGGTAAGCAATTACCTGATTGAATCATTGATTACTAACTACTGTTGAACATTTATAATAATTAATTGGCTTAAAAGAAAAAAATCAAGATTTATGGTTATTCAAAGTAAAATTCTTTCTATTCATTACAAGCCTCATTTAAGTAACGATGGGTATTAAGTAACGATTAACACGATGGTATTTTGATGACACCAAACACCGTTATGCAGAAAGAAACATCCGGACATGTGTTCGGAACTGACTGAGTCACCACGGATCACATATGTAAATAAAGTAGAAGTAATTAATCCAGGTTTCTAAAATATGTATTTCATTAATGAGTAATAAAAGGTGTATTAAATATAAATTGAAAATATGCAATGAAACACATTATTTTCTTTTTTTAATAAACAGAAAAGTAGCTTTGGAGGTTCGTGCTATGATATTTCGAAATTATTCTATGTAATATACATTTTTATATAACATATTTTTGATTCTGCTATCCATATCTTCTATGAAAATTCTGTTTTCTAATATCTAGATTAAATAATTGATAAAGATTAGTGTAACATTTTTGTGTTTGGGTATCGGCCGCTGCCAAACTTTTGTCTGGACATATTTATTTAGTAATGTTAGGGGATCTTATGGTTTAACTTTAAATAAATTTCAAGTCCTGTATTTGGTAATATTTTATGATTTAAACTAGAAGTCGTCTAATAAAAATGTACTAATTTTTTCCAAATGTTCACCACATGTAATCAATGCTAAAATTAACAGCAATGCCAGGATGAGATATAATATGTGCAATATATGCAGTATAAAGATGCCAAAATTTTCTGACAGTTAGGAAGTACATATTATCCACTTAGGTAATGAGTTTCGCACAAATGTTTATGTGCTGCACTCTTTAATAAATAATTTTCTTTAATTTATTTACTTTAATTTATTACAAATGAAAAAAAAATTTAAAAAAGTGTACTAAACAATTTTATCTTCAGATAAATTACTGGCTGTTAAAGTATAAATGTATGTCAGTAAATAGAGTACAAGAATAATATTCATGTACTGTCATTGTCAAAACATTGTAGTTAAATATGTCTTTTATTTATAGGCTATATTGCAATATCTACATTGATAAATGGCATATAAATAGTACATTGATGGCATGATAATAATCCCATATATAATAATAGCCTAAGTTATATGTCCGTTTGTTCTCAAATGTATGAAGTGGTTGGACCCGGAATAGATATTGGTCATCCATATTGGATGCTTGATGAGTTAGGGCTAGCAAAACTCACAGTCTTTTAAAATCCACTCCTTCCCCCTTTTCAAGCGTTTAATGCCATTATTTCAAGCCCTATTATCTCTGGTTAAGAGCAGGCGATTAAATTTATGATTTATCATAATAAATAGGTAAAACACATCTTTTCTAGCACTATGGCCTCATTCCTTTTACCATCTCATTTAAACTTTTCTTATTTTCAATTATTTAAATATTTGTTATTATTCAAATTATTTAAATATTTGATATGTTTTATCACTGAATTTAGATATTACGTAAATATTTTTCTTTTATATTTGGCTTAAATAATAGATTAGGTGTATATGTAATAATTTTAAATTTAATCATAGAATATTTTTTGTTGCATTGAAAATTTCACCACTGGTATTAACAAAAAAAATCTTTTAATAAAACTCTAGGAGTCTATTTCCCGGAATAATAAATAACAATCTTTTAGGTTCTATATCTTTGAAAATGAAGAAGTTTATTCATTTGTGTGTTTGGTTTTTATAAATAACTACACAGTTTGACTAAATGAATCCAATAGGATTATAAACTGCATTCACAGTATTGGGAGACTTTAGAGAATTATGAAGAAAAACAAATTATTGAGTTTGTACCAGATAATTCTCAGCCAACAGAACAAACCATTTTATTTTACCTGCCTCATAGAGTACTTTAAAATTCTGAAAAATTAAAAAAAAAAATTACTATTACCGTTATATGACGGGCTATATTCTAATCGTTTAAGAATAAAATCAATGATAATTTTATTACCTTTTTAAATGAGTGCTAATATGAACTACCATTTTTTATAACAATGTATTTTAAACCTATCGTTGTGTAACTAGTTAGGAATATAAAATATATAATAATAAATTCTGGAAAATAAAAAAATTACTAATCCCGTCATATGACAGGCTATATACTAGTCGTTTAAGAGTAAACCCAATGATAATTTATTACATTTTAAGTTGACTGCTATTTTAAACAATCTTTTTTTAAGCAATGTATTTTAAACATATCATTGTGTAACTAGTTTGAAGAAATGTATTGTATAAATATTTATTGTAAGTGCAGCCACTTTCTTGTGCATTATGTTAGCTTAGGACATGCCTGCCTACTGTACTGGGGCAGGTATGTTCGTCCACTGTCGCTGGGATGCATGTAATTAAAAGAATTCCTGTGAAAGCTTGGACAGACAAAACAAATTTATTTACAACATTTAAGGCACAATTAAAGTAAAATCAAATATCACAGTTGTGAGTCTCAGAGCCTGTCAGCAATCAAAGCTGCATGACAGATCTTACATGTCCGAGAAGAAAAAAAAAATAAGGAATAAAGTTCTCTCACTTTAAGGCAGAGGGATGTGTGTCTGTCGCCGGCTCGAATCCAACTCCTCTATTCCTAGATCTTCTCTCCCTTCCTCGGGGGTGGACGTCTGGAGACTTGATCCCTTCCGAAAAGAGCACATCCTCCTTTTCAGAAGCCCTGCTAAAACATCAACAAGCGCCTCCAAAAAACCTTATCAGCCCCCTTTGCCGGCCGGCTTCTAATTTCCCCTAAGGAATGCTGGGTGGAAATGGTCAATGTGGCTGTTTTGTAGATAGCGTGAAGTTCATATATGAGTCGTGGGTGCAAAATTCATTACATTTATAAATATATTTATTGTATTTACTTCTGTCACGGTTGGTCAGTTGATTAAACGTGACATTGTTTAATTTTATTAAACCATGGTTTAAGA
>CM063504.1:110109771-110117271 GCA_032207245.1 Pardosa pseudoannulata
AATGATGTTTCAGTGGCACATAAGATAATGTTCTTTGTGGCGTTCTGTTATCTGTGATGTACGTAATTTTGTATCACAAACTAAATCGTTTTGCAAATCTGAATTTTCCTTCATAGTTCCTTCATAAGCAAGAAATTAACTTTTATATCTTCTACGAAATTGAAATTTTCTCGAGTTACTTAACACAGCGATCTAGCTACAGTCGTAGCAAACACTTAATTTCTAAATTTGACTGATAACTTGTTGAAGCGTACTATATCGCAGGTCCAGTTTTATTTTCGGTAGTGATACGACATGTTTTCCTGATTTTGTCCTAATTTTTCTGTTGATTAATTTCCTTCTTTATCCGTTTGAATGCCGAATTAAAAAATAATAGTTTCAATGAGTTGAAGTTTGTTATATTAATTAAGAGTATATAAATATAACAGAGTTTTAAAATTGGGTGAGGAAAATTTTTGAGAGTGTTTTTAGGCATGTTATTGGAACATTGGGGTTTTACATGATTATATTTTGCCTATTTTTAAAAGCCCATGAAAATGGTTAATTTTAGGTCTAATAATTATTACATCTTCTTAACACTAGATTGCCCAAGGCAGTCATTTTGACTGTTTTTTTAATTTCATTTAGAAAAACAATTATGAAATATAATGACACAATTTCTTAGAATTTGGTGACTTTTTCTATAACATATAAATGGGTTTATGAATAATTGTAGTTACTTCAGCCCTCCTTTATTATATAATATTAAAAATTAATTTTAAACAAATCTCTTTACATATTTGTTATTTTTTCACAATGCAGTCATTTTGACTGCTTTTGGGCAATATAGGTATACAAGAAATCTCGGGCAATCTAGTGTTAATATTAACTGTGTTGTTTATCTTTAAATAATGTACAATTGATAAATATATAACACTATAGACTTTAGGAGATAATCGTACCTTTTCTTCTATTTCTGCTGGATTATTGAATTTCACATCTTTTTCTCCATTTTACTTCAGGGTTTCCAGTGTTTCGTTTCTTCTTGCCCCTTGGACCCGGTTTCTGAAATTAGTCTTTAGCTGGAATACTTGCATGTTATTTTTAAATGACATCGACCATTTCACACACATCAAATGGCGTAAAAGCATCTAAATTATTTTCCTCGATATCTTCTTCATTGTTTATATCATCAGGTTCATTGGTCTCTAACTGCAAATATCTACATCTTCCATATCATAATCCGAAAGAGTTTCTAGAGTGGCCAGAGTATCTTGTATTGGAAGGCATCTTTCAGACATGGTGTAAATGTATGAAAACTTTATAAATGAAAAACTTAGAAAGCACACGTGCACCTTTTTCACTGTCATCCAACAAAACAAATAATAAAAAATCTTTCTGAAAAGAAACTGATAACTATTTATGCAAACATATGCAATAAAACACCTTTATGTGAAACTACTTGTCTCCAAAGGGGCAGGTCCACCTTCTCAACACACACACTTCAGCCACGTTATTAAAACAAATATCTTTCTATTGTTATGACTTTACTAAAGTGAACAATGTCAAGTGCCAATATTATAATCCTTTGGAAGTTTTGCAGCTTTATCTATTTATTTTCTTTAGAAAAGTTGCTATTCTGATTGTAAAATTAAATGATGTTTGCAATATCATAGCATGCTTTGAACACAAATAATAAATGAACCCTTGAAAGTCGAATGTTCCAATAATGGAACAGACACATTACAATAAAATTTTACTTTTATTGTATTTCCGTAGCATATTTTGTCTAATTATATGTTTTAAAGTGTTGCGTATTTTCATTTAAACTTGAATTCTCGTAAATTTAATTGTAAAGTAGAGTGAAATTGTCAAAATATAGTAAAGTTTAAAAGAATGTAAAAAATAATGATTATTTGAACAAAATGACATGTTTAATTACATGTAAATGAGATATTGATAAGAACTTTTTATATGTGAATTTTCTGTTTTTAAAAACATGTTCCATTATTTTAACATTGGCGGTTAAATGGTTAATAGTGACGTCTGTAGAATCACCATGTATAGATTAAGGAAAGACTATGTATTTGTATTTTCTGCGCAGCGTGTTTTCTTTTCTTAAGTTGAGTATCAGAACAAACCTCTCCCTATAGGTGGCGAAACAAAAAAGAAGCCCAAAGGATTTTGGAAGAGACATAGAGAGCACTATTATAACTATAATTGGAGAATTAACCTTGATTTATTTTCTGCTAGAAATGCTCTGAAGCTTATCCTATTTATTGCAATAAAATATGTAATTACTCAAGTTATAATATTTTTGTTTTTATTTTAAGCATTAGTTCCAATGCCTAATCTAACAGCTAGTTATTTTGTGCCTTTTTGTGCTATTCAATTTTAAATTTCCAAGATAATGTAACAGTATTAAAGAAAAGATTTTCAACACGTTTTAACATCAGTGAGAAAAATTATGGACCGATGAATGCTACTATGAACTCTATCAGGAGAAGCAAGAAATTTACTGAACATTTACTAGACATGGAGAGCAGTATTATGTCTAAAATTCAAGAACTAATCTTGATTTAATTTCTGCTAGAAATGCCCTGAAGAGTATTTTATTCATTGTAATGAAACATGTAATTACTCAAGTTATAATATCTTTTCGTTTTAATTTTAGCATTAGTTCCACTGCATTATCTCACAGCTAGTTCCATCATTATTTTGTGCTGTTTTGTGTTATACAGTTTTAAATTTCCAAGCTAATGCAACAGTAATAAAAAAAGATTTTCAACACGTTTTAACCTCAGTGAGAAAAATTATGCACCGATAAATGCTAATATGAACTGTATCAAGAGAGGCAAGCAATTTACTTGCTTAATAGTGTAAAAAAGTATCCAATAAAGACTAGTCTGGCTTCTCTTAATACATACCCCCTAGTTAGAAACAATGCTAAAATACATTAATGTTTTGCATAAGAGAGAAAAATGTTTTTTTTAGTTATATAAATGAAAGTTTAAAGTACACTTAAATAAAAAAGTATAATAGATAATACCATCTAATACATATAGAATTTGTTGATATTATCTGTCATAAAAAATTCCTAATTTTAAACATTTAAAGTAATAAATTGCATTTATATGTTAGTTTTCAGTCAGTTTTAATTCCTTCCCAATTGGAACATATTTCAGAGATAATATCAAAACAAATTATAATATTTTTATTGGAAAATATATTTGAAATTTTTAAAAAAACGTGTTAGAAAAAATTCATTTTCATAAAATAAACCGAATAACTCTACAACATGCATTTTCTAAATTGATCAGGTGTTAATGGAAATTGTGAAGAAAGATCTTTTTTTTATAAAAAGCTGTTAACATTTAAAATACACATCTCAAGAACTTTAGTTTTTTCTCAAAAATTTTTTAATTTTTATGTTTCAATTATTTAGATTAGATCCATCTTTTAAAAGTAATTTTTGTCTTAGCTTTATTTTTTTTAAAAAAGCTGAAAAATTAGCTTTTAGCCATGATTCATTAAAATAATTGGTGTTGCTTGCAATTATTTTCTCTGATAAAAAATAAAAGATCTATCAAAAGATAAAAAAAAACTTTAATAGATTGTTTTATAACATGGAAAACAACTTATTAAATAGTGTAAGAAGCTGAAACAGTGATGAAACAGTGTGTTGTTTTAATATCAGTTTCAAATCCGTGTAATATCTAGTGAGCTCCGTAGAATATATTCCTTTTTCAGAAAGTATGGAATGAAAATAATTCAAACAGGAAACTTTTCATTTATCGAAATCTCGAATGTAGTGACATCAGCAGATACAAATCCAATTTTTAAAATCAGTCATTTCAGCAAGTATTTCACTGGAGCAGTGATATATTATATTCTTTCTTTGCAGTTCTTTCAATGAATATTATCCACCTGGGATATAGTCTCACATAAATATCACAGATCTTTTCTTTTGCTGCCCCTCCTATCTCACAAGCAGCCGAGCTTTACTGAAGATGACATGTGGATTTTAAATACATTACAGACACTTTCGAAATCGTTTACTCCGTATTTTATTTTCCTTTTTTCTTTCATTTTTAACCTTTGAATAAAACATACGAAAATATAGTAAAGTTATTAGGTTTTTGCCCTTGTTTCTTTCTTTTGTGTGTGTACGGTTTTCATTTCTTCAGTGGGAGTTTCTAAAAAAATTATTTAAGTTGTTGCTTTCAAACTTGTTAACACATATAAAAAGTAAAATGATTTACATTTATCCTATATAACTGTAGTTGCGTGTGTACGGGTTTTCATTTTGTCAATAAGACTTTCTAAGAAAATAGTTTAATCTGTTCTCAAACATATTAGCACATTTAAAAAGGAGAAATGATTGACATTTATACTATTGTACTACAGATACTTTTGAAAATACTGTTACGTAATACCGAAAAAAAACTGTTGTGTGCTTGCGTAAGGATAGATCTTCGAATAATAGGCTTTTTTAATTTACATGGATTAGTCATTTTGTCATAAAGAGGAGGCTGATGAAAGCTGACGGCACATCATGTTTCCTGCATAAAGTTCCTATATTTCATAAAATGAGTAGTAAAAGTAAGTTTCAAGCAAAAAAAAATATATAATAATAGAAAATAAAAGATTTAGGACGAAATTGCATAACACCTATTTTTATTTAATTCTTGTGTTGAATGTAAGAAAAGAATATTTATAACAGAGAAAAAATTCAAAATCCCAACAAATACTTCAAACTGTTTAGATATTGTTATAATGTATTTACGTAGCTTTATTCGATTACCATACAATTTTTTTCAATAAAGGAAAAGTGCATTATTTGCAGAAGTAATCCCTTATAAAATAATAGCCTAAGTTAACCGTCCGTCTGTCCTCGAATATATGAAGCGGTTGTACCTGGAATGAATAGAGGTATTCATATTGGATTCTTGATGTGTTAGGATAAGTAACGTTCGAAATCCTCCCTTCCCCCCTTTTCGAGCATTCCATGCTATTATTTGAAGCCCTATTTGCCCCGGTTAAGAGAAGGCGATTAACTCATCAATTTATCAAATTTTAAGTAGATGAAAATAATATTTTTTCTAGCATTATGATGTCATTCGTGTAACCATCTCATTTAATCATTTCTTATTTTAGATATTACGTAAATAATTTTCTCTTATTTTTGGTTTAAATAATAAATTAGGTATATGTGTGATAATTTTAAATTTAATCATCGATTACTTTTTTGTTGCAATGAAAATTTTATCGCCAGTATTATCAACAAATTCTATCTATCTCCAGGGTGTAGTGGAAATCATTCCTTTATTTCCATGAATTACTGTGGAAAAAATTGGGAAGAACTTAACAATAATGTCTAAGAAAACTTTGCTAAGAAAACTTTGAATTATACTTCTAAATGAATTCAACGTGATTTTAAACTGCATTCACAGTATCGAGAGACTTTAGAGGAGTATGAAGGTAAACAAATTATTGAGCGTGTACCAGATAATTCTCATAAAAAAACAAACCATTTTGTATATGACTTATAGGATACTTTATAATTCTAGAAAATTAAAAAAATTACTGATCCCGTCATATGTTGTCCTGTATGCTAGTCTATGGATGTTTGCTTGGATCTATTACACATACTACAAGTTACCGACTTTGTTTAGAAGACGTTTATTAGAATTTTACAAATAAATATTTGGTATACCTTTATATAAAAATTCTTCTATCCGTGTGTTTGTAATTGAAGTCCCCCTAAACGGCTGGACTGATTTGGATGAAATTTTGTGTATGTAATTAATTTGATTCTAGAATGGTTCTGATTCACAATTTGATCCGATATAAAATGCTCTTCATTATAAATCCAGAAATGAAAGTTTATTGAGATTATTATAATGCTATTTGAAAACGCTCACCACCTACGTATCTGTGGCTCAGTGGTCAGAGCAACGGGTTTCTGTAGAAGAAATCTCAGGATCACCTTACAGGCGGTATGGAGATTTTAATTTAATGTAATTACGTTTGTGTTGACTGAACACGTGGGGATGCCAAGTACTTTTAAAATATATTTTTGTTACTTTTCCATCAACAGGATCCAATTTATAATTGATTTAAAAACTTTTTATATTTTTCGATTTATAGCTTTAAAACTGGACAACGTCTCTCGGGTCATTTAGTTTAATATAATTGTGTCAACTGATTTAATGTGATCAAAATACAGAACACGATTTTAATTTTGAAAATTATTGTCTAAATTCATAAATGACTTAAAGATTATCTAATTGCACTTTTAAAGAAAAGTTATTTAATTTGTTTCATTAAAAATTCGAATTGAAATTACATCGATTGGGAAATCAATGTTATTTCATTTAAAAAGGTGTTAAAAATATAATACATTTGAAAAAATTACCTAAAACTACAGTAAAGATAGTTAAAACAAACAAAGCCATATAAATACTCTTCACCATACTGAAAATATCTCAAAAAGAGTTTCTAAACTTGAAAGGAAATTTACTATATTTACATTGAATCGAACATAGAGACATTTTCTCACATTGAAAGTAAACCATTTCAATGTAATATTAATTAAAATAATATGTATATAAAGTTTAGCTGAAAGCTTTATCGAAATACAAACACATTTGAGATATAAATGCAATATTTTCGGATACGTGGAAATTGAAATTTATGCTGTCACTCGATAAGGCATTCTTATTAAGGAACTGGCCATTTTAAGCTTTCTACTGCTTATAAGAACATTAAGAAATGGTTTCACCATATGATGGTTAGAAACGTTCTCTGTAGATTCAGTTGAAAAATTAATTAAAACCTAAAAAAATATCAAATAAAATTAAAACAAAAGCACACTTCAAACATCAAATTCTTTTGAATTAATTTTTGAAGACAAATATTATCTTTACTTTAAAAAGTAATATGTGTTTATAACAATCGTATTCAACAATTCGAGAATTTTTGATGTAAGGAATATAGTTTTGTAGCCATGAAAGTGTAAGTTACCTTCTGTATGTTACGTAACATTATTAAATTCAAATATGGTATAAATAAGGAGATAAATTAAGCAGACACTATATCGAAGTTTAAAACAATCAAGCCGCTGTAGCTCAGTCTGCAAAGGCAACAATATCATAACTGAAAGGTTGCGGGTTCTAGGCTGGAACCAGCCTAAGGTCCGCCGTGTTCGATAAAGGTGACTAGGGAAAACATGTTCGTGGTCACAAAGACATCGAATTTCTCAAATGATAAATCTGGGAGTTGTAGTCCAAGCTTGGAGTCTCTTGCTTGGGCCGTGCTTCTAAATTCCAAGTCCTATTTGGAGTGGTGAGATTCGCGTCAGTTGAATATATTAAACTACACCTGCTCGGAGGGTGTTGCTAAATGAGTAACAAGTTCTCAGCATTGTAAAGGCGTTAGTATAATGTCTCTATCATCTGATGCATTTAAAAAAAATTGAAAGAAAGAAAATTCTCATTGCTAAAGCATTCAAGTACTGGC
>CM063504.1:110122271-110127271 GCA_032207245.1 Pardosa pseudoannulata
TATCCATGCCATGATTAGCAGATAATAAGTTTGGAGAAATTTAGCATCCAAGGGTGATTCAAAGCACCGAAAGGTTTTAATTTTTTTTTATTATCGATCATGCCTCAAACGGGTTTAACTTTTAAATTTCATGATAATTGTAATATGACGGGATAAGTTTTCAAGATATCAATATCTGACAAAAGATACGTTGAACTACACGTCAAAAAAGTATAGATAGGAAGATAATTTAAAATAAACTTTTATATGGTTAACCAAGTCACCAAAGAGATTATCTATGCCATGATTAGCAGATAATAAGTTTGAAGAATTTAAAAACCCCAGGTTGCTTCAGAGCCCCTAAAGGTTTTTAATTTATTATATTATCAATCATGCATAAAATGGGTTTAGCTTTTAAATTTTATGACAATAGCAATATGATGGGATAAATTTTCGAGTCATTAATATCTGAAAAAAGAAAGGTTGAACTATACGTCAAAAAAGTATTGATAGGAAGATAATTTAAAATAAACTTTTATATAGTTAACCAAGTCACCAAAGAGATTATCCATCCTATGATTAGCAGATAATAAGTTTGGAGAATTTTAGCACCCAAGGATGATACAAAGCCCAAAAGGTTTTTAATTTATTATAATATCGATCATGCCTCAAATGGGTTTAGCTTCTAAATTTTATGTTAATAGTAATATGACTTGATAAATTTTCGAGTTATCAATATCTGACAAATGATAGGTTGAAATACACGTCAAAAAAGTAAATACAGAAAGATAATTTAAAATAAACTTTTATATAGTTAACTAAGTCACCAAAGAGATTATCCATCCTATGATTAGCAGATAAAAAGTTTGGAGAATTTTAGCATCCAACGATGATTCAAAGCCCCTAAAAGTTTTTAATTTATTTTATTATAGATCCTGCATAAAATGGGTTTAGCTTGTAAATTTTATGTTAATAGTTATATGACGAAATAAGATTTCGAGTTATCAATATCTGAGAAAACATAGGTTGAAATACACGACAAAAATTTATAGAAAGTTAGATAATTTAAAATAGACTTTTATATGGTTAACTAAGACACCAATACACAATAGTAACTTCATACTGAATTTTTAATCACTACGATAACTTGTCAATCTCTTTTTTTGTACAATGTTTATCGAAACTTGATCCGTAGTATGATCTATATTAAAAATTCCTGTGTCTTCTAGTTCATTGTTTCATAAACTGCACGTAGGCGTTTGTAATGCATATGAACACATTAAAACAATTCTCTTCTTAATTAAATTCCTACAGAAGCATTGAAATTACATATTTATTTTGAAATCTTTGAATATGTGTATCACATTGCCATTAAATTTATAACTATATAAAAATTCATTCTCACATAACAGGAAATACTTGAATTTATATTCTTTTTCCAGACTGATTCAATGAAAATCAAATAATAAGCAATGATTGAAATAAAAAATCATATTTTAGTATAAAAGTAAGCTGATGTATGTGATATGTATGTATCTATTAAATGAGGAGGAAAGTAATGATTGATATTTTTAATAATTAATTTTACTTCGTTATTTAAACCTATGCTTTAGAATAAAAAATAATGAAAATGTATATGATAAATCCATAAATTCTTATTTTAGTGAGATGTGAATTTAGATATGGGTTTTATTTTCTTTATTTAAATAAAGAATCCTTAAATTTATAAAATATTATCACTAAATTTTTTTTTTGATTTATATAATTTAAATTAGAAAATATAATTCTGTTCTAAACCCTCGGCGCAACAGCTCCTAGGGGGCAGGGGCCTACTGTGCCAATCTCAGTTTCCACGACCAAGCGCTCTGGAGTGCGAAGCATATGTTCCGGTTCGGTTGTCAACCTTACGCGGAACACTCTGTGTTTAGTTCTCAAGCATGCTTGGTCCTCAGTTTGTCTACCCACTGAAGGAATGAAAGACTGAGTCAACCTTACCCAGTCCGGGAATCGAACCGATGATCTGTGTAGTGGGAGCGCGAAGCTCAACTGCAACGCCACTGGACTTTATAATTCTATTCTGCAATTTTTAAATACATTGTGTTTTTTATGAAATAACTTTGACAATAATATATAATTCTATTATGTACTTAAAATTCAGCTTAATGCATATTCTTGCTGTAAGATCCCCAGATTTTTCTAAGATTCAGATATCCTACCTGTTTTTATTAAATAATATTTTGTTATGTTTAGTCTATTTGCTTTTATGATACCTTACAATATATAATTATTCTTACAATGCAACAAATTAAGATACAAAACATCACTACTGTGAAGAAGATCTTGAATAGTCTTGAATTAAAATAACGTATAGAAATAATAATCGTTAATCCTCTTAAAAATCACTATGTATTCGAAGAACCTTGAGTATTTTTATTGCTTCTTACAATGAGCTTTATTCATTGTAAAACGGAATAAAAATGCATTAAACTGATACAATAAAATTTTTTTTAAATATTTACGTAAAGGACATGAGATATTCCTTGATAATATTTTAGACTCAAACATTGAAACATCAACATGAAACAAGTGAATAAATTAAAATTTCAAATATATAAGATTTTGGTAAATCATAGAAAATGTATCTTTTATATGTATGTCTTTCAAAAGACTTGTAAACGGGGAGAAAAAAAAACCTAAATATACCGAATGTTTTAAAATAGATTGTTTATCAGCATTTTACAGAGAAATTGAAAAATTTCACAGAGCAAATCAATGTACACAATCAACAAAATGTATTTGGTAAATTCTCGGAAATATTTTATGGTTAGATATTTAGACAGTAGCTTTAGTAATTCAACGTTAGTAACTCAATCATACTTTGAAGTGATTTTGATAGCATAAAAACAAAATTATAATATTTTTTTTTCATTCCTAAACTTAAGTAATGATATTTACAGGTGGGCTAAATGTATCTTTTTAGATCAAAGTAAAACCCTTTCAGTGAGACATTTAAAAATAATCTGAAGATCAAATGACATACAAACTTTTGATCTATAATAGATTTGCAGTTTCGGATTTATAACACTTTAACTATAGAATGATAAAACTTTAATAAAATTTGACATTATAAAAATTCTTGAAATGAAGTAATTTAATTCAGTTCAAAAATAAACAAGAAAATCCTTCCTGCGATTCACTAGAAAATGAAAATAAATATCGAATTCATTTGAAGGCCATAAACTAGTTTACGGAAATTTAAATAGGAAAAATCATTGAAGACATCATGTAGTCATTTTTATATGAAACAAAGTAACAAACAGGAATACCTCTGAGGGAATATAAAAATCAAATGTGGAAGAATATATTTTTAAATATATTTTTCATATATATTCTTAATCTTTTTTATTAGATATTTAGATAGTAGTTTTAGTAATTCAACGTTATTGATCTCAAACATACTTTGCAGTGATTTTAATAATATAATAACAAAATTATAATAATATTTTTCATTCATAAACATATCATGCTAATAGTTAAATGTGAGTTAAATGTATCTTATTAGATCAAAGTAAAAATCTTTCAGTGCTACATTTAAAAAGAGTCAGAAGATTTGATCTATAATAGATTTGCAGTTACGGATTTATAACACTTTAAATATAGTGTGATAAAACTGTAATACGATTTGACATTTTAAAAAATTTTGGAATGAAGTAATTTAATTCAGTTCAACAATAAACAGGAAATCGTTCCTACCTTTCCCTAGATAATGAAAATAAATATTTAATTCATTTGAAGGCCATAAACTAGTTTACGAAAATGAAAATAGGAAAAGTCATTGACGACATCATGTAGTCATTTTTAAAAGAAACCAAGTAACAAGTAGGAATACTTCTGAGGGAATATAAAGATCAAATGTGGAAGAATATATTTTTAAATATATTCTTCATATATATTCTTAATCTATTTTTATTAGATATTTAGATAGTAGTTTTAGTAATTCAACGTTACTGATCTCAATCATACTTTGAAGTGATTTTAATAATATAATAAAAAAAATTATAATAATATTTTTAATTCATAAACTTAAGTATTGATATCTAAAGGTGAGTTAAATGTATCTTTTCAGATAAAAGTAAAAATTTGCAGATTCGGATCTATAGAAATTTAAGTATAGCGTGATTAAATTGTAATAAAATTTGACACTATAAAAATTCTTGAAATGAAGTAATTTAATTCAGTTCAAAAATAAATACGATATCCTTCCTGCCATTCACTAGAAAATGAAAATAAATATTGAATTCATTTGAAGGCCATAAACTAGTTTACGAAAATGGAAGCAGTAAAAGTCATTGACGACATCATGAAGTCATTTTTAAAAGAAGCCAAGTAACAAGTAGGAATACTTCTGAGGGAATATAAAGATCAAATGTGGAAGAATATATTTTTAAATGTATTCTTCATATTTATTATTAATCTATTTTTATTAGATATTTAGATAGTAGTTTTTGTAATTCAACGATATTGACCTCAATCATACTTTGAAGTGATTTAATTAATATTATAAGAAAATTATAGTAATATTTTTCATTCATAATCTTAAGTAATAATAGTTAAAGGTGAGTTAAATGTATCTTTTTAGATCAAAATAAAAACCTTTCAGTAAGACATTTAAAAAGAATCAGAAGATCAAATGACATACAAATTTTTGATCTATAATAGAATTGCAGATTCGGATCTATAGAAATTTAACTATAATGTGATAAAACTGCAATAAAATTTGACATTATAAGAATTCTTGAAATGAAGTAATTTAATTCAGTTCAAAAATGAACAGGAAATCCTTCCTACCATTCCCTAGAAAATGAAAATAAATATTGAATTCATCTGAAGGCCATAAACTAGTTTACGAAAATGAAAATTGCAAAAGCCATTGAAGACATCATGTAGTCATTTTTTAAAAGAAACCAAGTAACAAGTAAGAATACTTCCGATTAATATAAAGATCAAATGTGGAGGAATAT
>CM063504.1:110134771-110172271 GCA_032207245.1 Pardosa pseudoannulata
ATTTCTGTTAGAGGAAAACCCGCGATTAGTTACATATCTAAACTTCATCTTCCATTTGACATATTACTAATAAATGTCCAAGAAAATCAATAATTTTAGAGTAATATTTGTTTGAGATTTAAAATTAAACTTAATCCAAACTAGACAAAAATTGCCGAGTATCCTATTTAAAGCGTCATTTGTATTAGTATATCTGTTAAAGGAGAACAAGTGATTAGTTATAAATCTAAACGACATCTCCCAGTTGACAGATTACTAATAAATGTCCATGAAAATGAATAATTTTAGAGTAATATTTGTTTGAGATTTAAAAATAAACTTTATCCAGACTAGGCGAAAATTTGAAAATATCCTATTTAGAGTTTCATTTGTGTTAGTATTTCTGTTAAAAAAGAAGTGATTAGTTACAGATCTATAACGTCATCTTCCAGTTGACAGAGTACTAATAAATGTCTATGAAAATCAATGATTTTAGAGAAATATTTGTTTGAGATTTAAAAATAAACTTTATCCAAATTATTCGAAAATTTGAAAAATATCCTATTAAAAGTGGCATTTGTGTTAGTATTTCTGTTAGAGGAAAACCCGCGATTAGTTACATATCTAAACTTCATCTTCCAGTTGACAGATTACTAATAAATGTCCATGGAAATCAATAGTTTTAGAGTAATATTTGATTGAGATTTAAAAATAAACTTTATACAGACTAGGCGAAAATTGGCGAATATCCTATTAAAAGGGTCATTTGTGTTAGTATTTCTGTTAAAGGAGAACCCATGATTCGTTACAGATCCAAACTGTGTTTCAGTTAATGAGTACTAATAGATGTCTATTAAAATCAATGATTTTAGAGTAATATTTGTTTGCGATATAAGGATAAACTTTATCCAGAGTAGGCGAAAATTGGCGAGTATCCTATTAAAAGCGTCATTTGTGTTAGTATTTTTGCTAAAGGAGAACCCGTGATTAATTACAGAACAAAACTTGATCTTCCAGTTTACAGATTACTAATAAATGTCCATGAAAATCAATAATTTTAGAGTAATATTTGTTTGAGATTTAAAAATAAACTTTATCCAGACTAGATGAAAATTGGTGAGTACCTATTAAAAGTGACATTTGTGTTAGTATTTCTGTTAGAAGAGAACCCGTGATTAATTACAGATCTAAATTTCATCTTCCATTCGACAGATTACAAGTGTCGATGAAAATCAATAATTTGAGAGAAATATCTGTTTCAGATATCATACTTTATCTTTTTTATAACAATTTATGTATTCTTCTTTTTAGAACACAAAAAACAAACACACTCTTTTTTTCTAACATATTTTCTGGTTTAAACTAATCCAAAACTTAAATCATTGTCAAATTTGACAATATTCATGCTCACTTAGCCTTATTCATGCAAATATGAGAGAGATAAAATGATTTTAATATACAACTGCACATGAAGTAAACATAAGCCTTCTAGTTCTTAAATTATTCATTATAAGAGGCTTTCTTCATTCATTGTAAAATATAAAATAAATATAAATTTTAAAAATGTAAAATTTAAAAACAAAATAAATAAAATTCTAAAACGAGATACAGTTATAAAGGAGAAATCCTTTATAAGTGTATCTCGTTTTAGAATCGATTTTTATACTTCTTTGTTAACAGTCTACTTATAAAAAATAGGGGTTTTTTATTTTATGTAGTTTATCTTACATATTAACGTAAAAAGTATGTTCAAATTAGGAAAAACATTTGCAATATAAATTTTAGAATGTATACATTAGGAGACTAAAATTTTACATAACTGAAGTAAGTTATTTGTTTTACTCTGTAAATAACATTTTTAAAAATATCTGACATTAAAATTAAAAAAATTGAAATTTTAAAAACAGTGTCAATCAGTCTGAAAACATAAAATATATTACAATTATATAAATAATTGATGTTCAGAGAACAAAAAGATAATTTGCTTATACTTGAAGTGAAGAATTTCTTTCTCATTTCCACGTTAATAATACATTATATGTATGTAGATTTCTATTTTTTCAGTCGTTGTATACATATCATATATTTTATTCTAAAGTGTTATTACTTTACGTAAAAACTAAATATTTTATAAAGATTCTGATTAATGATGTATGAACATTTTTATCTTAAAAAAAATACTACATGTTATTTAAAATTCAATAAGGAATCTTTCGTTTTAAAGAGGTGTTTACAGCTCGTTCCATTAATAGGTATAAGAATGCATTGGTAATATATCTTTATAAATAAAATTCATCTCTCTGTTTGTTTCTAACCGAACTGCTTAATGACTGGACTGATTTTGATGAAATTTGGTGTATGTAATTAAGTTGATTCGAGAATGGCTTAGATTCACAATTTTACCCGATAGAAACTATTTTTTTATTAAAAATCCAGAATTTCGTGCTTATTGTTATTATTTTAATGCTGTTTGAAACTCCGAGAATGGTTTAGATCCACAATTTAAACCGATAGAAATCATCGTTTTTATTAAAAAGCCAGAATTACTCACTTATTGAGATTATTATAATGCTGTTTGAAACTCCGAGAATGGTTTAGATCCACAATTTGATCCGACAGAAATCAACGTTTTTATTAAAAAGCCAGAATTGCGCACTTATGGAGATTATTATAATGCTGTTTGAAACTTCAAAAATGGTTTAGGTTCACAATTTAATCCGGTAGAAATCATCGTTTTTATTAAAAAGCCAGAATTACTCACTTATAGAGATTATTATAATGCTGTTTGAAACTCTGAGAGTGATTTAGATTCACAATTTCATCCCATAGAAATCATCGTTTTTATTAAAAAGCCAGAATTACTCACTTATTGAGATTATTATAATGCTGTTTGAAACTCTGAGAGTGATTTAGATTCACAATTTGATCCCATAGAAATCCTCGTTTTTATTAAAAAGAAAGAATTGCGCACTTATTGAGATTATTATAATGCTGTTTGAAACTTCAAAATGGTTTAGGTTCACAATTTAATCCGGTAGAAATTATCGTTTTTATTAAAAAGCCAGAATTGCGCACTTACTGAGATTATTATAATGCTGTTTGAAACTCTTAGAATGGTTTAGATCCACAATAATGTTGTTTGAAACTCTGAGAGTAATTTAGATTCACAATTTGATCCGATAGAAATCATAGTTTTTATTAAAAAGAAAGAATTGCACATTTATTGAGATTATTATAATGTTTTTTTGAAACTTCAAAAATGGTTTAGATTCACAATTTAATCCGATAGAAAACATTGTTTTAATTAAAAAATAAAGAAATGTGTACTTATTGAGATTATTACAATGCTGTTAGAAACTTTTCACTGTCAAGGTATATCTGTCACATCGGTCAGCGCAACGGATGTTAGTATCAGAATTCATAGAATCGAATCCCTATGCAGGCGGTGTGTTAATTTAATTTAATCTAATTAAGTTTGTGATGACTGTACTCGTGGTGACATCAAGTATTATTAAAATATTATTTTCTTTACTTTTACATCAAAACGGATATATTTATAATTTATTTAAAAACATTTTACAAATTTTGGATTTACAGCGTTAAGGAAGGACAACCTCTGTCGGGTCATTTAGTCCTATGTTAAAACCAAACACTGAGATTTCCATTTCCTGAAAATATTCTCAATTTATGAAGAATATTAAAACAATTTCTATTCAGAACTAAGAGATTATGAAACCAATTCAAAATCTTTACTATTACATTCCAATTTTAATTCTACTAACTTTTATAAATTTTTACTCATGCTGTTCCTCAAACACAGATATAGTTCTTAAATTATTTTTTCTAATTTAGCGAAATCTTAAATTTTTGGATTTACAGCATTAAAGCAGGACAACGTCTATCAGAACGTCTAGTCCTGTATAAAAACCAAAATTAGCAATGTGAATTTCCACAAAAAATTCTCAATGCATGAAGAATATTAAAGCATTTTTTTCAAAACTAAAGGATTTAGAAAACAATCTAAAATATTTACTATAAAATTCCAGATTTAGTTCTACTAACTTTTATACACTTTTACCTATCCTGTTCCTAACAAAAATAGTCCTTAAATTATTTGTTTTCTAATTTATCTAAATCTAAAATTTTTTGGATTTACGGCATTAAAGAAGGACAAGGTATATCAGGTCCTCTAGTCCTATATTACAAAAACCAAAAATAGCGATTTGCAATTCTTGAAATAAATCTCAATGCATGAAAAATATTAAAAACATTTCTCTTCAAAACTAACAGATTAAGAAATCAATCTAAAATATTTACTATTACATTCCAAATTTAAGTCTATTAACTTTTACACACTTTTACCCATCCTATACCCAACACATAGACAGAGTTCTTAACATTTTTTTTTATTTTGCAAAATCTAAAATTCAAATCGTCAAAAAAATCTAGAATTCGAATTTTTTGACGATTACAATGCTTCCTTCATACTCCATACACGATAAAGTTAAAAAAAAAGTTAGGATCCATTTTTTTCAGACGAGAGTAAAAAATATTTAGAAAAGATTTAAAAATAAGAAATCCGATAAAAAAAGGTAGCTGACTGTAAAACAAAATGGACCACGTAATTTTACGCTATCCCTTGAATTAGAAATTTATATTCTGGCTAAAAGGAAAAGAGAAAACCGCGTTTCTTTTAAGCCCCTTTTTATAACGCTGTTTTTATACCGCGTTAAAAATTCATTAATTCTATGTTTTATGTAATTTAAATACGTTTAGCTTATTTTTTTTGTTTATTTCTCTCTTTTTTTGTAAGATAATGGGTGATTTCAATGGACATTTTTATATGTACTGTTAGAAATTAAAAAAAATATTTTAACTGAGAAATAGAAGTTATATTTTTTCTATATATTTCTCTCTTGAGAAGTGTTAAATGAATGAATTCCTTTAGCCTTATGACTCATTTTATTAAACGTTATCCTATATAGGTCATTTTTTCTAAATATAACTGGATGTAAAAATATTTATTATGTGCATTTTTCAGAAGTAAAAAGTGTTTTCAGTGAATCTACAGTTTTTTTTCTTTTTTAAGTGATGAAATTCATATAGTACATCAAAAGGTCTTTTCTCTATGAATGTTCTCTATGAATCTGAAATTCCATTCTATAAATGGAATTTTATCTTATTCAAATCATGTTTACAGTGCATGAATATATAAACTGAATAATCATTTTAAACAAATCATTCGATTGTTTTGAATTTTTTTCCGTATTTTCCAATACTTAAACAACATATGGATAAACATCCTTTCAATAGTATATCCTTTGTGTGTATATATATATATATATATATATATATATATATATATATATATATATATATATATATATATGTGTGTGTGTGTGTGTGTGTGTGTGTGTGTGATATTTGAGAAAATATGTGTATTATTAATATTATTAATTGCAAAATATTCACATTCCTGTTCGAAATATTTCTAAAATGTTAGTATAGTATACCATATAATATAAATCGTTTTTTTTATTGTTAATTATTTATGCCTGTCTTTCTGAAAATGAAATTAGTGCAGATTTTGAATATAAAATGCAGTCTTTATTTGAATGCATTGATTATGTATAAGTTACAATTAAAACAATAAAATAGTTAAAGTTAAAACAATAGTGACTAGTTTTTTTAAATTATTTAAAATGGACTTTTAAGGAAGTTTACAAATATTAGTAATCGTACATTGACAAACTCTGTATTTTGTACAAATTAAAAATTACAAATTTTAAAAATTAAGTGGTACTTTAATTATAACTTCATATGAAAATCTCTTTTATTCACTTCTAAAAAATTTTATAAATACGTATGTGAATAATTAACAAAGTTACTAATGTTTTAAAGTTAAAATGCCATGTAGGGAAATTACAATGTAAAGTAAAGAATACATTTTTCGAGCAGAAAGGAATGAAACTTCAACACTAGCGTTTATTTAATAGTAAATACACTTTAGTGCAAAACAAATTTGGATAAAAATAAATACTAAATGAAAAAAGAAAACATGAAAATAATAAATACAGTGCTTTATTTACAAAATTATCTTCTTTTTATTATTTATGAATTCAGATAATCCAATTTTGCCTTCTGCAGCACGGCACGTAAAATCCAAATTTTATACATATTTTAGCCTCTAATACCTTTCAAAAATAAAATAACTATGTGAAAAATCGATTTAAGTTTAAATGTGTCTTCTTTTTCCATAGAAATTTAAGAATTTCAGAACAAATTTAGAATATATCACTGAAATATAAATAACTTGAAATCTGTATAATCATTATTCGGCTTTTCATTGAAATTTGCATTTATTTTATATTATCAATAGAAAATGTAGTTTACGATTTGTCTATCATATATAGGATTGACAAACACAATCTCTGAGAAATTTATTTGTATTTTACGTTTAAACAATTGTTTATTCACTATTATTGATGAAACAAATATATATTTTCAATTACCTATTTGAATAGATAAATATATTTAAACAGCAAATTGTTTAAGATTACAAAATATGTATAAGCATGGTGTTTGCTAGGCAGTAAATATTAAGTTTATTTTACCGAAATATTACTATTTATTTTGCATGTTCTGAGAAAATGTAATCATTTATTAAAAACAACGGACTGGAATATTTACCTTTTTCTGATAACATGCACGAATTCTATGATTTGCATATTTATGGCAATGTTTTTTGATAATATTTTATCTATACAACGAACTAAAAATAGCATAACACTGATATACATACACAAACACGCATATATATATATATATATATATATATATATATATATATATATATATATATATATATATATATATATTATATATATATATATATATATATATATATATATATATATATATATATATACACGCACACACACAACATATATATATATATATAATATATATATATATATATATATATATATATATATATATAT
Organism: Pardosa pseudoannulata; assembly: GCA_032207245.1. Taxonomy (NCBI): domain Eukaryota; kingdom Metazoa; phylum Arthropoda; class Arachnida; order Araneae; family Lycosidae; genus Pardosa; species Pardosa pseudoannulata. Next base: position 110,141,752 of record CM063504.1, read on the forward strand.
ATATATATATATATATATATATATATATATACAGATATATTATTATATACAAACTTTTATTTAGATATTTATAATTCGAGATTTACATGTTATCACCTTTAGATTTTCTTTGTATAAAATTTTTAATTGCCAATTTTTAGAAGCTATGTTTAATTTCTATTTACAATAAATATACATTTTTAAAATAAATTGTGGTGTTTAATTCAATATTACGGAAATACAATTTTCCAGTTTTATGCTATGGTATACAAAAAATGTAATTTTGTTGTACTAACTTGGATACTTTAATGATTAATATTTTCGGTGTGTAAAAAAAAGGATGATTTTTGAAGATGAAATTGAACATTTCTAAACATACTTTAAATTACTATCTTATTGTACTCGCACACTTGCTCCAGAGCTCGTATAACTGTTTAATACACTTCTACAATACATTTTTTTAGAGAATACTCAGTTACATCGTAGCATTTACGATCACCTTATCCGAATCTACAAAACGGTGTCTCCGGTAATGTCATTTTCAGATGTGAAAACAGGTAAAATTCTCCTGGAGCTAGAATAAGTAGGGTGTTCCAGAGTAGTAACTTTTTTGATAATGTACTTTTTCACAGTCAGATCACAATATGCTGAAGCAATGCTGTGTAAAAGAAACTAGTCGTTTGTTGTGGACATTCTTGTCTGATTCCACCTAGAAGTTGTTTAAAGATAAAAGGTAAAGTTTTTTATTGATACTCTGTAGAATTAATATGAATTATATGAAAACCCCCATGTGAAATTTTAATTTTAGCCGTAACAATAATAATGGTTTTCCATCTATCCACTATAACAATTTCTCGAAAGAACTGAACATTCTCATCTGCGATGCATCTAGGCCCATTCCAAATGTCCTTCTTCAATGTTTGTACATCTTTCAAGAAACCGTTAGACCACTTGTATATTTTTTTCATGGCTGTTTCTGTATGTATTTTTTACCATCTCGGGCATTCCAGAACGTGACTTCTCAAACAAAACGTATAATTTATTGTTAGCACTCGTCTCTAAAGATGACATTTTAAAATCCGAAGAATGAAATATTCGCTTTGTCAAGAATGATCTGCAGCTAACGGACAGCTCTAGAAATTAATTACATATGAAAGTATTTTTTCTCTCTTAGTGATACCAATCTCCAAAAGTAAAATATCCCATCCATCTAACACCTCTGTGAATTTAGGTTATTATTCTTGGAAACGTATTGAGTCTACCAAGAAAATAGGATAACAGCGCTATATAAAATTTCCACATTCAGCTGTTAACCGTTTTTAGTTACACCCAATAGTGTTAATAAGCTTTATTCGTTATGTAGAGATACCAATTGCGATCAAAATTAAAGCGCAGACCAAAGTGTTGAATGAGTTCTAAATGTGTTGTTTAAATTGTCTACTTCTAATATTTTTTGAATCATGCAAAATATGTATGTCCGTAAGCACATATGGGCATCAAGACTAAAGAAGTAAGGGTGGATAGACATAATTACTATATTAAAGGTTTCGATATAAAATTTCATTGTACATTTGTAGACATGTAACACAGAAATTTGTAATAAAGATTAATAAAAAATGTGTATTTTAATGGAAATTTGCTCACTGAAAATTTTCGCGATTTTAGTAATAACTCAATACAGTGAATACTGTATCTACTCTTCTTTAACCTGGAATATTTTAACTATATGGCATTACATTAATGATTGAGTTATTTTAATTTTTAACTTTCCCTGTGGTCTATGTTTCACCCATAATAAGAATAAAACTTTATAGATTTAAGGAGAAAATTCAAATGGTAAATATTAAGAGAATCATTGTTAATCCAAATGTCATTTCCACTGAACGTCTTTTACACATAAAGGGGTTGGATCACTAATTATTCATTTTAAGCGCTCAATTTAATAATGTTTTAACCCGTTCATTTTTTACAAAATATTGGTTTAGATTGAAATGTGGATTATGTACCGAATATGTTTATTAATCTCAGTAACATACGATAAAATAAGTGTATGATAGTGAATTATTTATTGAAGAAATTTTAAAATTAAATTATATTGAGAAATATCATTGCATCTAAATGTAATTCCCATACCACTTTCATGTAACAATTTTAATATCTCTAATTATTCATTTTGCACACAAAATTGCCGTTTTGAATCGTGTCACACTTTACTCTACTGAACAGATGCAATTATACTAATCCTTAATATAATTACATGAATTCCATCACCTTTCTCCTGCCTTTTCCAATGTTACTTAATCCACTTTTATATTATAATGATAAGAAAATATAGTATACATTACATCGTATTACTCTCTATAAATAGCAAGGGATGTTAACAGTTGTTCGATATCAGCTTACGTTCATCTCGTATTAGACGAATTGCACTTAATCACATAACACGACACATAACAAACATGGATTATTTCATTTATAATCGAAATATTCTTTTTAATGGCATTGAAAGAGCGTTGCCGTTTGATTAATTTAGTCCGCGTAGAAATTGGCTTCCAATCTGAAAAATCCCATGAGAGTCAAAATTTTGGGCGCGTTATATATACATAAGTTATATTTTTTCGCCGTTTTCCCTTCATTGAAAATTAGTGATGTGAATAGGTGAGAATTCTACATGAAGTAAAATAGTATGTTAGATTATTCAATATTAAAAGCTCTAATTTAAAAAATCAATATTAGAAAATATGATACCGTATAGGATTATTTATTTTCTGTAGGATTATTAATGTTCTGTCTACTATATAACCCAAAAAATTAAATATAAATATCTTATGCAAATGAAATTATCTCAAATAATATACGTAATATCTATAATAACATAAATTATTAATCTCGTTAAAATAAAATGGCGATAGTTCAACATGTTATTTTAGCAGAGATGTAATTTTTGTTTCTGAAACATTAGATATAACCCAAATCCTGTTACAGGAAATAGGAAAATGAAATCGTATGAATGACATTAATTTTCTGTAGAGGATAAAAACGAAATTTGATTCTTACCTTTAAATTTTGTAATAAAAATACTGAATAGTAATAAAAAACATAACAAAATACTTAGCCTTCTTTTAAAAAAATGCTATAAAATAATGAAATGCTCGCATAAAATGTCAGTAAATAATAAGTCAGAGGACACATTTACGCTGAAATAGGGAAAAATAATGCCCTGGCATTCTTCCCAAATGCTTGAATTTTCTGATAGAAAAAAAGAAATCCAAATGTCTTATCATTTGAAATTCTGATGGGTCAACGACTTGCTATGTTAAGTATATGAAATATATTCACATTTAAGGAAAAAATGTAAAAAGAATATTTAAAGAATGATACTCAGTTTGAGGAATCCTTTTAAAAGAAAATATAAAAAATACGCATATTATTCTTTTGTCGTTCCTTTTCTTCCGATGAAATCACAAATGACGAAGATATTTACCGGAACTAAAGATAACACATGCAAAATACATACATATATATATATATATATATATATATATATATATATATATATATATATATATATATATATATATATATATATATATATATATATATATATATATATATATATATATATATATATATATATATATATATATATATATATATATATATATATATATATATATTATATATATATATATATATATATATATATATATATATATATATATATATATATATATATATATATATATATATATATATATATATATATATATATATATATATATATATATATATATATATATATATATATATATATATATATATATATATATATATATATATATATATATATATATATATATATATATATATATATAATATATATATATATATATATATATATATATATATATATATATATATATATATATATATATATATATATATATATATATGTATATATATATGTATATAATATATATATATATATATATATATATATATATATATATATATATATATATATATATATATATATATATATATATATATATATATATATATATATATATATATATATATATATATATATATATATATATATATATATATATATATATATATTACTGTAAATCATTAGTTTTTTATTGAAATACTATTCTATGAAATAAATGAATTATACACTTTCACGGTAATTATTCATTTATCTAACTTAAATATTTTATTGATACTTGCTTATAGTCATTATAAAATTATCATAACAATAAAAATATTTTCAATGATAATGATTATTTTTTTCTTTATTTTCATTAATTACATTTTCATCTTCACTATTCTTAAAATTCCCCACCCATAGCTTAAATGTGAGGAATAAGAAACATTGTACTGACTCTACTATCTTCACAATGGGAGAGATTACTGTCGTTGATATAAGATTAGTAACAATCGCTGGCAAAAGGTAAAAAGACAGAATAAGAAATAATAAAAGGAATAAAACTAGGCAGCAGACTTTTGTACATAAATTTATTCAGGAGTTAAGCTGAAATGTATAAGGAAATTTTAGGATATAGCATTTGCTTTGCTTACATTTATGATAGAATAAATAATACTTATATAAACTTAAACTAAAATAGAGTATGAGTTGTTCTTACACATCCTGTTTGCATCCAGTTTTACATAGTAGTTGTATTTAATTAACATAAGAAACGTCTCTGTAAGATTTTACTGTTTAAAATATATTATTTACACTCTATTGAGTTACAATCTGCAATTATTAAAACTACGGTTTCCATAAGTAGTTAAACATTAGAAATAATATTTTCTCTTTTAATATTTTGATATTTTAATTAAATTATTAATAATTTAACAAAAAAATTTACAAAATTATTATTGCGAAATATTTCATAAACGGAGAAAATTCGTTTACTATATATATGTTCGCATTATGTAATTAAATATTATAGTTATATATATATATATATATATATATATATAAATATATATATATATATATATATATATATATATATATTTACATATATATATATAAATATATATATTTACATATATATATATATATGTGTGTGTGTATATATATATACATATATATATATATATATATATATATATATATATATATATATATATATATATATATATATATATATATATATATATATATATATATATATATATATATATCAATATATATATATATATATATATACTAACTTCCAAAAATTTAACCACGAAGATGAAAAATGTATACAAATCAACAAATACGGCTTTGATTGACACAAAATTTGTCAGGAAAATAGCATAAATATATTTATGAATAAAACAAAATCAATAATTATATACAGAAATGAAAACAATATTGATTTTTTTAAGTTATCAGATAATGACATATTGGAGACTTAAACAGAATTATGTATAAAGTGAAAATAAAAACATAAAATGAAAAAAATGACATCCATAGGGATGTGGTCCCCCCTCATCTGCATAAAAAACTTTACAACTTGTGATCATGCTTTCAATTAGGTGGTCAAAAACGCACAATTAAGAAATAGCTATTCTTCTTGTAGAACAGTTTTCAGCTCAATAAGAGTGTCTGGAGGTGTAAAACTACGAGATATAGCACGGCCGAGAGCATCCCAAAGATTTTATTTGGGATTAAGGTCGATCGAATATGCTGGTCAAGCCATATGCTCAATACCTTCATTCTCCAGGTAGCAATGAGACGAAGTCAGATCTATGGGGAATTACTTTATCTTCCATTAAAACAAAATTAGAGCCAACTGCTGCAGCGTAAAATCTCACAGTTTATTTTAATACTTCATCTCGGTACCGTACAGCCATCACAGAGACACGTTTAAAGGTATGAAGGTCAGTGCGCAATTGTATTGAAATCCCTACCCACACCATAATGCTTCCGCCTTGAAATGCGTGATGTTCGGTGATGTTTTGGAGCTAATTGCGTGTCCCTTGTTCATGCCATACACTTATACGCTTGTTATATGGCTCCAGAGCAAATCTTGACACATCAGTAAACATGACATTGCATCACTCAGACACAGTCCAACTGACATGTTCCCGGTACCACTTTAATCGTACCCTTTTGATTGGACGGATAGAAAAACATGAACTCGAGGTGCCCGGGAGTACAGTCATATGTAGTTTTCATTATCATATGTAATCATATGTAATCTTCGGCATACAGTAGCTGCAGATATCGCCTTACCAATGGGCGCTGTAACCATAGATGTCCCATGTGTGGAGGTCGCTCCGAAATTCTGCTTGGCTAAAATAGCAATATGTCGATCTTCCGAGGGTGTTGTAACCCTTGGAAGACCAGCTACGGGCCTTCGGACATTTATGTGTGTGGTTTCAAATTGTTTCCATAAATGTGAAATTACAGAATGATAAACGAAGAAAAGAGCAAATCTATGATAGACTATATTGCCGACTGTCCTGGTGAGCTGGCATGCTAAGCCACACAGCACGCCAGTGCTCAGAATCTTCTATTCGTCTTCAGAAAATCATAGAAACACGTATGTCTTAAAAAAAATCGTGCGAAAATTTTATACAGCTTCTATCAGCACTTACAATCAACTTCTATAAACCTTCATAAAGCTGGAATCTTGTAAGATTGTACTTTTTGCTTATTTCTTGACATGAAAGCGCGATTGACTGCTAACTAATATATTTACATATTTCCATCTACCTCTGCAGCTAATTCCATCCTCTTCAATTCTGATATATATATATATATATATATATATATATATATATATATATATATATATATATATATATATATATATATATATATATATATATATATATATATATATATATATATATATATTTATATATATAGTTATATCGTGTCTATTGGGGATTTGTTCCTCATGATGTGCAATTCAAACTGTGGAAGATAATTTATTTATTCAATACGGTAATAATTAATTTAGGTATACAAATAGTAAAGCGTAACTTGTGAAAGATTTTAAAGGATATTACAAACGCGAATAATTGTGTTCTAGTTTCACCTTTTTAATAAATAAATAAAGATATAAAGAATTCCTTTTTTGCAAATACTTTAGCCCTTCTCATAAATACTTACTTCCACTAAGCCTTCAATCATTCTCTTTAAGCTTCGTTAATAAGAGAAAATTTGAAATTCCTTTCACATAATCTGTATATCAGTAAAGAGAGTGTAGGGTAGGATTAGACATTTTAATATAAGAGCTAAGAATTTACCTGACGATAAAACAACTTATTTCTTAATTTTTTTCTAATTCCCTACATTCAATTAGACTTTTACAACAAACTCTCCAATATTAATTTTTAAGACAAACATAACTTTTATTGTTAAGGAACTTTTAAGGCATTTCGCACATCCTATTTTCAGGTAATAGTTTACTTTGGATTGTAAGAAGAAAATATTTTGATCTCTTACATATAAAAGTTATTAAATTAAGACTTTCAGAACAGAAAACTCTAGGTTACATATTTTTACATTTTAATATAAATCCCAGAATGCTCCGATAATCATAAGGGAATTACAAATAGTTTTGAAAGTTTTCTTATTATTTCGATTTAAAATGTTTTTAAAGAATAAGTTATTTTTTACATATTTTGAAGGATAATATTTGTTTATTTTGTTAAAGAATAACTTCATTATAAATCCTTTTGTTCATTATGAATTATAAGATCTGTAAGATTCTGTCTAGTTGTACCATTGCATCTTGTTTTTTGTAAATATTTTCAAAATGTGTAGAAATTATTTTTAATTGTAATGTAGGAATTCATGGTGGTCATCTAATAAAATACATCACAAATTAAATGCGCTTCAATTAATGAATATTATATTATATATATATAATTATATATATATAATTATATATATATATATATATAATATATAATATAATTATATATATATTGCATTTATGTATATATATAAACTATATACTTATATGAATTTAATATGTAGTTAGAATTGATTTGTTGTTTGGAGTTTAGTGGTATTCTAAAGGGACATGTTAAGCTAAACCCCTGATTAAAGAGAGAGATACAATGTAAATGTAGAATCAAAAACATATCAAGAGTATAATTAATAAACAAGTAAAAGTAAAAGATTATGAAGAAAAATGTTTAATAACTAAAAAAAGAAGGTAAAACGTAATAGAGACAGTATATGTTAAAATAGGATTAATATTATAAAATCAGCTTATATATACACGATATGTAATAGCAAGAGCATGAAAACAAAAAAAAATGAATGTAGTAAAAAAAAAGGCGTTTCAACGGGAACGAGTCCTTAAGATGTTTCCTTTTTTTCTATATTACAGAATATTTTTTGATAAAATAATGGAATAATCCTCGGCAATTTGCAAGTCTTTCGGTCAGGATACAGACTTCACATGTTGAACTTCAATTTTGTTTGATCTTTATTCACAGTAGATATCTTATTGGCAGTGGTCACATTTGCTGGGTTAATTAATTGTGAAGATTTAGATATAATTCTAAACAATTACTTGGTAGTATATGCTGCAAAAAATTATATCATTTTTGAAATTATAGCATGGTTTAATCCGACCAGCCGAACTTAATATTTTTCATCTTTTCTCATGTTACTATAGGAAGGCTTTCCAAAAATGCGTGATTTTGTTTTCAGTTCATAGAGTATTATTCAAATTCACAATTATTTCTAATATTTCCTAGGTTTGATCACAATGTACATGCATTTACATATTAACATTTTAGTTTCTTTGAATATATTACATTTAAACCATTAAAGTAGATTTAGAATGTACAGCCAAATAGAATATTTAAGTTATACGTCTTTTAAAAGGATGGAAGATCAGTGTTAGTATTAGATGTTTATCTGAGTCTATTTTTTCAGCACGTAGAATAGTAATCTATGTTTAGGTTTTAAGTCTCATCTCAATCTCTGAAACCTATCAAGATTCACACTCTAAGATTTTAAATGAGGAATTTGTGACATAAAAATGACCTGACTTTCTCAGAGTATTTGTAAACACAGAACAGATTTTGACTGTAGTAAAAATAAACCTTGAACTAATCGGTCCATTAATCTTATATTTTATTTTAATAAGTTTTTAGCTGCATCCATAGTATGTTCCAGTGTTAGAAACATTTGGTGATTTTTATTATAATGCACGATGCATATTATCATTATAAATTGAAAACCTGTAGCATGTTTTAGACTCTAGAAAATAGCAACCTCTGTACATACTTACTAATGGACACTACGGTATAATATAAATAAAAGAAAAAAATAGATATCGAAGAGGCTAGCTAGGAAACAGATGGCTGTTGAGACCGAATAATCCTAAAGGAAATTAACTCTTTCCTTAGGATAGCTATGGATAACTGACCTAGCAAATCTGGTTGATCATAACTATTATGAGTTAATTGGTTAGACCCCATTAAAATTTAAATGTTGCAGATTTAAACAATGGTTTCAAGACAACTGTTACATTTATTACTAAGCATACATTACATATCTGTAATAATAAAAAACCTATTTTAAGGATTATTGAAACATAGAATAACATTTCGCAACATCATTTTTTCAGAACTCATCATACATTTGTATACTGTGGGTATTATTAACAGATAAGAAAAGTTCTGATCATGTTTCATTCAACTACAACGTAACATTTACTTAATATTTGTACTGCAAAATTATTTTAATGACAATACCCCATACATATATGTCAAATAACTCATAACTCTAGATCTTTGACTTCTAAATCATTTATACTTATAAAATATAATAAGAAATAATTTCAAATAAAACTAGCTTGACTAGAACTGAACTGTAAAAACCTTGTCGAAATCACATCTCACTCCAAATAAAGTAAACTTCTTTCTAAAGAATAAAATCGTCTTTTTTGCCTTATTTCAAGCGGTTTGTATAGTTTGATGTTCCATTGGAAACAGATTTGCCGTGCCTTCAATAGCAATGTCAATAGTATTCATATTATGTACATAAATTGGAGTATCATATCTACGAAAAATAGATTTTCCGAGGTACATCCATAAGTTCTCAATTTTGCTAACAGCAGGAGACTAACCAAAATATTCACTCAATGTCTTCGCAATTAAGGAACTCGTATGCCTGGTTGGATGTATGTGGAAGAGCATTATTATCTATAGAAAAAACGTCAAATTCATATGCAGCTCTGAATCTTACATAACAATATTACACAGAATTTAAAACAATATCCCGATTTATCTAGGCGGTCATAGATATGCTGTTGAAAACGTGTAATAAGTTACGGGCATCGATTATTATTCCTCACTGTACCATTTGACAAACACTACCGAAACAGTGACGATCTATAATTTTTTAAGGATATCTTATTAATTTTGACTTTCTCCAGATGTAAACACTTTTAGATTAATCCAAAATAAAAATATTAAACCACAACTCATCAGTAAAGAAAATATAAAATTATTCATCATTATTCCAGTAATGATGTTTTTTCCACCAATTAAATTAATCCTAAATTTTTGAGAAGGCAATCAATCAAGTAACCTCAAATTTCTGGCATAAAGGATTTTATAACTAAGCCTACTATAAATAGTATATCGTTATATAGCAGCTTCAGTCGAGTCTGCAAGACCTGTTAGCGTAAACGACGGGTCAAATCCCACATCTCATTTATAGATTAAAGATCTCTATATATTTATATATATATAATTTTATATATATATATATAAATATATAAAATATAATATATATATATAAAAAAAAAATATATCATATATATATATTATATATATATATATATATATATATATATATATATATATATATATATATATATATATATATATATATATATATTATGACCTTTAGATGTTATTACAACAGATGTACCCTGTTGAAATTCATCCCATAACGTTGAGATTGCCTGTCTTGACTGTTGAGAAATTTAAATGCAACAGCTGCCTTCCTTCTTAAATTACTATAAACTGGCAATTCACAATTTTTTCCAAATGATACTCCTAAGCAACATCCAATAGACAAACAAATATCTATCAAAGCCACAACAAAAGGATTTCAGTCCTTGCACATTAACATCAATATATATATATATATATATATATATATATATATATATATATATATATAATATATATATATATATATATATATATATCTATATATATATATATATATATATATATATATATTATTATATATATATATATATATATAACTATATATATTAAATATATATTTATATATATATATATATATATATATATATATATATATATATATATATATATATATATATATATATATATATATATATATATATATATATATATACATATATATATATATATATATATATATATATATATATATATATATATATATATATATATATATATATATATATATATATATATATATATATATATGTATATGTATATATATATATACAAATATAGTTAGATAGGGAAGAAAGAAGGCCAAATGGTTAGGGCTGTCCAACTATGGCATGGGTTTTTGCAGCCATTCGGAAACGGCTTTAAGCAGCAGGTCCCGGTCTCATTAGCCCTCGTGTATAAAAAAGTAGACCGCAATGCTGTCAAAACTTCCTAAACCCACATAGATAGATTGTTATAATTTTAATCCCGGATAATTAAAACAATACATGGAACTTGGGAGAAATAATTAAGATTTATTTATAAAAGATTTGAGGTATATTAGAAGTCTTCGTATTGATTAAAGTCTATGTTATCAGCTTTTAAATATAGGCATAATTGTAGATAACCAAACAAACGCTTGCTTCTGGAATATATTATAATATTTAATAAGTTTATGTTTACGATATGATGCATTGTTTCAAGAAATTTCGAATATTACAGGGTGATGAAATTTAATAAAGCTGAAACCTCATTTGCATCATAAATAACTTCTAAGAGAATATAATTAAAAGCGCCTCTAGAATCAATTATTCCTAGCGACCAAACATTCATCATTATTGGATGGGAAACATTGTTCATTATCCGAATGGCTATAAATATTCTTTAATAGAATTTATTAAAAGAAATATTTCTAGTTCCTATTTACTGAGCTTGCTTTTCGTCTGTATGAATAAAAGCTAACATATATTTCTAATTACAAAGAAAGATACTTAATTCCAGGTAATTAAATGTGAAATTATTATTTTTTTGCATTATCTCGCAGTTATATCTCTTCTAAAAAATTGATTGAAAAAAGTACAATGTAATATTGTTAAACAGTCAGCTGGAATAATCACAGACACTTTATTAAATTAAATTATTCATTTCAAATCTGTTTATTTCTTTCAATAGTAAACTCATGAAAAACATTTAATCTCGTGCATTATTTTTCTTAATGACTTAATTTTCAATGATAAATTGCATTTTTAATGAAATTCTAGTGTGCAATTTGCATGGTCAATTTATTTTTTTTAAATATAATTAACATTAAAGTAGTCAAATTCTTTGAAATTAATTGATAATGTTATCGATTAATTAGGAATTAATTTTTTCTATTTAGGCTAAATTTTACAAAACAATGCGCATTTCAAATTTATGTGTATTTTAGATACTAAAATATTGAGTTGTATTTTTGAAAAATATTTTTTATTAATTTATTTATTTGGGTTGGAGTTTTGGTACCTGGATATAACAATCATAAAAATTTGTACGTAAATTGAATGTTGTACTCGAATGAATGTTTTGGGCTTACTTGCAATAACAAAGTGAGTGACAAAACTTTTAGCATTACTTATTTTCTATACAATAGAAGATACGATAATTACAATATTTAAGTCTGATATAGTTGAGCATAGAATCCAAAAAGTCAGTAGAAAATTCCCGAGACTGGACTCATATACATACTGGTGAAGGAAGTAGAAGCCTAGGATTTGGGCCGGTTTCACCAAGTCTTTTAACGGGCTAACTGCGTTTAGCACATGACGCCAAACAATGGTGGAGCTGAATTATCTATTTAAACAGAGATTTATCGCGGTTATCAGATAAACGCCTTTGATAAGACAGTCACTTAGGGCCGATCCCACCAAAGTCGTTTAACGGCTAACTACGTTTAGCCACGATTAACCCTGGCGCCAACCAATAATAGAACGCGATTCTCCTTTTAAACCAAGATTAATTGGGGATGGTGTTAAACGACTTTGGTGGGATCGGCCCTTAATGTGTTATGTACCTAATGATGTACTCCTGATAGCTCATTCTAGTATGTGCATAGAATCTACAAACTTTTAAAGTGTAATTACGTCTAGAGAATACCATAAACAGACCATAAAATCTGGAAACGTGTATGGAGAAGGAGGTTATTGCTGTCAATTATGCCTTTTCAACCTGCCCAAATATTTTCTATTCTATTATAATTTGGGCTTCGAAACAGCCACAAAATGTGTTAGTTATCATGAAATATCCTTCCACGACACATAATTTCATTATTGTACACGAAATATCCATCAACTACAAAGTTTGGAATGTAGAATTTTACGATCTACTTAACTGTCAGTAAGATCATTTTTCAAATGGCTGTTTCTTTTTAACCTTCCACGACTACGAGAGACTACTTCCAGGATAGCTAAAGTATATACAATATATAATTACAAAATTAATGAGGGTTTTTATCTGTTCATCAATTAGCAAACTAAGAAAGAAAACAGGTCTCTCAGAAATGTCTACCGGTATATTGGTTGCATATTTCAACAATTCAAAAGCTAATCTTAATTTACATGGCATACCCAGGAAACTAAAAGTAATCATTTAAGAACCTAGCTTGTTAAGATGCAGTGATCTATTGAGCTACACTAGGCAAATACCTATTTCCTTTAACTTAATAAAAGTGCGAATGGAGCCTTACAAATATAAGAGAAAGGTTTAAAAGATGAAGCTTTTTTACAATCGCAATTCTCCAAGGAGCACAATGAAATTAATAAAAGCCAACAGGACTCTAAAAAGGATTATTGCGAGGACGACCAACGACTATGCAAACGAATGAAACAGAACTAGTGGGGAATTATATGATAGTCCATAATCAATCATGTTAATGTTCAATTGTGCAACTTTCAATTCTGAATGCAAAAATTTACTTGGAAGTTATCAAGCAATTGAAAAAAGGGTAAAATGTATTTCAAAACAGATCGCTCATAGCAGGATGGTTCATTAGGGAAAAGTTTGACCCCACATGTCTTTTGTAGTGACTGAATATCTTACATCAAAACACTTTTATGCTCTTCCCAAATACATGAAAGAACATCGTTTTAAAACACTTCAAGATAGCCAAAGGACCATAATCACAAGGCTTCGCAGTTTCTCTTAAAACGAGTTCGAAGAATTCTACTTCTTTCAGGAAAGCTGGATTAACTGTATTGCTATCAAAGTCATATACTCTGAATATTTTTAAGTGTTTTTCTTTGAAAGTAGAATTATTAATTCATATATATATATATATTCTAATTGCTTTTGTGACAAGATTTGTAGGAAGGATCAGATTATACGGTTAATAAAGACGAGAGAAGGCACAGAGACGCCAACTGTAAATGGTTCTAAAAGGACAAATTAGTGGGATAATGGAATCTCAGACATCTTAAGATAAGTGTATCGACATTTTGCTGAATCTCAGTGTTTGATTTCAAAATTCTGTCAAATATTTGTAGTGTAGGCGATATTACTTGATAACCATTACAAGGTCAACCAAAAATAATATCATTTCAGAAAGATAAGGAGATAGATATGGATCTATTTCTGAACGATATAAATTGTTATCTAGTAAAAACCAAATATTTTTAGATTAAAATGGAAATTAAATGTCTTTATCGGAGGACTTTATATTCGGCCAAATAATGCTTTCATAAATAATATTTTTAATAAAAAACTAAAAGAATAAGCACTGTAATACTTTAAATATACTATCAAATTTAAAATAAACTTTATATTTTGCCCATCTATAAAATTCGTAGAACTAAAGTGACTTATCCACTAACAGTGTAGTTTAGAACCGTATAAAATGATTTTATTTTACCTTATGCTATATAAAATACCTCACTTTAATATAGCATAAGCTTTTTTAGGTATTTTTAAAACATTTCGATTTTATTTTAGAAAAGTTATCGAGCATTTTATGAGGCTGCTTGTTTTAAATTTCGTGACATATTTTCCTTATGTTCGGAACCAAAATACAAAAAGAGAGTAAATAACAGCAGAAAAATACATTTTGTTGATGTGTAAATATTATTTTTCGTTGAAAACTTGAAATTCGTGGAAATGTTTCTCTTTACGAGAAAAATAAATTTTCTGAATTTAAGGTATATTACGATTTATAAGAAAGAAAAACAAAATGTAATGAAATATAACATGCACTTGAGGAGATCTTTTTCAATAGTATACCCCAAAATATACATTTAATAGAATGGACTATTTTAAAGTTTTTGGAGATAAAATTATATAGGATGATGTGTTCGTAAAGTAATATTGATGTCATTTATTTAAGCACTTAAAATTAGTACAAATTTTAAATATTTTGATTTGAATTTTACGAAAAATTAATGCATTATGAAATTAAACCTAAGTAAAATAAAAATATTTTTTATTGGAACATTTCTGATATCGAATATCTGATATCTGTCAAAATATCCCTTTTATCCATGGAAAATTTAATATTTTATCTCAAATATTGAAGTGTATCAGAAGTATAACAGAATTAAGATCTCTAAATTGATTTAGAGCAACTACATTGTTTTAAATTCGTTTCAGCTTACAATAGGATGGTTGAGAAAAATGTTTGAATGAAATGCATTTCATTAAAAAAATTACTTTTTGTTGGAACATTTCTGATTTTATATAGCTAATATCTGTCAAAATATCCCTTTTATGCATAGAAGATTTAATATTTTATATCAAATATTGAAGTGTATAGGAAGTATAACAGAATTAGGATATCTAAACTGATTTAGAGCAACTACATTATTTTAAAATTTTTTCAGCTTACATTAAGGTAGTTGGGAAAAATATTTCAATGAAACGCATTTCATTAAAAATAAAATTATATTTGTTTTAACATTTCTGCTTTTATATATCTTATATCTATAAAAATATCCCTTTTATTCATAGAAGATTTAATATTTTATCTCAAATATTGAAGTGTATAAGAAGTATAACAGAATTAGGATCTCTAAATTGATTTAGAGCAACTACATTGTTTTAAATTCCTTTCAGCTTACAATAAGATAGTTGAGAAAAATGTTTGAATGAAATGCATTTCATTAAAAATAAAATTACTTTTTGTTGGAACATTTCTGATTTTATATATCTGATATCTGTCAAAATATCACTTTTATGCATAGAAGATTTAATATTTTATCTCAAATATTGAAGTGTATAGGAAGTATAACAGAATTAGGATCTCTAAACTGATTTAGAGCAACTACATTATTTTAAATTCCTTTCAGCCTTCATTAAGATAGTTGAGAAAAATGTTTGAATGAAATGCATTTCATTACAAATAAAATTACTTTTCCTTGGAACATTTCTGATTTTATATATCTGATATCTGTCAAAATATCCCTTTTATGCGTAGAAGCTTTAATATTTTATGTCAAATAATGAAGTGTATAGGAAGTATAACAGAATTAGGATCTCTAAACTGATTTAGAGCAACTACATTATTTTAAATTCCTTTCAGCCTTCATTTAGATAGTTGAGAAAAAATGTTTGATTGAAATACATTCCATTTCATATAAAATTACTTTTTCTTGGAACATTTCTAATTTTATATATCTGATATCTGTCAAAATATCCCTTTTATGCATAGAAGATGTAATATTGTATCTCAAATATTGAAGTTTATAGGAAGTATAACATAATTAGGATCTCTAAACTGATTTAGAGCAACTACATTATTCTAAATTCCTCTCAGCCTACATTAAGGTAGTTGAGAAAAATGTTTGAATGAAATTGATTTCATTAAAAATAAAATTAGTATAGATAAATCCTAAAATGTATGTAAAAGTACTTAAACTCCTGAAGAATTAAATTCCTATGATAACTTTAAGGTTTTGAAATTGTCATTAGCAACTATACAAACTTATAATTCGGTAGAAATAGATGTCTAAAATTAATCCATAAGATTTCATTATTTAAAAGTAAAAGGGTTGTATATTGAGAAAACATACATGAAAAAGTCACTTTAAAAATATTATTTATAAAAAAGTAAGCAGGTAACATGTTTATCCGTTTTAAGTTATACAGTTTAATGTATATCTTATTGATATTAAGAATTTAAACTAAAGGAACAAATGATTTTGAATGCAATTTGAGTGTTAGGATAATATAAATAAGCCTTTCGTTGTTCATTTTTATTTGGAATATCACAACACACCATCTTAAAAAATGCTTATCCATAATATTTTAGTAATAGGATAAAAGTAGTTTTAATACATCTTTTAGATTATTTTAGCTTAAGAGGTTTAAAATTGTAAGTATATTCTAAAACTTATTTTCTTAAAAGAAAAGTTTTTTTATAACAAAATGAGCAGAATTTTCTTGAGAAACATTATTAATGTTTCTGTTTAAAAAAAAGTATGCATAAATTCAATTTCAAAATAAGTAGTCAAAATTCACATTTATGTGAAATTCGAAGCTTATGAAATATTCTATTTTCAAGAGCTTAAAATAAGCTTTCATGGTTATTACAAGATAGTATAATCTAATGTTTAAAGAAGGGGAGATTATATGTAATTTGTATTTAAACATGGGGTGGCATCGCCTTTCTGCAGTCAGAAAATTGAGAGCATTTTTGTAAGATTATAATAGCCTTATGACTCATTGTTTTTAGATATAGCTGCTAAGGGTACTGTTATAGATATGACCTATATGATCTAGAAATTTCCAGAACATTGGGACTCCTAAATACAGTCAACTATTAAGGAGATACTTATGCCATGTACATCCATGATATTGTCAAGTATAAAAAGTAAATAAATAGGTTATTCTATTATTTTATTATATGGATTGTAGACCAACTATATATTTAAACCTTAATTAAAAGCTAAATCTTCTCTAATATAGCCTCTCTTCCCTGCTAACGATAAGTATCTAGATAAATATCCCAGTTATACATTGCTTCTGAATGATACTTTACTATAACACAGGTTTCAGGGGGTTTAAAATAGATTTTTCTTCTATTTCTGATCACTATGGTACCTCTAGAAATGACGAAGTGAACATGCTTTTTAAGTATACTGTTCAAAATCAATGGCGATGCCAATATTAAGTATTCATAATGAAACATTGGTGGGATATTAAAAGAAGAGGTGACTAAGTTCTGACAGAAAAGGTAAATTTGCTTCAAAATTGATACAAAGACTTATTTCCATTTCAAAATATAGTTCTTGAAATGTGGGAAACTTATCTTTTTCTGAAACCGTTTCTCCCTCTTCATAGTATCACATAGTAAAATTAAACAAAAGTGTTGTTTTGGAAACACTTTTCTTCCCTCCTGTGTTCGTTTGATGACAAAGAGGGGTATATTAAACAACTGATCTTTTGCAATTGACAATGCAGTGAATTCCGGAAGACATACTTTTGGCTCAATTAACTCATAGGCCAAAATTAATAACTTACACCGAATCATTCAAGGCTCAGGAAGATTATCGTATGGAAATTGGTGTAACTTGATCTGTGTCTTTTGGTCACTTATTAGTTTATATCCTACTAACTGAGTGAAAGTACTGCTTTATTTTTATCTAACAGGATAAATAGATTGTTCACACTGTCAAGTTCCCTAGTTTCATCCTTGCACCCTTGATTGAACCACATTGTTTTAATCATCAAACGTTGTATCATTGTTTTGGTTTGGATTCTTCAAATTAAATGATACACCGTTCTGTGAGTCTTCTGTTTACACTTAGAAGGACAGTCGTCGTAACTGTCTTCGCTGGTACGGAATACATTATGAGTATCTAACGAGAGTCGGGTAGAAAAATGTTACATTAATGCATGCCACATACTCAGTGAAATATCCAATCTATTCTCTGAAAATAATACATTTTTGTTGTTGTTTATTTAATATTTTATGGCTTTAAAAGCATTGTTTCAACTTCTTAAAACCATTGTTGTACGTGTATGCTGTGCAATATCAATAAATTAGACTCTCGTATCTCCAAGAACGTTGGGTGACCAGTGTTTTTTACTTTTACTCTTCGGACATCACCAAATATGTCCTAAAGGAGAAAGAAGGGTTGGTTACAATTAACTTGCAGAACAAGGCAAGACATTTTAGTCACACCAGGTAGGTAATACATCATGATTTATATAAGAATGGTGCATCCCTCCAGCATCGTCTTTCGCCATTTTCTAGCAAGAAGAGCAGATGGAGAGAACAGAAATAGAGTCAACGAGCAGATGATTTAGTTCTAATATTTTTTTCTAGACACCTTTACCGATAAGAATTTTGTTTTTGTTCTTAGAGTTCCCTGCTCTAATATTGCAATTAAAATATTTCTGTAGGAAAATTCCTTGCTCATGTTAGTCCTGGCTTATGTTTATTAATTTTAATCCTGTACATAGTGTACATAAATTATTATTTATTTATTTATTTTGCCTATTAGATCTGTAAATCGTAGTTGTGTAGGTATCTAGAACATTTATCTTGGTAGGTCACAATATATGCGGCTATGACTTTCTATTGCATTGTTGGATAGTAATGCTACCTAACAGCATTAATATTTATTTTATTTAAAAATATATTCATCTAATGTTTCCTTTAACAGATTGCAAGTTGGAATCGAAAAGAATAATATACAATTAGATATTACGGCATTCTTACTTATGAAATGTTAGTGTTCTATGGTATTTACGAAGTAAATACAAACATTGGAATGGAAGTAAATAGTAACGTAGAAATTGCAGTATGTTTTACCTAAGCTGAGGTAAAAGATAGAGGTGACAATATTCAATATTTGCTATTTATAATCATTTGGAAAGCAAATTTGTAGCCACGAATGCAGATAAATACATAAAAAATATTTGATTTAATTGAGAAAATTCTTTTGTTAAAACATGCTTGAGTTCACCGTAGAATAAAAGAATTATAAGTGGATACCCCATGATATCTTTTAAACAATTTTCCTTGGGTTGTATAACAGGTCGAAAAATATTATCTGTTATTCTTTTAATAACTTCATGTACGTTTAGTTTCCTGTTGCCATTTGAATGTACATCAATTATTGCAATATGGTATCAATTATAACTATAAGGTATCGTTAATACCTATTATATTAGGATTTACGTTATTTATCTCGATACAAAATAAACTTTCTGTTTTTGCAGTGGTTTTTTCCTTGCAGGCTATAAATTAATAAAATAATGCAACTACATAAGAAATCTTGCAAAAAATAGATTGAAATTAAATTCTTTTTAATTTATGTACGCTTGTTTAAAATGGACATAAAAAGTTTTAGTCCACAGCATGTGAATATGCATTAATTTTCCTCTAAATATTTTAGACTAGTAGTGTATTTGCACGTTATTTTGATATTTTTTAACGTAAAGTAATTATTAGAGTATGTAAGGGAGTAATACTCAAAGATATATCACACCAGTCGTAAATATAAAATTACTATATATTTTGGTTATTTCACCGTATGAGTTTTAAGTTGCATTTCAGTAACTTATCAAAAAATTTAAAATTTGCAAACAGTTTCTGTTTGTCGAAAATATTTTTCACTCCTCAAAAGAAAACATTCATTCCCTTAGTATTTTTATTTAAGTTTCCTGCGTTTTGAATACGGTGACTCTAATGACATTAAGAAATATGAAGCTCCGATAATTTTTATATTTTACTGGCAAAAGTTCAGTTCTTCACCCAACGAGTTTCTAAATTCATTATTTCACGTTACAAACATGAGTATATTAAAGATAAGTACGAAAGAGATTACAAATTATTACTCTATAAAATATACACCCAAAAAGGTATACATTTTATTAAAGCCAAATTATTAATGTTTAAATGAGATTCATTGAAAATACATGAATGAACAATTTTACAAGCTCACTCCATATTCTAGGATTTCCGTAAAATTCTTTAATAAAATGATCACTCTAGACAACTTTGATGATATATTCGATACCATGTTAAAAAATAGCTCTTGAAAATGTTACATATTATGCACACATACACACATATAATATGTATAATAAGTATAATATATAATATAATATAATATATGTATATATATATATATAATATATATGTATATATGTGTATATATATATATATATATAATATATATATATATATATATATATATATATATATATATATATATATATATGTATATATATATATATATATATATATATATATAAATATATATATATATATATATGTATATATATATATATATATATATATATATATATATAATATATATATATATATATATATATATATATATATATATATATATATATATATATATATATATATATATATATATATATATATATATATATATATATATATATATATATATATATATATATATATATATATATATATATATATATATATATATATATATATATATATATATATATATATATATATATATATATAATATGATTATATACCTCCTACCCATAAAATCGGTATCCATACCTGTATGCTTTAGGTTCAGAAGTTTAAAAGGGAAAATATGGTAAAATGCAAATATATCCGGTCTCTTTTCTATAATTTTCAATTTAAATGCGATTTATTCGCAGTTCACAGATTTGAGTAAATCACAGCTGAAGTAATATGTACTTGTATTCCAAAGTACATTTCCTACCAGAGTTTCTAGTCGTGTTACTTACTAATAAAATATTTTAAGGGTTTCAGAATAGACTTACAATATAAACTACAGAAAATTAAACCTTTTATCTTTCTATAGTTTAAAAATAG
Source organism: Pardosa pseudoannulata (assembly GCA_032207245.1). Taxonomy (NCBI): domain Eukaryota; kingdom Metazoa; phylum Arthropoda; class Arachnida; order Araneae; family Lycosidae; genus Pardosa; species Pardosa pseudoannulata. The sequence goes on from CM063504.1 coordinate 110,163,728, forward strand.
TTTTGTTGAATTAGGAAAGGTTCATTACGGTATTACGTTTTATTTTAGAAGTATAATTCATATTTTAAGCCTTATGTATTGTAAAAATGTACTTTTTCAACAATACATATTTTATAAAAATCATTTGAATATGTTATGTAACCTTTCATTGATATGTCATTTCAACTATAATAGAAAATATAAGTTATAAATTCTTTAAACATTCCTTTGGTTAATATTTCCAACCTTTAACTTCATTACATAATATTTTGCATAGCGAATTTCAAGGTTTAGTTTCCCCAAAAAAGTATGATAACATCATAAATCTTTAAAGAAAAATAAGCCTATAAAATATTAAGCAACTGATTACTTTACTGAAAGAAAAGTAAAATAATATCAATTAATAATGTAGTTGAGTACTGCACAATGTATTTTGTTATTAACAAGTAAAAATTTAATAAATAATAAATTTATTGGAAAATGATCACTTCTGTTGGCATATTATTGAGGCGTATTATATACACAAAGATAGAGGATAAAATAAGACGAACATCTGTGAAAAAGTATGACGTAATTCACACCTGCAGTACAGACGCGCCACCTGCAACAGATGTGTGTCACCTAGTGATCGTGAAGAGGAACGTATCAATCTCTGAACAGAATTCACCTTCTTTGCATGCTTCTATCATACTGCAGTGATAAGTTGATTAAGTAGTGATGTCAGAATTGTCAGAGTTCCAAAGAGGAATGATAGTTGAAGCGCGATTAAGTGGAGCATCCGGTTACGGAAACAGGAAAACTTTTGGGGTTTGCAATGACTACGGTATCAGCCATTATGCCAGCGAACATGAAAGAGGGTAAGGCAGCACGTCTTCAAAGCACAACAGTGGCCGAAAATCAAAGTTTGTTGATAGGGATAGACGGGTTCTGTAGCTTATAGTAACCCGAAAACACAAGCAATCGTTATACGGGATAACATCCGAAATGAATAGTCATGTCCATGATCTGTTTCAACAAAATCTGTGAAAAGAAACTTTATGATGGGAACATTCATTTCAGAATGGCAATTCCTAAACTTTGGTACAACAACTAATGCTTTCAAGGGACGCTAATGAACAGAGATCACAAAGGCTAGTCTCCACAGCAGTGGCAATAGGTAGTATGGTCAGATGAATCGTCTTTCATCCTATTTTAGACAAACGGACGCGTTTATGTCTAGAGAACTCAGAGAGAAGCATTCCATGCTTCAATGCCTCTTCCCGACAGTGAAGCAGTGGAGTGGCTCCATTATGGTATGGGGATATCTTGGCGCTGTCTTGGGTCATTTGTTATTATGCATGGGAGGATCAAATCTTATCACTATGTAAGCATTCTATTAGATCATGTCCATCCTTTTGTCCAGACTGTATTCCCCAGAGAGCAACCGTTTTTTCAAGACGATAACAACCCTATCCATACTGATAGATCTGTTCAAGACTTGAAATATGCAAAGTATTTGGATTAGCTAAGCTGTTTGCTTTAAGGATAGAGAAGAAACTATTTTTTTATGTTACTACGTTCCAAGGTTTATGGCATATAAAACAATACGCTATATCATAGAAACACAAAGAAAGAAGTTTTAAAACTGCAATCGAAGCAAATCGGCATTAACTAACTAATCGTTGACATAATCTAATTATCTATGATATGTTCGTACTAACTGTTTTACAATATAAAATGCCTATATTTACCAAATCGTTCTTCCTATCCTGTGGTTTTCGTCACTCCAGATTCAAAGGAAATTTCAAAGGACACACAATGATTTCATTTGTCTGGAAACTGTCAAAGAAAAGTTAGACATTTCATTTGTGAACAAACATAATCATATAACACATTGTATGCGGGGTACATATTAGCACGTTTTCTGACGATTGATACTTGAGCGCGGGACACGTACTAGTACAGTTTAGTGTAACAAAATGGTTTATTTCTGGGTACAAAAATAACGGTAAATGCAGGAAAACGAAGCCAAATGTTCTAGTTTATTACATAGATTCTGGAAACATTTAGACAAATAAAAACTAGTTTTTACATTAGTTGATAATAACTAATACATCAGTCGAATAACTAAATTTAAGCGCAAAATGCCAGCTCCCGGTACAATTCCGTTTCGAAATCTACCTTCACACAATGTGTTAATAGAATGAATGAATCTTATATAGTAATAAAAGCTTTTATTTATATTTGTTATCATTAAAACGAAGAATTTACCGAATGTTACTGTCTATGATATTATTCTTGTTTTATAGAGACTCTAACATAAATATAAGAAGATATCCATTTTGATTTCTGAATTTTAGACCCTAGAAATTTTACATTATTTATCAGACATATACCTGAAAATAAATATAAATTAATATTTCGTTTTAAATGCATGATTAATGCAAAAATTGTTTACAACATTTATTTTGACAATAAATTTTTCAGAATTTTAACTTATTTATTACTAATGCTTAAGCTCTTTCACAACCGATAGCATAAACAAGAATCTAGATACAATATGAAATTCGCTCATGTGTCAGAAAACATCGAATATGATTGTATGTGTAGCACGTAATTCTGAAACGTGATATTTGTTTACACTTCAGATATCTTAAATTCCACCTGATACGACAACCGCCGAATAAATCTGAGGTATTTGATGTCATTTTCTTTCTTGACTAGTATTTCATATCTTACTTTTGAAACATGTTTCATTCCTGTCAGTATTCCCTTTAAAAAGTAATATATAACACCCAGATACATCTTTTCTCAGTGAATACTTTGTGTTACATAAGGATTGCTTTAGAAGTCATAAATTTTCATCATAAATTTGATTAATGGTAGACACAGATTTACCATTTGACTTAATCAAACACAAGAAATGGTTTTTATTTTATTGAAGCATCACGGTATTTATAAAAAACTTTTACAAATGTATAAATGACTGACATTCATTCTTTTGTATGGTATTCCATAACTTATTTTCAAAAGATCTTTCCTTTACAACAGAATTCTCTTTAATAACACCTAGATATATACTTATGAAAAATAATACCTCAAAAGTCATACATTTTAGTTTATAAATAATAACTTTAATCAGTAATTTTAATAGTGAAATATAATGTATAATTTATTCTATCGAAAATGGAGTATAGCTATGAAGAAATTTCAAATTAATTCAAAACTGAAGATGAAATAAAAATTAACTAAAAAACAGTTTTTTAGACTAAACAACTGTTTTTAGACGTTAATTGGAAAAAGAAATTTAATTTAATTTATTAGTGTTAAATACAAAAGTCGAATATAATTTTAGTAGATATTCTTCAAGAATCGAAATGAAAAGAAATTATGTATTCATATTATAAATTATTCTTAAATCATTTACTAACAGTTAAAAATCAAGTAATTTTTGTTAATATATAATACATAAATACTGAGCATTTTAGTCTAATTTACCTCTATTTGAATATACAGCAGAACAATTTTAAAGACATTATTTATTAATGATTTATTAAACATATTAATTAGGTTTATAAACTGTAAATTATTGAAAGCCGCAAATTCCATCTCGCTTTCTTTTATTAAAAAGGCATATCAAACTTTTACTTTAAATATTGATAAAGATGATTTGGTAATGTTATACAATAAATAATTTAATCTCTATATTTGTTTTAAGGAAAAATTAAATATAATCAAAAATAATTATTCATGCATGTCGATTATTTGCATGTCGATTGTTAGAAATGCATTTAGTAACAGATTAATGAATAAAATATTTAGCTACTAAATTATTCCGGAATACAAAGTTTAATGAGGAATAGATTTATATAAATGTAATTATAACTCATATTTAACTTTATAAATGCTAATAATTGTTTTCATTTATATTACTTTAGAATATTAAAATCGGAAAATTATTTGAAAAATTAAATATAATCAAATATAATTAGTTCAATTTATTTGCAAGTCGATTGTTAGAAGAGTATTTAGTAAGAGATTAATGAATAAAATATTTAGCTAATAAATTCTTAAAGAATGCAAAGTTTAATGATGAATGGTTTTATATAAATGTAACTATAACTCACATTTAACTTTATTAATGCTAATAATTGTTTTCTTTTATATTACTTTAGAATATTAAAATCTGAAAATTATATGAAAAATTAAAAACAATCAAATATAATTAGTTCAATTTATTTGCAAGTCGATTGTTAGAAATGCATTTAGTAAGAGATTAATGAATAAAATATTAAGCTAATTAATTATTCCTGAATACAAAGATTAATGATGAATAGTTTTATGTAAATGTAACTATAACTCATATTTAACTTTATAAATACTAATAACTGTTTTCATTTATATTACTTTAGAATATTAAAATCCGAAAATTATATGAAAAATTAAATATAATCAAATATAATTAGTTCAATTTATCTGCAAGTCGATTGTTAGAAATGCATTTAGTAGGAGATTAATGAATAAATTTTTTAGCTAATAAATTATTAAAGAATACAAAGTTTAATGATGAATAGCTTTATATAAACGTAACTATAACTCATATTTAACTTTATAAATGTTAATAATTGTTTTTATTTACATAAGTTTAGGATATTAAAATCTGAAAATTATATGAAAAATTAAATGTAATCAAATATAATTAGTTCAATTTATTTGCAAGTAGATTGTTATAAATGCATTTAGAAAGAGATTAATGATTAAAATATTTAGCTAATAAATTATTTCAGAATACAAAGATTAATGATGAATAGTTTTATGTAAATATAACTATAACTCATATTTAACTTTATAAATGCTAAAAATTGTTTTAATTTACATAACTTTAGAATGTTAAAATTCGAAAAGTATATAAATATAAGCTATTTATGACAAAAAACATTTTTCAGTTTTAACCTGTATAGTAGAATTTTTTTTATCAGTATCACTTTTTTAAGTATTTTCTAAAGTGCTTCCGAAAGTTTGTCGATTATTTTGAGGAAGGAAATGATATTCAGAATGATATACGACTTAGATTTTAGATTTAAAATGCCACCAAATCATTACCTGATATCATTATTTCTGAATTATGATTTTGAGGAAGAAATGTTATTAAATTTTAGTGCTTCAAAACAGTTTTATTTGTTGAAAGTTAGGTTAAAATTGCAAAGTAACCTTTTCATCAATTCTCTGCTAATTACATTTTTAATGTTTAGCATTACTATACATAACTATATCATAAAAATGAACTGATTATAAATATGCTTGATAATATATGTGTCCTTCATGTATCTGTATTAATATAATTCACTACATTATAGGATATTTAATGAAAAGAATTATTTCGATAAACTTTGGTGTGGTTAAATATTGAGTATTTTATGTACTAGATCACATAAACATGATAAAGTGTTATATTTATTAAATATGAATTTACAAAAGAATGTACTTTATGTCAGCATTCACGCTAAACTTTTTTATAGAATTATAGGTTAAAATTTCATATAAAACACAATACTAATCTTAACAATTTTTTTAAACAATTTTCGATAATTGATAAAGTTACCAGGAGACAATTTTTTTTGCATAAACAAACAAAATCTATACATATATATAAACATTTTAACTAGTTCCTAATATAAAAAATAATTTTTTTTTATAATTCTTTCAGGAGAGACCTATTTTCGTAACAGATTAAAAGAAATTTTAATTTTTAAAATCAAAAAGACAGAAAAATTTCAAGTTTCTAAATTAAAATATATGCTTATTCTCTTTCCATATTATTCTTAGCGGTACACAAAATGAAAATAAATTATTACTGAATATTAGTTACTGAAATTTTTATTTTCTTTACTGTCAAAATTTCAAGAGCAGTTAATTACAATTTCTCTTTTGTCCTACTATATTTTGAGTAACAGAAAGTTTGAACAGAAACAAATATTTTCAAAGAGATATTTTTCTTATTTCTAGAAACTAAAGTATAAAAATATTTTAATTTTATTTTCTCAAAGAGAGTAATTATTTTTAATATTTTTATCGCATTTATAAAATATTTCTTTTACTTTATTCCATTACTGTATTCTTTTACTATATATTTTCTGTTTACTATATTCTTCGAAATGATTGTTTATAAAGTTTATTTTGTCAATTTTCTATTAAGTTATATTTTAAGTTTGTTTATAAAGGATGAAATTAGTTGGAAAGAGTAGTAATTAAAATATTTTAATCAAGATATTTTTAAGTTAGATAAAACTTTTGTGTTCTTGCTAAGTGGCTAAGTGGTACAGAACATTTAAAATTTTTATTAGTTAAACGTCACACAACATATGCTTTTTTAAAAAAATGAAACTTACATACATGTAAAACAATGACTGTTTTTTTAAGTATCTTACATTCTTTTTCATTATATATTCTTCAAAATGATTGTTTATAAAGTTTGTGATAAAAGTAATATATATATATATATATATATATATATATATATATATATATATATATATATATATATATATATATATATATATATATATATATATATATATATATATATATATATATATATATATATATATATATATATATATATATATATATATATATATATATATATATATATATATATATATATATATATATATATATATATATATATATATATATATATATATATATATATATATATATATATATATATATATATATATATATATATATATATGTATATATATATATATATATATATGTATATATATATATATATATATGTATATATATATATATATATAATATATATATATATATATATATATATATATATATATATATATATATATATATATATATATATATATTATATATATATATATATATATATATATATATATATATATATATATATATATATATATATATATATATATATATATATATATATATATATATATATATATATATATATATATATATATATATTATATATATATATATATATATATATATATATATATATATATATGTATGTATGTATATATGTGTGTGTGTGTATGTGTGTAACAATGAGTTACACTACTGGACAACGCCAGCGCAGGAGACTGACAGTCAGTGGCAGTCAGTCAGACTGATGTCAGTGACCCCCCTTAGACCCCATTGGACAAGAAGTTTTGCTGAATTTGGTCAGTCGTCTTTTTCGCTAGAAACAGTGGTCATCTGACTTGTTCTTTAGATTTGAGGCCCATTGAGAGAGAGGTCAGGCCAAGACACAGTGAACAGATAGCATCATCGGAAGGAGGGAGTTGCTTCATCATTTTTTCCTCGTCATATTGAGACGCCATATTGAACATTGTTTTATATGCTTCACCAGTTTCCTTACTCGATTGATACGTCCCATTACGCCACATGAGAATTGTTCTTCATCAAAAATAGAACTGTAAATAAAGATTCTGAAAAACGTATTCACTCGTATGAATCTGGTGTCTTATTCTTTCCGTTATCTCAACAGGAATGGTATAAGATATTGTTAAAAGAATGTGTAATGAAATTTGATTAGTATTTAATTAAATATACTTTTTGACATTTAGTTTAATTAGAGAGGGCTCGCGATTCAAGGAGTTACGCTATATCGCGAGCAAAATACCAGTAAAATTGGTAATTTGTATTGCCACATATACTTTATGAAAAGTTAAGAATATATTTTGCTTTATTTGAAATATTAATTTTTAAAAGTATTTTGGACTGTAGATCATTTTATGATCAATCCGAATCTACAAACGTACGGCAGACACAAGTTAGAAACTTATACCTCATCTTTATATTTCACCATTTTAATTAAAAAACGATGTATTTTTATAGATATTCTTCTCCGGCAAAAAAGCCTAAATAGAAATGCAAAAGTGTATCCGCATGCAATGGTACTTGGTGCACGAAAAAATGAAAAGTATCTCTTTCTGAGAAACATATTCACAGAAATTTTAGGAAATGCACTTTATTGGTGTCTAAAAGACCTATAAGGCAGAATTTAAATACAGGGTATTTCATAGTGAATGGGAAAAAGAGAAAAGTTGATTGTGAATGTTGTAATTAATATATTTTGAAAATTCAAATTTACCTCAAAACTACATTTATTCAAGTTTCTACAGGTGTTATATATGTGCCCCTCTGGTGACACGACAAATGTCTACAGGCTAATCAAGCTCCTTCTACACTAGTGATAGCATAGCTCCTGTGGTGCAGTTTAACACTGCAGTTAAGTGGACCCCGAAACATCTTGTCTTTAACGAAAGCCCAGAGAAAAAATCACAGGGCGTTAGATCGTGTGATCTCGACGGCCAACGAAGACATGTCAAATCCTGTGGCGCAATCCTGAGATGGGGTAGACATCCGTTCCAGAACTCACATGCATTTTTATTTCAATGTGGGGTAGCACCATCTTGCTGCAAAATGAAATCAGGAACAACTTCCGTCTGGGGTAGCAACCACTCAGTATCTTGGTAAATGTTCCCATTAACCGATTTTTCAGCAAAGAAAAATGGATCAGAGAAAATGTCTTTGCAC
>CM063504.1:110177271-110234771 GCA_032207245.1 Pardosa pseudoannulata
ATTAAAAAAAGAATAAAATCTTCTAAATTTTGATAGAATTACATTTTTTGTTTATGGTAGAATTATATTTTTAGTACAAATAAGAATATACATAAAATGAAATTATTCATTTGAAACTGAAACGAAAACTGTTATTTTTGGCGGAGCGAAAACCGGAACTGAACCGAAAACCGTTATTTTTGGCGGAGCGAAAACCGGAACTGAACCGATATTAATTTTTTAGTTGAACCGGAACGAAAACCGGAACAAAAAAAATTACGGTTCGAAGCCCTGCTTAAAAGTTACATATAAATTGTGCCAATAATGGTAAATATTTGAATTAAAATGTTTAAATACTTAATGATTTTCCGAAATATAAAAAATCATACTTTTAGAATTAGGACCACAGTTATTAGGAGTCAGTTATCTAAAATATTTATTGTAGTTTAATTGTAAGTTTATGTAATAAAAGAACTAAAACTAAACTGCTAGGGGGCCCAGGCCTACGGTGTCAGTATCCGTTTACGTGACAAAGTCCTGGGGTGCGAAGCATATGTTCCGGTTAGGAGGCCAATCTTACGCGGAACCCCCAGTGTTCAGTTATAAATCCCGCTTGGTCTTCAGTTCATATGCCCACTGAAGGGATGAAAGGCTGAGTCAACCTTGTCCATCCCTGGGATCGAACCTCGGTCCTATGCCGTGAGAGAACGAAAAGTTAAATAAAAGCATTAGGAATCAAAATAAATTAACTAAAGAATACACTAGCATATTGTACCTTTTGTAAAAAGAAATCTTTTAACAAACCTTTAGCCAACTTGTGATTATCTTGTATTTACCAACGAAAATTGTAAGCACAATAAAATGATATAAAATACACACTTGTGCAACTTTGTTGCCACACAATTAGACTATGCTAATAAATATCAATTGTACTAACATTTACCATATATGTATATAGATATAAAAAAGACTGGCTCTTTAAATTGTATTCTTTGCCATGGCCCTGGGAGAAAATTTCAAATTTTAAATGCAAACTTTTTGCATTCAACACATTTGTTTTCAATATTTTCTTAGTTTCATTTTCTTTAGAAAACAGCACTTTTGAAAGGTATTTGTATGCTGGTAAGACAATTGTTTTACATGGATACTGTATTTAGACACTTCAAGTATTAATTCAAGTATAAGCAAGAAAAATGTGAATTTTAATATTTTCTTAAACTCATTTGAGTTTTCAATAGAATGCCTCCTTATTAATTCTAAAATCACTAAATAGGTTTTCGACCTATTTTGCACATCTTTAAAAATGTCCTTTTGAATCATACATAAATTTTTAGTTTTTGCCATGTGGGATACTTCAAAGGCATACAATTTATATTTTCACATGTGAACTTGAAGCAAAGAATCCACGAATTATAGTACTATTTTCCATCTTTAAAATTTCCATTGTTTGCTAATGTACCAACTGATATTAACTTTTCTTTTCCAATTTCAATACTGTCATAATTTTGAATTATCCCAATATTACTCAAGTTGCTAAATTTGATTCATTTCTAAAGTATGCTCAGTTGTAGCACTACATTTTCTCAAATGCTCTCTACCGCGCATGAGAAATGTATTACGAAATGCAACTCAACTCATTGCATTTCTATTTCCTTCCAGGCAACCAATCACTGAAGCTTTGAATGTTAACTTCTCTATGTTTAATCTGCAGATGCAAAATCACTGCAGATTTTCTAAAAACTTTATTCTGCAAGCTATATGTCTTTCCTTGCTTTATTTTAATTTCTTCTATAGATTTCCATTTTATAAATGTATATAATTTTATATTTATACATCGTCATCTACCTATTGTACATATTAAGATAAAGTAAATAGTTTCAGTGAAAAAGATAAATTTATTAAATATTGGATTGTTAGACTTTTATTTTATATAATCTTACAAGTCTATTTCATTTAAAAACCCATACCTAAAATATAATTTTTTTGACTTATTATTTTTCAAAGGATTAATCATTCTGCACATGTAATTATGCTTATCTGCTGAAGAGAATAATTCTAAAATTAATTTTAGTAGCATAAAAATCTGATGTGGGCACCACAAATCGACTTTATATCCCTATTAAATTATATACATTTTTTCTGGAAAATTATCAATTTTGTATACCCTTATAAATTTCTTTAGCTCCTTTAGTTAACAGTGTTGCATAAATAAAGCACCAGTACCGCCATCTGGTGTCAAACTTTATTGTTATTATCGAATATATTTTATTTTTTCATTATATAGATGTTTCATTAAAAACAGAATTTTTTCATGTTTACATTACCTATTTTATAACGATGCAGACTATTATAACAAACATTGAATTTTTTTACAAATAATCGCTTTTTATTTAAACATTTAGAAAAAAAAGTAAGTATTGTTTCAAATGTAATTCTTTAAAATTCTCTCTCGTGGGTATATTATAAAGCACAAGAACTGCTAGTTTGCAGAGAGCAATGCTATTAATATCCGTTAAATTGATAATTCTTGTTTAATGAAATGTGGGTTACATTTAAAAAGGGAAGTACACAACTACATTTGATAAAACTCCTAAGCAATACTCAATATTTTTAAACATTTAGTAGAAAATTTAATTATCACATAAAGTTTTCTAAGTTTCAAAATAGAAGTGCTAATTCTATTATACCGACTGAGCAATAGAGGGTAGCACAAAATTTACTCTTCCCATCGGTAAAATAGGAAGGCCAATACATTTTCATTGGTTTTGAGTTTTTCGCAGGTATTTTTTCTTAGATCATGTAGATGGTAAATAATCTTCCCAGGTCATACGAAAGCGTTAAAAGAATCATAATACATTTAACAATAAGGGGGGTTTTATTCAAGAGAAAGGCAATATTTAATAAGTAATTATAAGGGATTGTTTGTGGGTCATACTAAGACTATTTGTCAGTAAATCATATATGATTCAAAGTACACTTTTTTCCTCTACCCCATCAAATATGAAAAAAATGAAAGTTGCAAAGTAAATGTACTCAAAACAGGCCAAGGCTTATTGGCACCTAAAAAGATATCATTGATGACATACAAAAATATCTTAAAATATAACATTCCATGCCTAATAATTTTTATTTATGTTCCATTTACATTCATACATACATATGCCACACCTACAGACACAATACTGAAAAAAACTGCTAAATAAATCTATTCTACGTGAATAGATACTTTAAAATATAAAGACAGAAATTGTTTAGGAGTGCACAATCTGCTTTACATTTTAGAATAATTGAAAAAAGAAATAAGTATTTTAATTAAAACTTGAAATTGAAAGCTAAACAATTTTAGTCATTTTTACTTGCAATTTATATTTTGGAATGTCCAGACTTATTTTCTTTCTATCATTTAATTTATTTCTGAATTTTTTTATGCATAAATATATCTATAGAAATGCATTCCTATTTTATTGCCTCAAATTTTAATCTCTCTCTCTCAATACACACACACACACACACATACACATATATATATATATATATATATATATATATATATATATATATATATATATATATATATATATATATATATATATATATATATATATATATATATATATATATATATACATTATAGTATTAAAAAATTTTTTAAATATTGGAAATTTTGCCTGACTCTAATAATATCGAAACTGTTGTGATTTTATTATTTCTTTACTATCAAAATCTATAAGCAGCATAACTTTTTTATTTGTCTTCGAAATTTATTCCACTCATATTATTTTTCCAAGCATAAATATATTTCGTTTATACATTTACATGTATTCTAAATGTAAATCTAAAGTTAAATATGAATTGCAAAGAAACACTATTGTATAATTTTACAATAAATGACGAACATTACTATAAAAAATTTGTCAAAAATAGTAAAAAGGAGCATAATATGTTTAATAAAAAATAAAATAAGTAAATATATGAGAATATAAAATAACTGAAAATATAAGAATACAAAATAAAAATAAAAATATAAAAATTATATAAATTATAAAATTAATAAAAATACTTAGGTACTGCACTTTTCCGTTCCATTTCATCTGTGTAAGACCTCCAGCCTTGAAAACCGAGTACTGTTCCGAATGTTTCGTTAATGGGGAAGCTTACACTATGCTTACTTATATACTATGGTATTTTATGGTATATGGCAAATGATTGCCGGTAACTCGCGATGTAGATATTTTGTAGAATATATGGAAAAAACTTCTGTGGATAAAATAATAATTGTAACGAATGCATAGTTTCTATTTATACAGAATATACTACATTTAAATAGATCTCGTCATATTTTGCTTCCTGTAGGGAACAACAGATTTCGGTCTTAATTTTTCCAGGAATAGTTTCAGAATTTTAAAGCTATATTTTGACTACTTTCAAAAATGATGACTAAAATTTAATTGACTTCCTATTTACATTTCATTTACGCATGCGCAAACAATATTGCATTGTAAATCTGCTCATCTTTTGCCAAATATTACTTTTTAAGGGGACATATCACCTTTGGGTAACTTTAAATAGAAGAGTTACTCTTCTTTTTCTTCTTAACATATCTTTTTTAGATATTATTTCAAGTACATGCGATTTTCAGCATTTGTCCTCTAAATTTATTCAATTCATTCCGCTGAATTTTATTTGTTAAAGGAGTAAAATCCTTTTATATAAAAGGAAAAATGTTAGTTTGCTTCAAATATTTTAAAATATTTTCTTCCTTCCTGTGGGTAGATTTGCCTAACAAAAGGTGAGTTTTCTTGATAAATCTCTTTTGCAAACAATAACTATCAGATATAATTCTCAATATATTTAATTTTTTTAAAATTATCAGAAATATTACACTGCGGTATTCAGTTTTCAAAAAAGCTAAAATGGTGTTTTAAAACTCCATTTCAAATGCTATAAACAGGAAATTTAAAAAAAAAATGAAAAAAGTAGGTAGAGTTTTATTGTAGATCTGCAATGTACTTACTGTGAAAATGTGGAAGTAATAGTGCAATATAGTTGCAATATATATACAGTACTCCCAACATAAAAAGAAAAACATTATTGCCACGAAAATGCCTTTAATGTTTTTTTATGTATCTTAAAAGCTATGACATTAAATGCAATGTATATATAGTTTTGTAAGTTATAAATGGAATATTCGAATTGTAATTCCGAAATGATACCTAAAATTTAATGGACTTATCTTATAAATCTGCCCATCATTTACCATAACTTTATTGCTTTTTAAGGGGACATATCATGCATGGGAATTTCAGCATTTGTCTTCTAGTTTTATTCAATTCGTTCCATTCAATTTCTATTGTAAACAAAAACTATCAGGTATAACTCTCTATTTATTTAAATTATTAAAAATTATCAGAAATATTACACGGGGGTATTAAGTTTTAAAGAAAGCTAAAATGGTGTTTTAAAACTCCATTTCAAATGCTATAAATAAGTAATTAAAAACTAAACAATAAAAGTAGGTAGAGTGTCATCGTAGACCTACAATCTATTTACAGAGAAAATTTAAAATTAATTGTTGCAATATTTTTTAATTACAGTACGTAAATTACAGTAAGATAAAAAGAAAAATAATATTCCCACTAAAATGAGTTTAATGTTTTTTATGTTTCTTTAAAAGCTATGATAGCAAAGAATATATAATTTTACAAGTTGTAATTGGAATAGTCCATTGGGTTTATTTTAGACAATTTGAAAAAGTTCAAAATATTCGAAAATTTTTTAAATCTAAAAATGAAAAGGTTTAATTTTTGAGGGTTCAAAATGTTCGTTTCCCTTAATTATCAATTGAACTGAGTATGAATTGAGTAAAATAAATTTCTCCGTTCTCCATGATAATAGCCTTTTTTGATATTGAGCTCTACAAATGAAAAACAAAACATTTATTGAAATTTGGGTTTGTTAGTATAAAAACCTCATACTATGTACAAGTACATGTATTATCCTCAAAAGATGAACAGTAACTATTAATGTTTGAAAGTTCAAAATGTTTGTTTCAATTAAATATCAATTGAACTGAGTATGAATTGAGTAAAATATATTTTTCCGTGCTCAATGATAATATCTTTTTTTTTATATTGAGCTCTACAAATGAAAATCAATCCCGATTTGACGGTTTTGTATATGGTTTCGAGAAAGTAACTTTTTAGAAATATATGACGTCATTTGTTTATTCCGCTACCTAAAGCATCCGAGAGTCTTTATACAAGCATTGAAATAGAAGCTGCATGTCGCAAATTTAGCTTTAATATTAGAAGTCCTGGATGTAATAATAAAGAAAACACATAATTCCATAGTTTACTCCGCAATCTTCTTTGTAGCTTGATGAATTTCTGTATATCTTTTTATAATATAACTCATAACACCACCAACTTTATTAAAATTTTTGATGTATTTTTCTATAGCTTGAAGTTTCAACAATATATTTTCTCTATCTTTATTACTACTTGAGAGTTGCAGTTATATAAACTTTATAAAAAATATTTAAAAAAAAATTAAATTACAAATAGTACAACATACAAAAACCGCATAATTCTATAGCTTACTCTGCACTCTTTTTCGTAGCTTAATAAATTTCTGTATAGATGTTTATAATTTCACTCATCGTAGGCCTTTATTAACTTTATTTAACTTTATTAAAATGCTTGATATATTTTTCTGTAACTTGAAGTTCCAACAATAATTGTTTCTGTGTCTTTACTATTACTCGAGAGTTGCAGTTATATAAAAATGATGAATACCTTTCACAACGAAAAGGACTGAAAATTTATAGTGCAAACATACAGTTTTTTTTTGTTCGTGTCAGTGCTCGTACTAAGGAATCGATTCTCTATTTATGTTTATCTTCTTTTATTTTTATTTCACTTAAATAGTATTATTCTTAAGGTGTTAGTGGCATCAGAACACTCTGAAATGGGTTAAATTGCTATACATCCCTAATTTTAGACTAAATCAGGCGTCTCGTAACATGTGTGCTTTATTATTCTTCCATTATGGTAATTCTGACTCAAAGTTGTTTAGTAGCCTCGTGTACATCCAGAACATGCATGTCATTTACGAAAGTTAGTTGATCGAAAATGTGCCACATATTTGTTTCTGGGTGGGGTTCGATGCTGAGGTGTTGTTTGAGAATATTTGTTTATATTAAAACTACTGTTAAGTTGAAATTAAGGGATTATCTGCTTTGATTGCAGTTTTAACATTTCTTAAAGATATGGGATGCATAAAGTAGAACATGAATGAGAAAATTCATTGTAAAATGCATAGCTCTTAAAAATATATAATTAATATCACATGAGAGATAGAATTATCATTAACTTTAATTAAAATGACATTTTACTACAAAATTTGAAAAAACAAAATCCAGCTATACTTATACAATATTATGAGTTTCAAACTTATTAAATTTATCAAATATTTGCCTTGTAGAGTATAAGTGAAAATTTAATTAAAACTGTAAATTATTTTATCAAATCTATCATACTATGTAGCATATAATACGTACCACATAGCAGGAAAATTTATATTTAATAACAGTTTTCAATAACTTTTAATACAATATACATTTTATAAAAATTTGAATTTTTCTGTATATTTTATTTAAAAGTTATAAATAAACGCATTTGTCAATCCTCTACATACAGAACTATTAAAAACTATCTATACAAAATAATCTGAACATTTTCATTTAATTACTAAGATGACTAAATTTTATTATACGGTTCATAAGCTATTCTAGTAATAGAATAAATAATTTTATATTTGAAAGAGATGAGCAGAGGGCATTCACCAAATCTCCCTTTGTAGCAATTATTAATTTAAAATTTAAAACCTAACCAAAACAGTTAGTATTTGACATGAAAGCTGATTTACGTGAAATACTGAATCAATTTTTATATGAATATGTTTATTATAACACAATAAGGTATTGGATGAATGCAAAATAAGTTGATTTTGCAAGTGTGCCAACATTTAACTCCTCAGAAAATAATACAAACAGGGAAATATAATCTTTTTAAACATATCAAAACATTATTGAAATATATACTACTGCAAAATATCCTGCTCGCTCACACTAATTAATACAATACGTAGTTTGTACCATAAAATAATAATTTTCTAAACATTAATTTCTAAAATTTTGCTAAAAAATTTAAGTTACTTTGTACTACCAGAAATTAATTTATATTACTGAAAATTGCATTTGTTGTAATTGAGTCATATATTGTGGCATTTATTTTTTAATCCAAACTCGGTCAAAATTCTTTATCTTTACATAGAATATACGTAAATTGAACTCCAACAAGTGAACTGAAGGACATGAGCGTTAATCAACCTTGTTTCTAATCTATTGACATATTTGGAATATGGTAAAATCTTAATGTCTACACACACCAATTTACACACAGTCTTCTCTATAATTTTTTCCCTATTTTGAAATTTAAAGTAGCAGATTAGTAGTTTGGAGTTTCTCCTTTCCGCTCTCGTTGAAACAAATAATCAATTCACAGTAAAGCATTTAGAAGAGAGCAAAATATTTACGTCAGTTTGTTTGTGAGAGCATAAAATAAACTTAATGAGCTTTTCCAGGAAGTTCATATTAATTCTTGGAATCTCGTAAAAGCATTTATACTGTTAAAGTTTAAGGTAAACTGTATAAAAGAAAAACAAAACTTTTACAGATGATTTTTTAAGCTTCATTACAGGTTTGCTTTCCATCTTATATGGTGTTTTCGACCCACTTCTGTTTATTTAAAATAGACAGATAATTATCATTTTTTAATTTATATTATATGATAATTTAAAAATAAAATTTGATATACATATTGAATAAATATAATATAAAGTTCTATATAAGTATTTATTTTTTAAAACTTATACTATCAATAATATCCTTTTGTAAAAACAGTAAATATTTAGTTATTAATAATGTTCCTTTAGTAAAAAAATAATAAGGTATCTCTTTAAGAAAATTTGATTGCGTATACTTCTCCTACCTCATCATAATCTGATATCATAAATAAATCACATGTTTTGTATTAATATAGTAAAAATGTAATAAAGCTAATAAATATATATATATATATATATATATATCTATATATATATATATATATATATATATATATATATATATATATATATATATATATATATATATATATATATATATATATATATATATATATATATATATATAATTATATTTCGATATGGAGAAATCAAAACCAAATATTTGTCTATGTATGCATTTTCCTGTATATTTTGTGAATTTGCATATTTCAATGAAGAAACAAACATACTGAGAGAAAATTTGATTACTCAATTTTTCTTTGGATAGATCATAAAGCTCTAATAATGTATATGTAAATTTAATAAATAGTTTTGTGTTACTAAAAATTATATATAAAGTATAGCTCATTTTAAAATATAAGCTACATAAGAAAATCATAATTTCGTAACGAGCAAAATCTGGTTTAGTTCTAACAATTTAATTCCATGTGTTAATATATTCAAGTGTGATAAAAGAATATTTCATAATTTATAACAAGAGAATAATATTGTTTTAAGGTTACTTGTTTATAGAAAGATGTACACAAACTATCTCATTAAAGATCATAAATATCATTATTAATATTTAAGTAATATATTTCTAGATAATATGTTTCAGATAAAATTTCAATATTCACAGAAGAAATTATTACTTCTCCATCATATATGAGACCACACATTACGAATGTAGGTTTGAAAGCATGGGCGAATATTATCTTGCATGAGTCAGCCTCCATGATCTTCTAAGAGGAACTGTCAATGGTGTGAGGAAAAGAAATAAGATCATACATACCTACGTTGGAATAGGAATTTACTTCAGTTTGATGAAAATAGAAAGCTGTCCCAAACAGTAATAATACAACAATAGCGAACAGTGATAATATCTTTTGGAACAGTAACATTATTTTTTAGAAAATAATGATACTGTTCTAAAAGATATTCTTTGTATATATATTGAAAATATTAATGAATTATTGTTTCATGAGTAACATTTAAACACCAGTGAAACATGTCTACCGCAGTAAATATAACCTGATGTCTATTCTATCTATCTATCTATCTATCTATCTATCTATCTATCTATCTATATATATATATATATATATATATAGATATATATATATATATATATATATATATATATATATATAATATATATATATATATATATATATATATATATATATATATATATATATATATATATATATATATATATATATATATATATATATTATATATATATATATATATATATATATATATATATATATATATATATATATATATATATATATATATATATATATATATATATATATATATATATATATATATATATATATATATATATATATATATATATATATATATATATATAATATATATATATATATATATATATATATATATATAATATATATATATATATATATAATATATATATATATAATATATATATATATATATATATATATATATATATATATATATATATATATATATATATATATATATATATATATATATATATATATATATATATATATATATATATATATATATATATATATATATATATATATATATATATATATATATATATATATATATATATATATAAATATATATATATATATATATATATATATATATATGTATATATATATATACATACAAATATTATATATATACAGAGTTCATATTGAGAGAGATACATATATTTTTATGTGTGTCTGTGTATACAGAAATGTTATAACGCGTTTAGCAAATCTTAATACGTCTAATGAACTAGAAAATAAGAAGTGACTACTCCTTATTGCGAAATGTCAGTTTTAATCTACGTTCCTCATTAAATATTTATAGTTTATGCTCTTACATAATATGAATAAATTACTTCCCCGTCAAATATATTTGTGCATTAGGAAAAGTCTGAAAGAAAACACTTTAAAGCAGTCAATTTCTCAAACAAAACAAGTCCCGTTGGGTTTCTTATAGCTTTTAACGCTTTGTTCTAAGGATGTGTGAAGTGCTCAAATCCAGGTGCTTTAAATTATCAGTTAGGCTATTTGGAATGACTGACTGGAAAGAGAATAGTTAAAGTAATTATCCCTCTTTCATTGCACGAACAATGGTTATTCCTAGAAATGTAGTTCGTATGCTTTTAAAGTCATAATTGTTCCTTCAATATTAAAAAAATTCAACGGTAGTTAAATACTTTATATTTTTCTCTTTGTGATGGGAATTTAGATGAATGAACTATACAATACATAGCGCAAAATTTGTTTGAAACCAGTGAAATAAATGACGATATATGCTAATTAATTTTGTACAATACAGAAAATTTTGTATAAATACATTTTCAATTTGTAATGAAATATAGTAGAATAAATTGTTCTATTAATTATGAAACCTTTCATCTTTTGGAATGACATCACGGAATTTCGAATCGTTTCATAACAGTTAAACTACTGTGTTGGTTAATATGAATCAAATAAATAATTTTCTAAATAATGCTATTGGATACAAAGAAAAATTTAACTTATAGGGATATAATTGGAATGAAAAACTAAAGAACGCTGATTAAGCAGGTATTTATTTATTGTTTATTTATAACAAATGTAAATAAAATCATAGAATGTGTGAAATTGATTCAAAGACATATATATATATATATATATATATATATATATATATATATATATATATATTATATATATATATATATATATATATATATATATATATATATATATATATATATATATATATATATATATATATATATATATATATATATATATATATATATATATATATATATATATATATATATATATATATATATATATACATAACTTCCATACAAAAATCAAGAGTTGAAGAAGACATTTATTTGTTAACTGGTTTTATATTTTTAACATACGACGTGAATCAGTTGATCCTATCATTGCCATTCACTGAAATAATTCATATATTTTAAAATAATTTAATCGCTCTAGAATTTTTTTGTTATCAGTTACGGTGTTTTGCAAGTTGTTTATAAACATTTTTAACCGTTTACCCTCCAATTTTCCAATAATGGAACATGCTTTTTAAAATAAAAAACTCACATGTAAATCACTTCTTATCCATATCGCTTTTACATACAATTAAACACGGCATTGTAAAGTATTTTTACAATAAGTTTTATTTTATTTAAATAATTATTTATTTTTTTACAATTTTTTTTTAACTTTTACTATATTTTGTCAATTTTACTCTCCCTTACAATTAAATTTATCAATGTTGCAGATTAAATGGAAAAAACACAACACTTTAAAATATATTATTATACCACATATCTAACGGGGATTCAAGAAAAGCAAAATTTTAGTTTTTTTTAATTTTTAAGGTAAAATTTACGTTTTTATATTTCTGTTCCCTTATTGGAACATTTGTGTTTCAAGGGTTTATTTTTCATTTATGTGCAAAGCATTGTATGATATTACAAACATTATTTTTTTTTTGCATTCAGATAAGGACAACAACTTTTCTAAACAAAAAAAAAAACTAAATCTGGAAATGGGGGCTGCAATACTTCGAAAGGATTATAATATTGGCACTTAACATTGATATTAACTTTTGTAAAGTCATAACAATAGAAAAAGATTCTTTTTGATAACATGGCACAACATGTGTGGGGTTAGGGGGCTATCACCTGTGCCTTTTGAGACAAGTGTAATTTTAAATAAAAGGTGTCTTATTGGATATGTTTGCTGAAATAGTTATGAGTTTTCTTTCAGATAGAGTATTTCTTACTAGTTTTGCTGGATGACAGTGAAATAGTTGCATGTGTGCTTACTATGAGTTTCATTTATAAAGTTTTCAGAAAATTAACACCATGTCTGAAAGATACCTTACAATACAAGATTCTCTGGAATTTCTAGAAACTGTTTTGAATTCTGAATTGGAAGATGTAGATATTTGCCAATTAGAGCCCGATGAACCTGGTGATATAATCGATGAAGATATTAATGAAAATAATTTAGATGCTGTTACACCGTTCGATGTGTGTGGAATAGTAGTTATCATTTAAAAGGATTTAAGTACTCCAGATGAAGATAGATTTCAGAAACTGGGTCCAAGGGCCAAGAAGAAACGAAAAGTTGAAAACTCTGTAGTAAAATGGAAAATGGAGTGAAATTCGATAATCCAACAGGATTAGAACATCCGGTACTAATATTGCATGAATTCTATAGTATCATAATATTTATCAATTGTACATTATTTAAAGATAAATAAACAAAACAGTTAATATTAAAAATGTTATAATTATTAGACTTTAAATAAACTATTTTCACGAGCTTAGAAAAACATGCAAAAAATTATCACTTAACACGTAAATGTTTCTATAATGGAACATGGCTAAAATCACCCTCAAAACATTTTTCATCTAATTTTAAAATTTTATTGTATTTATATACTCTTAATTAATAAATTAACTAAATTTCAAGTCATTGGGACTATTCTTTCTTAATTCGGCATGTAAACGGTTTTAAACTAATATCTCAAAAATGTATTTTGTTACTTTAAATAAACTAATTTCATGAGCTTTTAAAAATATGCAAAAAATAATCATGTAACACGCCAATGTTCCAATAATGGAACATGGCTAAAAACACCCTCAAAATTTTTTTCACCTAATTTTAAAACTTTATTGTATTTATATACTCTTAATTAATATAATAACCAAATTTCAAGTCATTGGGACTATTCTTTCTTAATTCGGCATGTAAACGGTTTTAAACTAATATCTCAAAAATGTATTTTGTTACTTTAAATAAACTAATTTCATGAGCTTAGAAAAATATGCAAAACATAATCACGTAACACGCTACTGTTCCAATAATAGAACATGACTAAAATCACCCTCAAAATTTTTTTCATTTAATTTTAAAACTTTATTATATTTATATACTCTTAATTAATAAAATAACCAAATTTCAAGTCATTGGGACTATTCTTTCTTAATTCGGCATGTAAACGGTTTTAAACTAATATCTCAAAAATGTATTTTGTTACTTTAAATAAACTAATTTCATGAGCTTAGAAAAATATGCAAAACATAATCACGTAACACGCTACTGTTCCAATAATAGAACATGACTAAAATCACCCTCAAAATTTTTTTCATTTAATTTTAAAACTTTATTATATTTATATACTCTTAATTAATAAAATAACCAAATTTCAATTCATTGGGACTATTCTTTCTTAATTCAGCGTGTAAACGATTTTAAACTAATATCTCAAAAATGTATTGTGTTACTTTAAATAAACTAATTTCATGAGCTTAGAAAAATAAGCAAAAATTAATCATGTAACACGCAAATGTTCCAATAATAGAACATCTCTAAGAACACCCTCAAAAACTTTTTTCACCTAATTTTAAAACTTTATTGTATTTATATACTCTTAATTAATATAATAACCGAATTTCAAGTAATTGGGACTATTCTTTCTTAATTCAGCGTTTAAACGGTTTTAAACTAATATCTCAAAAAATGTATTGTGTTACTTTAAATAAACTAATTTCATGAGCTTAGAAAAATATGCAAAACATAATCACGTAACACGCTACTGTTCCAATAATAGAACATGACTAAAATCACCCTCAAAAACTTTTTTCACCTAATTTTAAAACTTTATTGTATTTATATACTCTTAATTAATATAATAACCGAATTTCAAGTAATTGGGACTATTCTTTCTTAATTCGGCTTTTAAACGGTTTTAAACTAATATCTCAAAAATGTATTTTGTTACTTTAAATAAACTAATTTCATGAGCTTAGAAAAATATGCAAAACATAATCACGTAACACGCTACTGTTCCAATAATAGAACATGACTAAAATCACCCTCAAAATTTTTTTCATTTAATTTTAAAACTTTATTGTATTTATATACTCTTAATTAATATAATAACTAAATTTCAATTCATTGGGACTATTCTTTCTTAATTCAGCATGTAAACGGTTTTAAACTAATATCTCAAAAATGTATTTTGTTACTTTAAATAAACTAATTTCATGAGCTTAGAAAAATATGCAAAACATAATCACGTAACACGCTACTGTTCCAATAATAGAACATGACTAAAATCACCCTCAAAATTTTTTTCATTTAATTTTAAAACTTTATTATATTTATATACTCTTAATTAATAAATTAACTAAATTTCAAGTCATTGGGACTATTCTTTCTTAATTCGGCATGTAAACGGTTTTAAACTAATATCTCAAAAATGTATTTTGTTACTTTAAATAAACTAATTTCATGAGCTTAGAAAAATATGCAAAACATAATCACGTAACACGCTACTGTTCCAATAATAGAACATGACTAAAATCACCCTCAAAATTTTTTTTTCATTTAATTTTAAAACTTTATTGTATTTATATACTCTTAATTAATAAAATAACCAAATTTCAAGTCATTGGGACTATTCTTTCTTAATTCGGCATGTAAACGGTTTTAAACTAATATCTCAAAAATGTATTTTGTTACTTTAAATAAACTAATTTCATGAGCTTAGAAAAATATGCAAAACATAATCACGTAACACGCTACTGTTCCAATAATAGAACATGACTAAAATCACCCTCAAAATTTTTTTCATTTAATTTTAAAACTTTATTATATTTATATACTCTTAATTAATAAAATAATTAAATTTCAAGTAATTGGGAATATTCTTTCTTAATTCAGCGTATAAACGGTTTTAAACTAATATCTCAAAAATGTATTGTGTTACTTTAAATAAACTAATTTCATGAGCTTAGAAAAAATATGCAAAACATAATCACGTAACACGCTACTGTTCCAATAATAGAACATGACTAAAATCACCCTCAAAATTTTTTTCATTTAATTTTAAAACTTTATTATATTTATATACTCTTAATTAATAAAATAATTAAATTTCAAGTAATTGGGAATATTCTTTCTTAATTCAGCGTATAAACGGTTTTAAACTAATATCACAAAAAATGTATCGTGTCACTTTAAATAAACTAATTTCATGAGCTTAGAAAAATATGCAAAAAATAATCACGTAACACGCAAACTGTTCCAATAATAGAACATGACTAAAATCACCCTCAAAATTTTTTTCATTTAATTTTAAAACTTTATTATATTTATATACTCTTAATTAATAAAATAACTAAATTTCAAGTCATTGGGACTATTCTTTCTTAATTCGGCATGTAAACGGTTTTAAACTAATATCTCAAAAATGTATTTTGTTACTTTAAATAAACTAATTTCATGAGCTTAGAAAAATATGCAAAACATAATCACGTAACACGCTACTGTTCCAATAATAGAACATGACTAAAATCACCCTCAAAATTTTTTTCATTTAATTTTAAAACTTTATTTAATTTATAAACTCTTAATTAATAAAATAACCAAATTTCAAATCAGTTGCACTATTCTTTCTTAATTCAGCGTGTAAACGGTTTTAAACTAATATCAAAAATGTATCGTGTTACTTTAAATAAACTAATTTCATGAGCTTAGAAAAATATGCAAAAAATAATCACGTAACACGCTACTGTTCCAATAATAGAACATGACTAAAATCACCCTCAAAATTTTTTTCATTTAATTTTAAAACTTTATTATATTTATATACTCTTAATTAATAAAATAATTAAATTTCAAGTAATTGGGAATATTCTTTCTTAATTCAGCGTATAAACGGTTTTAAACTAATATCACAAAAAATGTATCGTGTCACTTTAACCTGAAGTACACATTGATAGCTCTACTAAATATAGAATAATAACTACCGAAAATAGTCTTTTGTTTTCTGCCATAATAATACATAAATGCATAAAGTGTTTTTAAAAATATTAGATGCATTGTGCTTCAGATTAAAAAATACCGTGTATATATTAATAAATTATGCATTCAATATACATATTTTCGTTTAATAAAAGACAATTTACGGAGATGCTAAAAAAAGTTTTTATATGTATCTTTTTCTCAAATTCTTTCAAAACCTAGTGCATGAAAACGTTCTAGAAATCGGCAATTCTTTATTGAAAGATTAGATGTATAGATATCCTCTTTATATGTGCACTTGTGACAGCAGATTTAAAACTGAATAAAGTGTGTAACGACTTGAATTATCTAAACAGATT
Source organism: Pardosa pseudoannulata (assembly GCA_032207245.1). NCBI lineage: Eukaryota > Metazoa > Arthropoda > Arachnida > Araneae > Lycosidae > Pardosa > Pardosa pseudoannulata. The sequence continues at coordinate 110,194,550 of CM063504.1, forward strand.
AAAACCGATAATCATCTTTTATTTTGTGTTAGCATGATTTTGATGGTTATCATTTTCTGCGTAAAACTCCATTAAGTCAACATGATTTTACTCTATACGAAAGCAGTAAATAATTATTTATTGACACAGTAATGTCGATGTTATCATATCTTTATTCTGTAGTAAATGCGTTGAGATTATTCAGATACATTTGTCTTTAATTTTGTAAAGAATGAGCATTTTATTAAATATATTTATTTTGATCGTACTTTATTCAGATATTCTAATAATATACCTAGAACATTAAAAAAAATTAAATTCAACTAAGCTTTAATTAATTTTACTATGGAGGCACATAGGTACCCTTGAAAAAGTGTTTAATCCGGTTCATATTAAATGTAGTAATTCTTGAGTTAATGCGTTTTAATATTAAAGTAGGATATATTTTATATAGTAAACCGTGAGCACAACATCCTACACTACTCAATTCTATAACACGAATAAACTTATTCTACCAATTCAAACTGTTTTACTACGGATACTGTTTTAACTATAATGAAACTACTGCTTAAAGCCGATTAACGGTTACAAACATATACCAAAGTATTCGAACACGAACTCCTGTACAGATATCAGCGTAAAATCGGCCAGAGTTCAGCCTACCATTCAGTTAAAAAAACATATATAATCATAATATAAATAACACTTAAGCGATTACTGCTAATTTTTGTCGCTCATCCTCCATATAATAATAACCTAAGTTTTCTATCCGACTGTCCTCGAATTTATGAAGCGGTTGTACCTAATATAAAACCCATATTGGATTCTTTATGAGTTAGTATTAGGTACGTTCGAAATCTCCCCTTAACCCTTTTCTAACATTTAATGCTATTATTTCAATCCTAATTTTTCCTGGTTAAGAGGAAGCGATTTAATTTATCAATTTGTCACATAATAAATAGATAAAAAGAACAATTTTTTCTAGCATTATGACGTCATTCCTTACACCATCTCATTAAATTATTTAAACATCGTCTGCATTATTTTTTATATATTATTTCATTTATCTTAGATATTACATAAATATTTTTTTTTATTTGGCTTACATAACAGATTAGGTACATATGTAATAATTTAAAATTTAGTCATCCATTAATTTCTGTTGCAATAAATATTTTATCACCGGTATTAACATCAAATTCTATATATCTCCAGGATGTAGTGGAAATGACAGTTTCATTATTTAACTTCCAATAAATACTGTATCCAAAAAAATTGGGAAGAACTTGACGATAATTTCTACATAACTAAGAAAACTTTGAACTACATTTCTAAATGAATTCAACGTGATTCTAAATTTTATTCACAGTGTCGTGAGACTTTTGAGGAGTATGAAGATAAACAAATTATTGAGTGTGTACCAGACAACTTTCGCTAAAAATCAAACCATTTCTTATCTGCTTCATAGGGCATTTTCAATTCTTGAAAATTACAAATGTTCCTGATTCGGTCATATAACGGAATATTTGCTAGTCACTTAATAACTAGTTTAACTGCATTTAATTGTTTAAATGCAATTAAACTAGAACCTTATGTATGATAGGAGTTAAATATTTTAATAAACTCTGCAAAAATGCATGCATTTTACTAACTAATAAGTAGGACATAAAATCAAAATTTTGATAAGTAAGCAGTCTCGTTTGAAATTTTTATTTAATAAGACATTTACACAAATACCACTGATTTGTAATTCTTTTACAAACGACAGCATACTCTCAGCTCTCCAAACTGTTAACAGAAACTTCGATATTTTTCTTTTACACTATGAAATATTTCAAGAATGATCACCAAAAACGGGCATGTTATATATTATCTAACGTTGATTTATTTAAACAACTAACATTATACTGTTTACTTCGAACTACTTTCAAATTATTATTTAAAACAGACAATTTCTGTGCTTTATGAATTTTCAAACAATTCATAGAGACGTCTAATTTGATTCTAGCTGTCGTATTATTTAAAAAATTTGGTAAATATAGCTTTTAAAGCTTTATAGAAAGAAAGTTCAAACAATACATTTCTGAAAAAAATCTTCTGAATTTTTTGTTACAATAAGTATACTTAAAATCCACAAAAACTTGTATATCAGTATTGTATCTTCCAACCAAGTAATCTAATAATGTTATCTCAACAGATGGCGCTGTGTGCGCATTATACAAGTTGAAAAATTGTACCTGTACATTTCTTTTGTCAGTCCTTTGTTACGTTGTTGAATGTTACGTTGAATGAGAAAACTTTGCTCGCACTGGATTACTCCAAACTAATAGCCTAATACCCCGATTCATAATAATCAGTTCAGTCTACTATCATGTAGAGAGTCCACGTGCACTCAAAATAAGTTCTGTCCAAGACTGGGGGAATGAACACAACACATGCATGGATAGAAATGATCAGAAAGATTGTTAATGTTTTGGTTCCTGATAGAGTCTGTTTAGACGTATCAACAGTTTAGAAATGCCACCGATATACTACCTATCGACAAGAGGGATTTCTTGATTCACGGGAATGTCTCCCTACCCGTAATCTTTAAACAATTGGAATTATTACTCGTCAGAAAAGTGAACTTTTTCCCCATTTATTAACAGTTCAACTACGGTGTTCGCAAACACAGGATAGGTGTAGATATTTTTGTAGCGGAATCAACAACATTATACAAATCAGTTTCAGTCTGAAATAATGCATGTCAATACAGGTAACTTTTAGAGTACACGAGATGACAATTTTTTATGGTCCTGCATTTAAATACGTGGTAATACGAAAGTCTTAAACGTCTATGTCGTCTAACGATTGAGCGTCGATGATCTCTCTGTTCTTGTTTTTTATTCCTCACATATCTATAGGGAATTTAAATTTTTATATTGGAAACCTGATATTATTGATACAACTCTAAAAGGATAGTGTGTGAAAACCCAAGTATTATCAATACATGAGAAATTTTATTAAACATTTCTTAATCAACAACTATTTTTGTACATTCAAAACCATTTTAACCTTTTAACCTGTCGTTGTAGCAGAAAGGACCGATTTAATATTATTGTTAAAAACTACAAAGCTGGGTTCGGGGATTGAGTGGACTTTAAGTAAGACAGCATGAAGACATTTATGGACAATCAGCTGTAAAATCCAATGTCAGAAAGGCATCAAGGTTAATGTACTGCACACTCGTACTAAACTTACAAAATCATCACTAATCAACTCGAGCAGCATGCCGTGGCTTACGTACATCTTTCCACATAAAACAAAACGGAAGCATTGGTAAAACACAACACACCATGCGTACCCAGTACACCGAAAAATCTACTTAACGATTCTTCTCGTTTGAGACTCAACCTGCCTTACATAGGCCAAAAGAAACTGCACGAAAATTCCAGATTAGACCAGAAACCGGAACCGTCGGTTGTCATGTATCGCCCCATTTGGCAAAATTTGGTAATATTTGGCTACGAACTTGGAGACAAAAATAAGTTACCAAAACTGTCGCCAACAAGCCGATATCTCGCCAATTTGGGGAGATACCCATAGAGTCTCATGTTAATTGCAATTATCACTAGCAAATTCGTAATGTGTTATTCAGACACTTGTTGTATATGTATACTGTGCACCTTATTGTGTTTAGCTGATTGGTTTCATACCTCCATTATTTGCATATGCCTGGCAATACCGATTTTCGTTCTTCGGGAAATATATTATAAACAATTATATTACAAACAATCGAATTTTATAAGAGTAAAAATTACAAATTATACTATAACCATTTTCAATATTTTATATTGGTGGTTAGGATAAAAAATAAGTGTTTGTTTTATGATAAAATATTACCATAATAATATTTTTATCAAGTTGAAAAAAATGATAATCAAGTCGAACAAAACCTGTTGTGAAAAATGGTATTTAATGAGAGAAGATTGTGAAAATTCTTAAAGTCAGAAAAGAAAGAAACACTCCAGGACAACAAGAGAAAAACAAACTCAGAGAATAAGTGCTCAGAAAAGAGCAGCTCATACTGCTGACAGTAACGTGAAACTGTTACATGAAATGTTCAAAGTGATGGACGCAGACAATATTGCATGAACCACAAGCATTGATGGAACGATTGGCTTACATTTCTTTGAATTTTTAGAGATAATAATGTTACACTTATTTCCAATCCTATATAATATCTATTGTATTGACACTTAAATTCAATTTTTCTTATAAATGGTCAACAAATTAATATGCAATAAACAATTAAATAAATACTATTCTAATTGTGAATTTCGATAATAAATGTTTCATACCAAAGCTTTTTTTTGTTTACAAGAAAAAAATAGAGAGTATTTCCACAGGTAGAAAATTAAAATATGAGATAATATAATATTATGTATTTATGAGATTATTTATGATATTTATTATTATAAAATATGAGAATGGAACTTATTCAACTGCTAAAAACAAAATTATTATTTAAGAAATATTTTTATCCTTTTTATGCATCAGTGATATGTTAGAACTTGCTACATGATATGATTTATAAATTTCGGGGTTTAGATATGAATCCAAAATAGATGTTTACAACTAGATAATTCTCTAAATACAAAATATTCCAACTTTACAGCTAATCATCTTGGAATTATAGAAGATACGTTCATCTGCACGCCCCCAGAGATGTTCAAGGAAATTCAGGGAAGCTAAAATGTATATTTAAGTGGTTTCAGGGTCTTTAAACTTCCACGCAATGCTGTATCTGTGTTTTTATATCTACTACATATCACTTAATAATAATATTATTACAAATAAAAAATTACAATTAAAATTTATCAGTAATAACATTTTCAAATTTAATATATTCAATCAAAAACTAATTTTTTAAATAAAATAAAATGTATAATATATTTCACAAACCAAAATTTAAAAAAAATAGACGTTATTTGCTATCTGTAAAATATGTCCTAATTAATTTAGAAATCTTAGTTTTATGAAAATTAATTAGAAATGAATGCTTTATAGAATCAATGAATTTCAATATTTAATATCAAAAACTATTTTAAATATTGAAAATTTAAAAAACAATAAAAATACAATTTTTAAATATTATTTAGATTTTTAATATTATTTAAATTTATTATTATAAAATATCAGAATGAAATTTATTCAACTTTAAAAACAAAATTGTTATTAGAAGAAATATTTTTATCTTTTTTATGTATATATATATATATATATATATATATATATATATATATATATATATATATATATATATATATATAAATATATATATATATATATATATATATATACATATGTATATATACATATGTATGTATATATATGTATATATATGTATATATATATATATATATGTATATATATGTATATATATATATATATATATATATATATATATATATATATATATATATATATATATATATATATATATATATATATATATATATATATATATATATATATATATATATATATATATATATATATATATATATATATATATATATATATTTAGTATATTTCACAGAACAAAATAAAAAAAAATTGACATCATTTGCTATCCTTAAATTATTTTGAAGTTCTAACTATTTTAGAATCCTTAGTTTTATGAAAATTAATTATAAATAAATGCTCTATAGAATGAATGAATTTCATTATTTAATATCAATGATTTAAAATTATTGAAAATTAAAAAACAATGAAAACACAATTTTTGGAATCTTAAAAAAATTAAAATATTAAAATTTCCTCAAAATAAATATAATTAATTCAATAGATAAAAATATATATTAAAACATTGAAAATTAGAAGCAGATATATTGAATATTTTTTTTAATATTACGGATAGTAATGAAAGTTATAGTTTTGAGAAAAAATCTTCTAAAGATAAAATAATAAAAAAAGTGAGATATTTAATAAACTTAATTTCTTTAAAATTATCCATATACATAAAAAGTGCCTTCAGCTAACATCAGCTTTAAATTTTATATTTTTCAATTTAATCTATTAGCTTGTCTGGCTTGTAAATTTTTTAGATCAGCGTATTTTTCAGCATATTTTATACGGGTTGCAACAGATTTCAGAATATAAACAAGTACCGGATATGTTATATACCAAAACATTGTTTTGCCTTAACTCGCAATCTACTGCGAATTTTTAATAGCGTCTTTTTTTAATATGTTCAGAAAGAAGTGAAGAAATGCAAGCCGTTATAATTTTTTTTAACATTTAAAACATATTACACTCCTTAAATTTTAAAGTTAAAGTTTACTTGTAGTTTGCTTGTAAAGTCAAAAGTAGTCATATTTTGTTCAAACGCGCAAAATGGGTGCTTCTTTTACAAGCATATCATTAAAATTAGGAGAGCATAATACTTTCTTTAAATTGTACATGGAAGTTCTTCATTGTGCGTTTTTTGATTCTAATATTCTGGTAAAAATGTTTAATTAGTGTAAAAATGAAATAGCTTAAAACTATTGTGGAGCCTACTAGAAAAAAAATTATTGACTAGATATCACAAATACATTTATACAATCAATGACTACTACATGGAATATACAATCAAGAGCAAAACATTAGAACCACCTGTGAATAACGAGTTGGCCCACCTTTGGCCCACAACACGGTTTCAACCCGTCTTCGCATGAATGCCACAAGTCCTTGGTAGATGGACGGAGACAGATTGTACCAGATGTTTAAGCATCGGTTACGCAAATACGAGATATTGCCGATTGGTGGTCTTTGAAATCTGAGCTGCCGTCCCATGAAATGCCAAATGTTTTCTATCGGATTAAGATCGAGTGAGTTAGGTGGACAGGACATTAATTAGAATTCAGCATCATGTTTCTGGAACCACTCCAACACAATTTTAGCCTTCTGAAAGCGTTGTCCTGTTGGAACATTCCATTTCCAGCTGGAAAAACAGAGGACATGTAAGGGTGCAGCTGATCCGCAATGATGTTAAGATACCCTGTACCATTCATGGTGTGTTCTACTACAACGAAGTATCCCAGAGAAGCCCAAGAGAACGTCCCGTCATTCATCCACTTTGCATAAGTACTAACTGTTGTGGTGTAGTACATTGCTGTTTTTATTTCAAAGTCATTTATAACCCAAAGTTGCTTTATATCGTCTTTAATTATAGTATAATACCACTGATCTATATTACAATGTTCAAGTATAGAACAAATGACAAGGAAATATGCAAAAAAATATATAAAAAATTAAAAAGTAAAAGAAGCACTCCACGTGCTAAGCCTAAAAAAATTGCCAATGTCCAAGAGAACGCTGCATTCTTTTCCTTCCTTCTTTCTACTCAGGCAACCCTATACTTTTTCCATTATCCTGTGCTGATGTGTTCGTTGTTCCATTGTCCTTTTTACAATGCGTCCTTTCCCGGCTCTGCCCAGAAGGACCGGAACTCCAAGGATGGTCCTGAATCACCTCCTGGAGACCAATCACAACTCTCCAAAATTTGGTGAAGTTTAAGTGCAATCTTTTCACTGACCACAACACACGCTTCCTGGAGTCGCGAAAAAAACTTGGGCATTAGACCCACAACTTGTGAGTGTGGCGAGAAAATCAGTTTCGCAAACCTTATGTCAAACATAGCTGCACTCTCACACTAACAACTGTAGATAGCTGAAAACCCACGAGAAGTGCAGTTACGGAAATACTTGGTCCAAGCCTTCTAGCCATTACAATCTGTCCTCTATTAGAATCACTTAGATCTGCAGCCTTCCCCAATACATACAAAAGTAAGTGAAAGAATTATTCTTCAGACTTCCAGCAGAAGTTATATACCACTTCCACCTGATCACGTGCCTTCCACGCCACCCAGACGAGTTTATTGCAAAATATAGGAGTATTCATAACGTTTTGGATCTTGAGTGTATTGAAACTTTAAAAACAGGTAATAAAAATTTTACATAAGAAAAAAAATAAATATTGAAAAAAATGTTATAAATAAATAGTGTAAACTACAGAAAAAAAAATTGTTTCTTGATAAATATTCCATATTTCCTCACTGTTAGGAGAATGCTTCTTTATTATGCTAAGAGTAAAAGATAATAATCAGAATTTCAACTATATATGACATTTTATGCTTTGAACAATAGCAAATATTGTGTCTGTGTTTAAAAGTTTATCGTAGTATCTACATGTAAAATAATGTCCAAAATTTTTCTGAAAGATGTTTGTCATTGATGTATGAGTTATAAACCCTGGAAAATATTCAAAATATACTTAATGTTAGGTTGCCAATGGGAAATAATTAGAGAATATTTATTCTCTCTCAGCAGTTTGAACCGTCATTAATTATCTCTTTTCAATTAAAATGTATGAAACGCCTCTGCAGTTCTCATTTGTAAAGTACAAAAATATAAATTTATGATCCTTCCCAAACTATTAATAATTATAAGAATATACAACTGACAGTAATTTAAAATGTAAGTTGAATGAATATTTCAAGAAGTAGAAATTAATTCTCTGGGTGGTAAACATATTGATTTGTTGTGTTACCTCTGATGAATAATAAAGACCCCTTAGTCCAATTCAGAAAATATAAGAATTGATGTACAATTTCCAATCACAGGGTTTGGTTTCTTTTAAAATCTGAAAATCTAGGCAAAAATAAGTATTTTGTTTATAAAATTTAATTAAAGGTTTTATGATTTATAAAAATGAAAATTTGTTCGAGGTTAAAATGTCTTTCCTCGATGACTATTTTATACATATAATTTACAAATATAATGTTTTTTTGTTCAATCAAAGAATTTGGTTTATTTTCAGATCTGAAAATCTAGACAAAAATAAGCATTTTGTTTATCCAATTTAATTAAAGGTTTTATGATTTATAAAAATGAAAATTTGTTGCACGTTAAAATATCTTTCCTCGATGATTATTTTCTACATATAATTTACAAATATAATATTTTTTGTAAAATATCAGTTACAGTAAATAACCCGACGGTGATCAATAAACATATTGATTTGTTGTGTTGCATCTAGGGAATAATAAAAGACGTCTTAGTCCAAGACAGAAATATAAGAACTGCTGTATAATTTCCAATCAAAGGGTTTGGTTTCTTTTCAAATCTGAAAACCTAGACAAAAATAAACATTTTGTTTATCCTATTTAATTAAAAGTTTTATAATTTATAAAAATGAAAGTTTGTTGGCTGTTAAGATATTTTTCCTTGATGACTATTTTCTACATATAATTTACAAATATAATATTTTTCTAAAATATCAGTCACAGTAAATTACCCGATTGTGATCGATAAACATATTGATTTGTTGTGTTACCTCTGTGGAATAATAAAAGACCCCTTAGTTCAAGACAGAAAATATAAGAATTGATGTACAATTTCCAATCAAAGGATTTGGTTTCTTTTGAAATCTGAAAATCTAGACAAAAATAAGCATTTTGTTTATCCAATTTAATTAAAGGTTTCATGATTAAAAAAAAATGAAAATTTGTTGGACGTTAAAATATCTTTCCTCGGTGACTATTTTCTACATATGATTTAGAAATATAATATTTTTTGTAAAATATCAGTTACAGTAAATTACCCGATTGTGATCGATAAACATATTGATTTGTTGTGTTACCTCTGGGGAATAATAAAAGAAGCCTTATTCCAAGACAGAAAATATAAGAACTGCTGTATAACTTCTTATCAAAGGGTTTGGTTTCTTTTCAAATCTGAAAATATAGACAAAAATAAGAATTTTGTTTATAAAAATGTAAATTTGTTGGGCGTTAAGATATCTTACCTCGGTGATTATTTTCTACATAAAATTTAAAAATATAATATTTTTTTGTAAAATATCAGTTACAGTAAATTACCCGATTGTGATCAATAAACATTTTGATTTGTTGTGTTACCTCTGGGGAATAATAAAAGAAGCCTTAGTCCGATTCAGAAAATATAAGAACTGCTGTATAACTTCTAATCAAAGGGTTTGGTTTCTTTTCAAATCTGAAAATCTAGACAAAAATAAGCATTTTGTTTATCCAATTTAATTAAAGGTTTTTAGGATTTATAAAGATGAAAATTTGTTGGACGTTAAAATATCTTTCCTCGATGATTACTTTCTACATAAAACTTAAAATTATAATATTTTTTGTACAATATCAGTTGCAGTAAATTACCCGATTGTGATTGATAAACACATTGATTTGCTGGGTTACCTCTGGGGAATAGTAAAAGACCCCTTAATCCAAGACATAAAATATAAAACCTGCTGTACAATTTCCAGTTACAGGGTTTAGTTTCTTTTCAAATCTGAAAATCTAGACAAAAATAAACATTTTGTTTATCCTATTTAATTAAAAGTTTTATAATTAAAGAAAATGAAAATTTGTTAGACGTTAAGATATCTTTCCTCAATGATTATTTTCTACATATAATTTAGAAATATAATATTTTTGATAAAATATCACAGTTACAGTAAATTACTTAGTTGTAGAAAAGACTATATTTATTTATATGAAAAATGAGAAATGTGCTGTTAACACATTGCAAGCGGGCCATGTACTAATACGTTTTCTGACGAGTGATACTTGAGCGTGGGACATGCACTAATATGTTTTCTGACGATTGATACTTGAGCGCAAATGTACATATTTTTCTGATGATTGATACTTGAAGGACATGTACTAGTATGTTTTTGATGATTGATACTTAGCGCAGGACATGTACTAGTATTTTCTGATGATTGATACTTGAGCGCAGGAATGTACTAGTATGTTCTGACATGATACTGAAACATGTACTAGTATGTTTTGATGATTGATACTTCAAAAACTAGTATGTTTTCTGATGATTGATACTTGAGCGCAGGACATGTACTAGTATTCTGATGATTGATACTTGAGCGCAGGACATGTACTAGTATGCTGATATTGATACTTGAGCGCAGACATGTACTAATATGTTTTCTGACGATTGATACTTGAGCACGGGTCACGTACTAGTACTGTTTAGTGTAACAACATGGTTTGTTTCTGCTTACAAAAATAAAAGTATATGCAGAAAAACAAAGATGAATGTTCTTGTCTACTAGATAGATTCTGGAAAAATTTAGAAAAATATAAAAACTAGTTTTTACATCAGTCGATGCGGAACCACAGAACGGGAAAAAATAAAAGTATATACTACTATTTCTGTTTGATATTTCATATTAATGATAATATTATAAATGTATCCACTAAAATATATTGTTTGATTACAAAAATCTTATGGTTGTTATGTATATATTTCTATCTATATATTTGTTTATATATTTCAGAATGAAATACGAAAAATTGCTTGAAAAATTAAGTAACTTTCAATCTTTTGAGATTTAACTGAATAACTAAATTTACGCGCAAAAGTTCCGCTCTTGGTACAATTTCTCTGCTAAATGTATCCGCACACAATGTGTTAGTAAATGAATGAGGTGAGATCGATAAAAGTGAAATAACAAGTTATGTCTAATTTACCTACAATTTCAAAGAATACAGAATGGTAGAAATGGTAGTAAATGGTAGGATTGTGCATTAATTTGATAGTATAAGTTCCTATAAACGGTAAATAACTGTTTTTCATTTACGATGGGCATCTTTTATGAATTTGTGTGGGAGAAAATGTCTATGTTGACGTATTCAAAGTGCACTCTCGCTGCATGTGGTTTTGGTCTGTAAAGATGCCCTATAGAGTATCAAGTCTCCTTGTACAGGTGCAATGATACCATTGCCCATTTTGAAGTCTAACACGTTAACATTAAATATCTAAGATTTTAAAAAGGGCCTGTTTAATGATTTCTCATATCTGGTTAAAGATAAATAAAAACGTCCTGAAAACCTTGCTTTCACCGAATATGTCCCATTTCATAGAATCTTTCGAAAAAAAAAAAATATCATTATAGAAAAATTTAGCAAATTTTATAAATGCAGAGTACTTTTCATATAACATCACAGGTTTATACCATTTCGGTTACATTTGACCCAGCCCGCGGTTTTAAGTGTACCAAAAAGGCAGCAATTCTACAGTTAATCTCAAAACAATACCGTATGGTAAATCATTTAAATTTTTATTAATAATCTTATTTTGTGTAAGAAATAGCTATATTGTATCTCAAACAAGCGATAATAAGTGATAATAACAAATATACTAGATAATAATACATAGTTTTGAGAAACAAAGCAGAAACAGTTATTCTAGAAGATCGAGTGACACCTTGTAAAAGAAGATGCATGTTTCGTTAAAATGATAAGAAGATTAGAATGACAAGATTCATCTGTGAATTTTGATAGAAATTTATATATATGGAGCACTTTAACTGTACATGTTCGAAATGTAACGGTGCTATTCAATGACTGTAAAAACTGGTTTATTCATACATCTAAAATTCAATGGAATGTTTATTTATTTATTTTGATTTTTAAGTAAATAATTCATAACGATTAACAACAAATTTATTCCTTTAATTACGGTTTCTTGCATGCATTCCTTTGGGAGTTTAAAAACTTTAAATCATTATATTTAAATTATATAATACCCATTGATAATGTTATACAAAATTTCAAAAAAATTGAGTTTTTTTAATACTTTGAGTAAATACACGGATGTAATTAAAAACTTAAAAAATCGTTACGATTTACTTTGCATTATAGAATAGTGTATCTATGAAATACTTGTTTTTTCCACTTTGCTTTAGAGGAAGCCACCATTAGAAGCAGAAATTTTAATTAATATTATATACTGCTCATTTCAAATATAGACCATGTTCTCACTTCTTCTAACTACAATTTTAATTCAAATGTAACAGTTAAATCAATCTAATAGTGTCCTTTGAATTATAGTTGGTTAGACAGTGAATTAAACTTACGGAAAATAAGTTTTTTCAGCAGAGTTATTGATGTCTTCCTTTATAAAACAACTACCTATATAGGTAGTATCTTTGAAATAAATAATCACCATTATATTTCTGTGACTAATTAAAATTAAATTAATTATATTTTCGAGGGTATCCCAATTGCTAAGATATCCCAATGGGTTTAAATGTCGGTTTTTCGGGAAAAAAGTTTAATTTGCCTTTATTAATTAAAGAATTGTTATTAAATTATCTGAATTCAATGGAATCCCCAATATGGATGGATAGTTACAAATAATATGTCTTTCTGTGGCACAAATTTCTTCCTATTTCTAATATATGAAAAAAATTCAAATAAAGATAGCAAAAATTACAATACTTAAATGTTTCTTAATTAATATATGTCTTATTATATGGATTACAACGAACATTAACACTTGATTATTATATAATAACAATAAGAAAGTCTATCACTACAAGATGAGCCTCTAGAGATGTTTAGCTTATAGATAAATAATTATTAAAATTTTAATTAAGAGTAGGGAATATTCATTAAAATTTTCTGGGAAAATACATAAATATTTTTAAATATACCAAATAACTGTCGTAATTAACTTCGGACAAATTTAATAAAAAGAGATTATATGTAATTTATAAAATATATAATTATCGAAACATAATTTAAGTATAACTGTTTTTAACGAATTTTATTATCGTGAACACATGTAATTACATTAATTATTTTTACAGTTATTAGTATAATTTTTAAAATGCTGTGTTATATTTTAAAACTATAGATGATTTGTAATTATAATTCTTATATTGTTATTGTAAGGAAAATATTAATCTTTATGCATATCAATTTAAATTAAAATTGTTTTTTAATATTGTTAATGTATAATATTAATCGTTTTAATTGCATTCGTATGTCTAAAATGTTTGTAGCTATAGATATATTTAATATAAGTGTAAGAATAGTGATATAATTTAATTTCTGGATAAATATGTAGCAAGTGTCGATATTAATAATGCTCCTATTTAATTACTCTGTTAAAGAAGGTAGTACAAAATTAAATTGAAGGAAAAACAAGGTTTTAATTTATATAAGAACAAATCATCTCATGAAGTAAGATATTAAATTTTTCAATGAAATATTTACATTGATAATTATAATTTAAAGATATTAATATTGTGGTAGTAACGCTACATCAATATTAATAACTCCACGTAATCTACATATTTTTCTTTATTTCTCGGTATGGTTTCAAAACTTGCATATTTACTCGTTTTTCAAGCTAGTCAAAAAATTTCCTTTTGAAACTTTTTTTTTTTATAATTGGGATATTTTAGAATTTTTATTAAAATACCTGCAATATTTTCCAGCCAAATTTTTCTTTGATTTCTCAGCGATAAAAATAGGAAGGTGTTAATTTAAGATTATAATGTAGATAGTGCAGGGCTTTTGTTGTTCTTTCTTCCAACTATGATTTCACTTGTTTTGAGGTAACCGACCACGTTCAAAGAGCAATTTTTGTGAAAAATATCAAAACTTTTTTATTTACTTAGTTTAAAGATCAGTTCTTTAGCGTTAGAAAACAGTTTTCAGCTTGTTTCTAGAGTCATTATAAGTCATGATACAGCTGTTTAATCGTTACCGGAAATGTTGAAAAGATAAGGGAAGTGGGCAGTTAAAGGGTTTGACTTTGAGTGTTATCTTTAAAAGCGTCATAAATATTATAATATAATTATAGCTTCTAAATAAATAAATAAATTACTCCAACATATTTCTGAATATTTACCAAATTATTAAACACTTAAAGAATTTATCCAATAAAATCTTTAAATTGAATATCTGAAAAACTGGGATTTTCGCTACACCATCATAACTCAGCAGTCATAACTGCTAAAATAATTTTTAGAATTTAATTAGAATTGAACTGTATGTTTTTAATGAAGTTATGTATGCATTGAACCTCAGGATTATAAATATATTCATTTTGAGATGATTTATGGGTATTTATGTTAGAATCTTCATTATTTTTTTTATCAATTTTTCCTCTAATTTACTTGATCACTTTACTCATTTATACTTTAGAATATTTTCATTCTGGAGTTTCAATGCATACACAATGGATATATGTCTACATTTATCCCAAGTAAAAGTGATATGTTTTGAGTGTTTTTTTTTTAGTTTGGAATGTTGGCGTAAAGTCAGAAAATGCTTGATTTTTTTCTAATTTTGCCAATTTTTAAGACAATATATATGTTTTTATGTTCATTTTCATATTTTTATACGTTTTATAACCTATTACTGCAATAACTAAAAAATATGTTCATAAAAACCTTATTTAAAAATTTTGGCTCCGAACGTTTTCGCTTACCTTAATTTATGGGGCCCCTATATAATTCTTATTACCAAACAATGGCGGTCTCCAAAAGATAATTCCATAGCCAACAATTTACCATGAAGTTCACTTTGATTATGCTCTTTAGCCTGTCCAACTGTCATAGTTGTACCTGTGTAAAATATTCCGTATTCATCAATTAGATATTCCATATTTTATTGTCTTCCTTACTCACAATTGTGGCTTTAACAATATAACAATTCAATATAACTTCTTTTAATTTCATTAAAATATCGATTGATACAAATCGAGTGAATTTTTTCCCATGCATAGTTTGTATAGTTGCCTTCTCTTCCGGTACAGTCAGAAAATCTTATTACTTTTAACTACATTGTTGAATTTCTATAGTTACGACACATCAAGTTGTAACATTCAGTAGTTATCTGTAAGTCAGTTTTAGAGAGTTCTGAAGAAAAGCAGTTTCATATTTCGAAACAAAATTATTCTAAACGTATTTTTTCAATTTATGTTGATAAAATAACTGTATTTGTCTAACAACTATATCAACATAACACAAATTTTTACATTTATTTTTTAAAGTTATTAAAAAATTTATTTTTATACTTACCAAAAGATTTAAATAAATAGAAATGCTCAAATTCATTTAGCAAGTATACATTTGATAGTCATTTTTAAAAATAGATAATAAGAAAAATATTAAAAAATGATACAGTTTTATACTAAATGTGCATTTTTCACGAACTTTTTCGCATCATTGTTTATTAAAATAGTACGACATATCATAAATATGTGTTAGATACAGTAGAATAGAGTATTATTTGGTTGAACCTTAAAAAAAAGTCCATGATTTAAGAACTCCCTGAGCAAAAGAACAGAAAAACAATTCTTAATAAAACAAAACAAAAAAACGTTTTCTTCAACTTATAATTCTGTAATCTCTTATAAACATTCCCTCAGATTTATTTTTCTCTCAGTGAACAAGTAAAAAAGAATACCCTCAAAGCCATAATATCTAAGCATGTGTTTAAGTATTTGGAACAAGACTTTTTTAAAGATTTTTCATTTAGCAAACATATGAATATAAAGTTTTTATTTACCTTCTAAATAACAGTGCAAGCTTTTTTTCCTTTCAATGATTTACAGATCCCTGTACTACACATTTCAATCTCAGAGTTTATATTTATCTATATTTTTATTTTTTATTCTTTAGTGCTGTTTATCCTGGATTGAAAAATAAAACCTTGTAATATTTTAACCGATAAAAATTTAGCTTTTTATCATGATAAAAGCAGAAACTTAAAAGTTGTTTAAATGTAGACTGGACAAAATATATCATTTTACTCAGTAATTTTTCCGTTTTTTAGCGTACTTCTTTTTTCTTAATATAACCTATTTTACAATCTATTGTACATGCAAACACATGAATATATATATACAGGTAATTTAATGGATAAATTTAATGCTATGATGGCAATCTTTGAAGATTATTTTTTTATTTTACTAAAATAAGAATAACAAGCGTTTCCAGAAAAATAATATAAAAATGAGAAATGTATAAAAAATGTTTTATACATTTCTCAAATATTACATGCAATTGGTATATTTCAATAAGTATAAACATTTATATTATTCCTACCTTTTTATTATGCTTAATATTATAATTAAAACTATATGTATATATCCATTTATACATATATGTATATATATACATGTATACATACATACATATATATATATATATATATATATATATATATATATATATATATATATATATATATATATATATATATATATATATATATATACATACATATATATATATATATATATATATATATATATATATATATATATATATATATATATATATATATATATATATATATATATATATATATATATATACATATATATATATATATATATATATATATATATATATATATATATATATATATATATATATATATATATTAAAATAAAATATTATATAAAGAGGAATTAATATACAATTAGGAATCTAATACAGCTAAATAAAGACAGTAAAATTCAGATACGGTCAACTATTAGCTAGTGTCTTTTATGCAAGTGTCGTTTCTAAGATATACGTTTTATTTAGAAAGTGTCGCTTTTAAGAAATGTTGAAAATGTAGTTCTGTTATTTTTTAGATTTAACGTATCTTTTTGCAAAGAATTTCTATTAATTTAAATAGAGGGTGGATTGGGTATTTTTAAGTAAGCTGTCATGACGGATGTACTTTCTAGGAGTCGCTTAGATATTTAACACTTTTACACTGTTTTTTTAAAAAAGTTAATAACAAACAATGATATTTAATATCGAAAGCAATTGTTCTTTCTAAGAACTAAAAGTAATACCGTTTATTCTATATAACATTACAAATTAAAGAAGGACCTAAACTATAATAGTATTTGACTGACATGTATATAAAATGTTAATCTTGACAGGTTTATTAATTGGTTTTCCTTGAGGTATAGATAAAAGGAGAATAAAATTAATTAATAATAGCCGCACCAACATTCTAATTATTAATATTTTTATTTTATATTTTCTTCCTAACCTGTTTCTATTTATGGGTATATTGATTTTCAGGAAACAGTAATATTTTCCTTTGCATAACGTGCATTTTGAAACTTTCTCCTGAAATATAGAAAAATTAAGATTAGTATACACAGTTAACTAGGGAAAATGAAATACGTATTACAGATAATGCAAATCGTAATTTTAAACATTCTTCTACTGCGTAATATAAAGGTATTGAACCATATACTGTATTTTCAATATCATGCTCTTTCTTGAGCTCCACATATGCCAAATGTGTAAATATCTTAATATAGAATATTACTTAGTGTTAAGACACAAGTAAAGATTATGCAGTTCAAATGAGAACTATCGTATGAAAAAGTTTCAATTATATAAATGTAGTCATCATATTGATATTTGAATGAAGTACGTCTAATAACTTTTAATAATTTGTTTCTGAATATTTCCCTGAATCTTTGTCTTAAAATATAAAATCAATTAAGCAGGTCAAATGAAATACTTATTGCAGATAAAGCAATTTGGCTGCTAAATTTTAAACATTCTTCTGTTTTATAACATAAAGGTATTGGAACCATATAATGCGTTTTTATTGTCATAATTTTTGTGCTCCACATATGCAAATGTGTTAATATCTTAATATAGAATTTTAATAATTCTTAAGACAGGTAAAGATTATGCAGTTCAAGTGAGAACTCTCGTATCAAAAAGTCTCAAGGATATAAATGTAGTCATTATACTGATATTTGAATAAAGCACGTCTAATAACTTTTAATAATTTGGGTAAGAATATTTCTTTAAAGGGTAAGATTATTTGGGTAAGATTATTTCTTTAAATTTTTTTTCTTAACTACATATAAATACATATAAAATTTTAAACATTCTTCTATTTTGTCACATAAAGGTATTTGAACCATATAGTCCATTTTTATTGTCATGATCTTTGTGCTCCACATACGCCAAATGTGTTAATATCGTAATATAGGATTTTACTAACTCTTAAGACAAGTAAAGAATGTGCAGTTCAAGTGAGAACTCTGTTATCAAAAAGTCTCAAGAATATAAATGTAGTTCTTATTTGGATATTTGAATGAAGTACGTCTAATAAATTTTAAGAATTTGGGTCAGAATATTTCAAAGAATATTTATCTTAAAATATGGAAACAATTAAGATTATTATACACAATGAAAGTAGGTCAAATGAAATTCTTATTGCAGATAAAGCAATTCGGCTGATAAATTTTAAACATTCTTCTGTTTTATAACATAAAGGTATTTCAACCATATAGTGCGTTTTTATTGTCATGATCTTTGTGCTCCAAATACGCCAAATGCGTTAATATCTTAATATAAAATTTTACTAACTCTTAAGACAGGTAAAGATTATGCAGTTCAAGTGAGAACTTTCGCATCAAAAAGTCTTAAGGATATAAATCTATTCATTATATTGATATTTGAATAAAGCACGTCTAATACCTTTTAATGATTTGGATAAGAATATTTTTTAAAAGGAACTACATATAAATATTTGCATATTAAAAATTACAAAAAGCATTAATATTTGAGTATTATTCTTTGTACTGGAGAAAGATATAGAAAAATAAAATAAAATGGTCATTAAAATACAAGAGTGAAATATATTGTCAAGAAATATCCTCTTAATTCCTTAAACATGCAATGACAGCCTATTCATTTATTCAATACATGTAAGTATTATGATTATGCAGTTACGAGTGCTTACTTGTCTATTACATAAGATCTTTACATACAAAAGATATTCTCCATGAGACTAATTATTATATTCATTTTATGTCTAATGGTCTATGACTGGTGTAATGTATTAAAGAAATAATGAAATATGTTGTTATCAATACTAGAACACTACTGATTGTATATAGATCTTATGTAGGATTCCTGCAATAATTTTATATATTGTAGCATAAACCATTAGAACTTGCCAAGATAATCTCTTAATGATTGGAAAATAATTGTTAGTAATGTTATTTATAACTATAGTGGCATGATTGCTACAGATATTATATTTTCTCTATTGTTTTGTCATCTGCATATATAGAGCCTAACGATATCATCGTGGGTAAAGGGCGTTGCTCTTCAATGCCAAAATTATTCCAGTATTGTTATAAACGTTCATAGTCATTTGAAATCGGCTTTAATCAGTAGGGAGTAGCCCTCGTGTAGCAAATTTTTAGACCAAAGCAAGAGAAGTAATCTCTATACTATATAAATATTAGCAATCGGATATAAATTTGCTTACCGACGCTGTTACATATTTCAATATAAAATTTAAAATCAAATGTATGCTATTTATTTGGATCAGATGAGACTACATAAAATATGAACACTATCAATATCTGTAAACAATGTGAAATATAGATAATGAATGACTATAATAGAAATAACGTATTGTTGCTAGGAACCAATGTCAATGTGTTAAAGATAGCTTTCGTGATTTCTAATAGATAGGACGATCTAACTTATAACAAGCTCTCGGAATAATTGTCCTAAATTAAATAAAATGCTTTGGACAGGAAAACCTGACATACACTACGCCCACATTCGGCTGTAATTAGTAGGTTTTGTTGAGAATGAAAAGATTTCAACTGAAGTGATACTGTCCAAATGTAAAATATAAACGACGCTGCTACTCCACAGGGCAGCAGTTAGCTTCATTGTAACCGTTCGCACGAAATAAAGAAGTTTGTTACTTTTTCTGGACTCTGGAAGTATTCTTAAAATACTTTTTACAGGTTTCACTATCATTAACACTCTTGTTGTAAAATTAAAAAAAAAAGGCTTTACGCTCTTGAAATGTTCACGGTGGGAGTTTCGACCAGATACGTGTAGATGAGAGACAATATTTGTATGGCAAATACTTTCCCCCTTTGGAGGACTTTCTTTCACATTGTAACTTTGTAGGAGAATAGTAATAAACGAATAAGCCCAGTGACACTAAGGTAGCCCTTCGTTCCCCACGACCAAGGTTCAACGTTCCATTCCCGAACTGATCAACGATGATTCGACCTTTCATTCCTTCAGTGAGTAGACAAACTGAGGACCAAGTACCACCACAGAACTGAATCATATGTCAAGTACCCTTGGTCTAAAGGAGACTATCACCTTTGGCCATGGCCCCCTAGGAGTTGTTACTATTTGGAGTTTAGTTTAGTTTAGATCATAAGGAATGATTAAAGGGAAATTCTAAAGTGAAATGAAAAATAACCGAATGAACACAATACATATTGCAATCGACTGACAAGGTTGATTTTGATCGTTCACTGCACAGTGAGCCATAGGATAAGAAAGTATTTAGTCACTATATCGACCAGGGTCGCACTTTTTATATTTTCTCATAGTGACTAAAATATACTGAAATTACAGCCGTACTTAAAAGATTGGCCCAACCAAACTAATTATTTCTCTTCAGACTTCCAACGAAGTATGAATATCTCATTAAACTATCGTAAAAAATATAGCAAATATCGGTAACCACACAACGCTCCGGCGTATAAATGTATTCATTATAAATTATATTTGAATAAAGCACGTCTAATAACTTTTAATAATTTAGATAAGAATATTTCTTTAAAAGGAACTACATATAAATATTTGCATATTAAAAATTACAAAAAGCATTAATATTTGAGTATTATTCTTTGTACTTGAGAAAGATATAGAAAAATAAATTAAAATGATCAATAAAATGTAACCATGAAATATGTTGTCAAGAAATATCCTCTTAATTCATAACACATGCAATGATAGCCTATGCATTTGTTCAATACATGTAAGTATTATGATTATGCAGTTACGAGTGCTTACTTGTCTATTACACAAGATCCTTACATACAAAAGATATTCTCCATGAGACTAATTATTATATTCATAGTACGGCCATATATTAATATATATTCATATACGGTCCGCTCCGGCGTTTATGATACTGACTGATAAATAACGGTACCCTGTATCCGATTAATACTCTAAAATACACTGTCTCGTAAAAAATACTAACGTAAAATTAATCTTATTTTAGAAGCATCTGAAAAATATTTAGTTTAAATAAAAATATTTTAACTGCTAATGGGGAAAAATTTGTTGAAATCCGACAGATACACTGAGACGTTACATATTAGCTTTTAAACATGTAAATCACAAACAAAACTATTCCACCCACGTTGTTGTCTATTTCAATACAAATTTTGAAATCATATCCTTAAAATGATAACTCTTATGCTCGGGAGAGATTTCGGAAATGATGAACAATATTGAAATTCCCAAACAATGCCAGCTACAAATCCTGAATGATTGTAATAGAAATTCACCATGGTCTTAAGGAAACGATGATACTGGTTTTCAATTTCATTACCATAACAGATATTCCCAATGTTCTAGATTTATACATGTTTATATATTTATACTTATATTTTCTTTTATAATTTATCTTATTCTTTTTTTAAGCATTTCCTTAAGAGCCATTTTATTCGCATAATTATTCCAACTTTAAAAAGTATGAAATTACGTCCAAACATTTCTTTCTTATGATTTAAATTTTCTTCTATTATTTAGCATCATGAAATATTCATTTCTTCTCATTCATATTTTATTTTGAATCCTCGTACCTATCTAATTACCAGTGTCAGTCCTCATTACCAACGATGACAAGTGTTACAGTAATGTCATAAAATGTAACTCGTAGAAATGACATGCACATAATGAATTCCTTTCTGAAGAAATAACTATCATGATAAATAATAAGCATTTAGAACATAAATAGCTTCTTTATTTAAATGCTCTCACATATTTCCAAATAACTATATGCATAAAAAATATTAAAAACTGGATTTGAAAAAAAAATGTGAAATTATTTTTTTTATTGTACATTTCACAGTTTTGTATTTCACAGATTCTACAGATGTTTTTCTGTATGAATTACCATATAAAGATAAGCCCTAGCGTAATTTTAATAAGAACTTACCTGATAACTTGTTCAAATATTTCTCTAGTTTAACTTTTAAAACATTTGCAGATGTACATAAAACAATGAAAAACTGAATTTCTAAAAACGTCTTTACTTACCTTTATTTTTCTTATGAGAGTAGATAAATATTTATCTATTCTCACACACTTCCAAATAATTATACCTATAGAAAATAATAAAAAGTGAATTTGAAAAAATATGTATTCATTATTTCTTTTTGTACTACAATTTTTCCCAATTTTGTATTTCGAAGATTCTATAGATGATTTTCATGTACGAATTACCATATAAAGATAAGCACTAGCGTAATTTTAATAAGAAATTATCCGATAAGTAGTTCAAATATTTATCTAGTCTAACTTTTAACACATTTGCACATGTACATAAAACAATCAAAAACTGAATTCCTAAAAAAGTCTTTACTTTCCTTCATTTTCCGTATCAGAATAGATAAATATTTATCTACTCTCACACATTTCAAAATAATTATATGCATAGAAAATAATAAAAAGGGAATTTGCAAATAAAATATATTTATTTTTAGTTATTGTACTTCAATTTTTCCCAATTTTGTATTTTGCAGATTTTGCAGATCATTTTCATGTACGAATTACAATGTACAGACAAACACTAGCGTAATTTTTAAGAAGACATTATCCCGTAAGAAATTCAAATATTTATCTAGACCAACTTTTAACACATTTGCACATGTACATAAAACAATTAAAACTGAATTCCTAAAAAAGTCTTTACTTTCCTTCATTTTTCCTATGAGAGTAGATAATATTTATCTACTCTCACACACTTCCAAATAATTATATCTATAGAAAATAATAAAAAACGAATTTGAAAAAAATATTATATTTATTTTTAGTTATTGTACTCCAATTTTTCCCAATTTTGTATTTCGCAGATTCTATAGATTTTTTTCATGTACGAATTACCATGTACAGATAAGCACTAGCGTATTTTTTAAAAAGAAATTATCCGATAAGTAGTTCAAATATTTATCCAGTCTAACTTTTAACATATTTGCACATGTACATAAAACAATCAAAACTGAATTGCTAGAAAAGTCTTTACTTTCCTTCATTTTTCCCATTTATTCTTTCCGAGTTTCTCCACCTCAATTTTATCTAGAAATGCTGCATGCACAGATATGGGAATGACTATATATTTTACAAATAGTCACGTAAAGTTGCTATGTTTGTCAGGAGAAAAGCTTGTGTAAATACTCAGCCTTATAAATGACTCCATTCTATATCTACAGGGAGAAATTTACTTTCCTAGACATGTCTTTATTCCCCTTTTTTACGATTGCAGCTTTGTCTCAAAAGTTAGAAATAATTCCAGGATATTTTTGGAAAACCCAAAACAAGCTTGCTTTATTCTTTTATTTCCTCCACCGCCTTTGGCCGTTTACCCAAGCATTCAGAAATGGGTTGTCAGAATTTTTTTTGTTCTGTGATAGTTATTTTTCTGACTGTCTCTGTTTTCTGAGATACAAAATTCATGTAATTTTATATGCATGTTCTGGATGAATGTTAGACACATCAGAAGACAGTAAAAGATTTCGAGACTTTCGTTTTTTCTTTTTGTTTTACTTAAATATTTTAAGGGCAAACATAACTTACATTTCGTGGATTAAATACAAATGTTTCAAGTTTGAATGTGGAAATAAAATTATTTCTTTTTAAATATGGGTTTAGTAATCGTCACGTTCTTTTTTAAATAGAACCAAAAAACATTTTATTTTCTACAAATTGGTGTTCTACGAATACGCATCTTCAGTGATGATAAAAATTTGATTTTCGTAAACCTCCTTAGTAATTAAATTACATAATGAAATTTGCTAGAAAGATAAAGAGGCTGCTAGCATTATGTAAATAACGTAGGTAATTAATTTTATTATTTTTTATTAACAGATATATTTTACTGTTTTATAATAAAATGTTTGAAAATCTAAATGGTATTATCAAAACATGATGCATTTTTATTTAATACCATTATTAAATAACAGATGTATAATAGTTAATAACTATAAAATTTAAATTTTGTTTGCAAATGTTAACATATGTAAATGCTTAAGTATGATAAATCTGAAACTATGAAAATTATTAAATCTTTAGTTGTGCATATATTTCAAAATATTAATTTATAAAATTATTCATTAATGCAGAATATTAGAAGCTATAAGTAAAAATTTCATTAATCTGAATTATTTGTCCAATTCCTAGTATTTATATATACTTATAATGAAAAATCAATAGGGTCAGGTGAGGTAAAATTGGTATAAAAACTTTCTCACTTAAAAAACATTTAAACAAACAAATTTTTACATCTATTCCTGCAATGAGTTCATTGTCATTATTATTAAATTACTTTTATACATTTTCTCAAATTTAAAATTTATACATTTTGACTTCTTTTTTTGTACACATTTTACTCCAAAGGTAGGGTAAAATGAGTAGTAGATAGGTTAAAACGGGTATTGATTAAAAATGCTATTAATTATGAAAAAGTTAATTAAAACTTAAAAAGTTAAATAACTAAAATTTTTTAGCTACAACCACATTTACATTAAATATAGTTACAATTTATATTAGAAAACTGTAATGGCCACGGTTATTAAGTTGAGCTACAGTCTGCTACATCAGAAACAGTCATCACTTCTCCGGCCTTGGTTTGTACTCGCTTTCTTTTTCGATTGTCATTGTCTAAGGTTTTCTTTTCCTTACAACTTCTATGGTGTAATTGTTGTAAGAATGAAATTTTTTAAATCCTTATGTGGAGAAGAAATAGCAAAATTTGAAGTGTTTGAACTGGAAGTTTGCGTAGAAAAAGTCTCCACAGTAGCTGTTGTTTCCAGTCTGTGCAACACTGCTAACTGTCATTTCTTTCATCTCTTTTAGTTAACACTATTTTGTATTTAACAGCCTTTTTACTCCACAGTATCAAATATTTGTTTCAGCAGGTTAGAGAATGTCGCATTGGACACTTTTTGAAAACTTCTCTCCATATACCACATCTTCAGGATTTTTCTAGTTACACTCCATAGGGGTAAATACTTCGACCAAAGGTCGCAGGGTATGGCTTGAGTTTGATGGGAGGCATTGAATGGTGATTCTTTTGTCCATCACTGGTTTTACTGTCTTGTATGTCAATTCACCATCAAATATCAAAAGAATGTTTCTTTTTTCATGTAATCCACTTATTTTAGAAGTTGTCCCATCCATGATTCAAGCATCATGCACCCACCCTGACACTGTGAAGTCCAGATGATCCCCCCTCGATCCAAGTTTCATATAAATTTGGACTTAAGTATACAGTAAAAGGTGGAAGAAAATTTCCCGTCCCACTAAAGTCGTTTAAATGCTAATCGCGATTAACCTAAGACTTCAACCAATGGTGGTACGTAATTCTCCGTTTAAATAGATTAATCACGGTTAGCCGTTATACGACCTTGGTGAAATGGCCCTAAGTGATGGTATTTACACTAAAATTGAAGAACGGGTTTGAATCATTACATTTAAATATTTAGAAATGATTTCTCTATCATACAAAAATGATCATTAAATGTAAAATATTTTAAATATTTTTTCATGTTTTTGAAAAACTTGCAGTTAGTTATTAAAAAATATTGACGATAAAAGAAATGAAATATTGATTTTTGAAAGTTTTCAAGATTTTAGTATAAAAGAATGTATTCTCGACTGGCAAACAAGGCAATCTATGTTGAAAGATTCAAAATAGAAAACTTGTTAAGGAATAAATGTTGCGAAACAAATGTCTGAAAATATAAACACAAAGCTAAAATATAATTGTTAAAGTTTATGGTGTGCTTTTTAAGTAAATTATAAAACTTACCCATTTTATCCCCACCAGACCTTATAAGAGAATAAAATGGAATTGCATATTATATTACATATTGCTATATGAAACATTTTCCACAACTCTGAAAAAAAGTATTATATGATTTAAACCCTTGTCTGTGACCTTTGCTCAGTTCGAGCAACGTATAAGCTTTAATATTTGTTTATTCAGCCTAAATAGCGCAATTACAGTTTCATTTTAACAATTGACAAAATTAAAGAAAATGTTTCCATTTTTGACATGTTTTACTCTAATATATTAAGCAGGCAGAGGTGAAATGCTGCGGCTTAATGGTCCCTAAAACATGTTAAATATAACCCATGACGAGTATTTGATGATCTACACAACAAAATGGTACTCAGGAAAAAATTTAATAATTTCTTTACTCAATTAAAAAAGTCTTACAACAATGTTTGTAATCTTCGTTTCTCCAGTTCATTCCGCATATACTCTAACTCTGAGCATAGGTTTATGTAGATTATTCGAGAATTTCGATAACCAGATATAATGGAAAATGATATTAGTTCTACAACAATACTGATCTCTGCCAGTAATCTTTTTCCTACACTTTTTTGGCAAAGTTAAGAATCGTAGAGGATATTTGTATCAGTCGGATTAACTCAATTCAGAATTTTGATTTTAATAATAATTATTTCTTTTTTTATGTACTGCCAATGAATACTCTACGATATTGCACCCAAATGTAGATGAGATGCAGTTTGAAGGCTCGTGCTGAAATGGTGAAGAAGGCTCGTACTTAAGGGGTATTCTATTCTTTATCAACACAATTGTTTCCAAGTAATAGCAAGTAGTTGAATCTTTCCAAGCTCTTGCTTTATTTTATTGCAAAGTGCTGATAAATTCAACCGATCGTCCATTCCATAGAAATGGGTGTGACACACTGAACTACTTTTATAATCTTTTATCAAAAGAATAAAGTAATTAAATATATTTTTTGGGGAAGCAGATATAACACATATAGAAAAAATTTGCAATAAATTAAAAATATTAGTTTTTTTCTGTACAAGTTTAAAAACTTATAAATATGCTTCTACTGGTTTGACATAACTGTGGATATATTAAGAGGGAATTTATTGTGAGGGTTGATTATATTTTTTATTCCTGATTGATAAGGAATGAAATATATAATATTCTATCTCAATTTCGTATATCTTTTGGTTTTGTTTGCTTTGGTAAATTTTCAGTCACTTGTTAAATACAGGGGTTGATTAAACAGCATTTTTAATTATATTTTAACTAGTACTCATGATTTAAAATAAACGTAATTACGCTTGTGATACATTTCGATGTATGTTTCACTTTCGAAGATAAAAAACATGTATAAGTATTAATGTTAATTTTTTGTTATTCCATATAGATGGTAAGTTATTTCACCTGATTTTTTAAAAAAAATTAAAATATTAAATTATTTCGACTTAAAAATTACTTACCATAATATTCAGTATCTCTTTATCAAACTCAAATGATTATCTCGATACACATTGAATTAGTATCTAATAATATGCAAATGAAGGTAATATAGTTACAGTGTATTTCATAACCAAATGATTATTATAGTTAATTTGGGGTTACGAAATTTCACAATTATTTGCAAACGAGATTTCAAAATACCGGAAAGCTTACGTGAGAAATATATACGATGTATTGAAGTACTAGTTGGTGTGAGCAGCTGTTTATTATTACGCTTGAAAATAAGTCTTCTACAAGGTCTAAGATTATTGACGTTAATCTTATGATAGCCTTAAAAGTAATAACTCCGGTAAAAACTTTTCTTTGTTTAGGAAGGAGGGTGTCAAAGAAAAAACGTCAAGTTTCAAGAAGAAAATATTAATTTTGTGTTATTTTGTTTTAGCACAATTTATTACCTTTTTGTTATCTTGTTACTGCTAAAAAAATTATGCTTTTACAAAAATTCAAGTTTATATTTCATAATATCTTATTTATTTGGACAGTATTAGTCTTTTAGTTTCAGATGTTCAGTATAGAACTTGAGTGTTGATGTTATAACAAATATTTTCAATTCTTATGATATTTTTTAAAATTATCTTTAACCTTCTTATGTTGATACAATGCCGCATACTTAAAGAATTGAGATTGAATAATATCCAATAGTTCCCATTTTTCATTTATACTAAATTTTATTTATTTTTATAAACATTACAAATGTAAAAATTTAACTTATTTATGTACGCTTTCCTTTATTTAAATATTAATTATTACTCTACTTAAAAATAAAAACGAACGAATGTAGCAAACTTTTCTGTATTGAAAAATAAGTAATGCATGTGAGAGGTTAGTTTGATTTGTTTCCTCGTAAGTAATGAACAATATTTTATACTTTATTTTTTTCAGTTTGTAATGATATAGCCAGTTCAATACAAGAACAGTTACATATCCAGAATTATGTATATATGTATATATATAACAGATATATATGAATATATATATATATATATATATATAACATATATATATATATATATATATATATATATATATATATATATATATATATATATATATAACATATATATATATATATATATATATATATATATATATATACATATACATACATATATTTACAAGTACATTCTGCATGCATTCAGAGATATCTCTTTTATATTATTAGTGGGCCATAAGAATATTAAAACTAGGTCTTCGTTTGGCCTTCTAGCATTAAGAAATACTTGTAATGCAATCTACATTCTATCGGTGAAAATATATAACATGACATAGGATATGTCATAAATTTTAAACATTTTCAATGTTATATCAGCTTAATGTTATTGGGCAAACATTAATTCGAGTTAAACCCTATGGATTTGAGGCATATCAATGATTACATGAATCAACAGCATTTCTATAATTTAAGAGGTAGGCTTAAGGATATCTAAATTTGATACAATCTACATTATGCTAATTAAGGTATGTCCAATATTGTAGGAGATATTTTTAATAATTAAAAAAAATATTTGTAAATACAGTATAACAAAAATAAATATTTTAACTGCCGAAAGAGGCTATTTAATGTTAGGAATAATACAAGTTCCAAAATTTCAAAGACTGAAGTTGTTTATATAAATATCTATTAATTTAGTAATTTTGTATTAAATAACGTTTCTCAAACATATTATGAAATCAAATTATTTATCATTTTTATTCAAACGTTTACTAATATTCATGTTTGTAATGTTAAATTTTGTCATATAATGCATAAACACTAAATAAAATAATATAAAAGAGTATATCGGGATGAACTGAAATATCTTTGTTTTCCTGAAATGTAAATGCTGACAGGTAAAGGAATAATTAAATACTAAATATTAACTTAGGAGCTACTTTGTTAAAGCAGAAGATGTAATAATGCAAAGGATTTTTAAAAATAAATAATGTTGAAATAATGCATATTTAGTTTTATTAAAAGATATCCTGTGCCGAAATACTTTAGCAGTAATCACTACAAATGCAATTCTGTGGCAGTTAAACAATTATTCAACTCAGTGAAAAAGGTATATTTGTTCAAATAATTAGTTATAAAATATTAAAACTTTAATAATTTTCCTTCATTCGTTTCAAACGGAGTAATACGGGATACATATTTTTCTAATTCACAAAATTGTTATTCTCCTGCAAAGCGTTTTGTTACCTAACGCCTAATTTAGAAGATATTTTCTCTATTATTGCATTAGTAAATATTTAACTATAGAAAGAAGCACAGTTCTATTTATTAAATATTAATAAGGGATGTAGATTTAATTTTTATAATTCTAAGGGCTAAAAATGTACATAAACGGCTACTTTTTTTATAAATATTGTATTAAAATACTTTTCTGGAAATCATACTTGATATGATAACAAAATAAGTTTTTTTTTCTTTCTACCCATAAATTTGCTAACATTTAAGGCCTATATATAAAACTTTATCGTGTAATATATCAAACTATATAATATTATATAAATAAATATGTTTATAAACGGCTACTTAATTTATAAATATTGTATTAAAATACTTTTCTGGAAAACATTCTTGCTATGATATCAAAGTAGTTTTTTTCTCTCTACCCATAAATTTGCTAACATTTATGGTTTTTATAAAAAACTTCATCATGTAATACATCAAATTAAATTATATTATATAAATAAATATGGGCATAAAACTCTACTTAATTTATAAATATTATATTAAAATACTTTTCTGGAAAACATTCTTGTTATAATACCAAAGTAGTTATTTTCTTTCTACGCATACATTTGCTAATACTTAAAGTTTTTATATAACATTTTGCAGTGTAATACATAAAAAATAAATAATATCCTATAAATAAATATGTATATAAACGGCTATTTAATTTATAAATATTGTATTAAAATACTTTTCTGGGAAACATTCTTGTTATGATACCAAAGTAGTTTTTTTCTCTTTACCCATAAATTTGCTAACATTTGTGGTTTTTATATAAAATTTTTCGTGTAATACATCAAAGTAAATAATATCTTATAAATATATAAATCATAAGAATAGCATAAAAATCATATAATAATAGACAAGAATCACTTTCTCGCATAAATCTGTAAGCTTGCTGGAGAAAAGCAATTTAAAGAATAAGAATTAATTTAGTTGATTCTAGATAAAGCAGAAGTTATGATAATACTGTGTATATCCAAGAATAAATAATGCGGAAATAAAGCATATTAAGGTGCATCAAAAGAAATTTTCTGGTAAAATAATTTTGTCTGTAATTACTGCAAATGGAATTCCGTGTCAGTTAAATAATTGTCCGTCGCAATCAGTGAAATGTTCATAATAATACGAATAATTATTTATCAAAATAGATGGACTTTCAGAATTTTCGTTTATTTGTTTCGTACAGAGCAACGCGGGATACTCATTTGTCTCATTTCTCATACACAAAAATCGATCTTCTTTTGTTAAGCGTTTAAAATAATTTCTGTTAACATGCTTTCTGTTGCACAGAGAAAAAAATTAAATTAATTTAGAGTATGAAGAAAAGTAAAATTGTTGTTTGATGATTATACATAAACATTTAATGGCATTATAGATTAAAAATATGTTAATCACATAAATAAAAGTTAAATAATACTATAAATACATATAGCTAATGTTGTAATGTACATAGAACACTAACACCAGTGTACATATTTAAAGGGGAAATACAGAAAAAGATGATACACTATATTTGAAATAAAACATTTATTATGTACACTATTTCTTGATATATATATATATATATATATATATATATATATATATTATATATATATACATATATTATATATATATATATATATATATACATATATATATATATATATATATATATATATATATATATATATATATATATATATATATATATATATATATATATATATATATATATATATATATATATATATATATATATATATATATATATATATATATATATATATATATATATATATATATATATATATATATATATATATATATATATATATATATATATATATATATATATATATATATATATATATATATATATATATATAAATATATATTTAACATTCATTACTCGACGTTTGTTTATTATTACAACAATTCATTAGATTTTTTTTGTTTTTATGCGTTATTGCGTAATTAAAAGATTCCCAGACCAAATGTAATGATTTATGAGTAAGATCGAGTTTACATCC
Organism: Pardosa pseudoannulata; assembly: GCA_032207245.1. Classification (NCBI taxonomy): domain Eukaryota; kingdom Metazoa; phylum Arthropoda; class Arachnida; order Araneae; family Lycosidae; genus Pardosa; species Pardosa pseudoannulata. The sequence continues at coordinate 110,226,966 of CM063504.1, forward strand.
ACTATTTACAGAGGAACAGGGGCTGTTCTTCGGACTTAAAGGGAGTCAGTACTGGCGTAGCAGCCGTTATTTTGATGTACGTCTATGCTGGCATGTGGATTCGGGAATCGATTGCTGATCTGGGCTCTCTCTGGATGTCCAGCAGCTCTTCAATCCCGATTTCAACTTCTTTTTCTTCACTTTCTTTCACAATTCATCACCTCTGTTTTAACTCCCTTTTTTGCCAATCGCTCGTATAAAAATAGCCCCTTTTATGAAAGCTGACATGTATTAGCCCCTGCCCCCATAACTGACGGTTGCATATCTGGGAGAGCTTGACCGTTACATTTGTGCCATTACTATAACTCCTGGGCAGGAGTCCCTAACACTCGAAGTCAACAGCTGCACCTAAATTGTTCTTGGATACTTCTTCCACAGCTGGGCTGACCATCATGGGACAGCTAATAAAAATTCTACTATTAAGTAAAATATATTGCCATTAATTTAACAAACATTAATAATGTTTAGTATAAACAATATTCACCTAATTAGCATTTATTGTGCCAAAATATGATTTAAAATCACATTATTTCTATTACATGTATTTTACTTCTCTTTAAAATTATTCTTAGAGTCTTAGAAGCATTTTTATAGGCAGAGTTTGATATTTAAGAAAATAGAAATTGTTGTTACAATATTATACATAAATATTTAATGTCATTGTAGTATAAAACATATTAATCACAGAAATGTAAGGTAAATTTTACTAATACATATAGCTAATATAAAAAATTCTACTATTCAGTAAAATATATTGCCATTAATTTAATAAATATTAATAATGTTTAGTAGAAAAAATATTCATCTAAATAGCGTTTATTGTGCCAAAATATGATTTGAAATTTCCTTATTTCTATTACATGTATTTTACTTCTCTTTAAAATTAATTCTTAGAAATTGAGTCTTAGAGACATTTTTATGGGAAAGGGTTGATAATTGAGAAAAGAAATATTGTTGTTAGAAGATTATACATAAATATTTAATTGTATTCTAGTATAAAAATATATTAATCACATAAATATAAGGTAAGTTATACTAATATATATATAGCTAATATCAAAAATTATACTACTAAGTAAACTATATTGCCATTTATATAACAAACAATAATATAAAGTATAAAAAATATTAACCTAATAATTTAGTATAAAATTATTGAACTAATTAGTGTTTATTTTGTAAAAAAATATTTAAAATCCCCTTATTTCTTGTACATATATTTATAAATTTTCTTAGAAATTAGTACTTAGAAATAAAAATTCTACTATTAAGTAAAATATATTTTCATGAATTTAACAAATATTAATAAGTTTTATATAAAAAATATTCACTTAATTAGCATTAAGTGTTCCAAAATATGATTAAAAATTCCTGTTATTTCTTATTACATATATTTTACCTCTCTCCAAAATTACTTCTTAGAAATTGAGTTTTAGAAACATTTTTATGGCTAGGGGTTGATAGTTAAAAAAAGAGAAATTGTTGATACAAGGTTATATATAAATATTTAATGGCATTCTAGTGTAAAAATATATTAATCACATAAATGTAAGGTAAGTTATTCTAATAAATATAGCTAAAATAAAAATTCTACTATTAAGTAAAATATATTTTCATGAATTTAACAAATATTAATAAGTTTTATATAAAAAATATTCACTTAATTAGCATTAAGTGTTCCAAAAAAATATTTAAAATCCCCTTATTTCTTGTACATATATTTTACCTCTCTCCAAAATTACTTCTTAGAAATTGAGTTTTAGAAACATTTTTATGGGAAGGGGTTGATAGTTAAAAAAAGAGAAATTGTTGATACAAGGTTATACATAAATATTTAATGGCATTCTAGTGTAAAAATATATTAATCACATAAATGTAAGGTAAGTTATTCTAATACATATAGCTAAAATAAAAATTCTACTATTAAGTAAAATATATTTTCATGAATTTAACAAATATTAATAAGTTTTATATAAAAAATATTCACTTAATTAGCATTAAGTGTTCCAAAATATGATTAAAAATCCTGTTATTTCTTATACATATATTTTACCTCTCTTCAAAATTACTTCTTAGATATTGAGTCTTAGAAACATTTTTGTGGGAAGGGGTTGATAGTTAAAAAAAGAGAAATTGTTGATACAAGGTTATACATAAATATTTAATGGCATTCTAGTGTAAAAATATATTAATCACATAAATGTAAGGTAAGTTATTCTAATACATATAGCTAAAATAAAAATTCTACTATTAAGTAAAATATATTTTCATGAATTTAACAAATATTAATAAGTTTTATATAAAAAATATTCACTTAATTAGCATTAAGTGTTCCAAAATATGATTAAAAATCCTGTTATTTCTTATACATATATTTTACCTCTCTTCAAAATTACTTCTTAGATATTGAGTCTTAGAAACATTTTTATGGGAAGGGGTTGATAGTTAAAAAAAGAGAAATTGTTGATACAAGGTTATACATAAATATTTAATGGCATTCTAGTGTAAAAATATATTAATCACATAAATGTAAGGTAAGTTATTCTAATACATATAGCTAAAATAAAAATTCTACTATTAAGTAAAATATATTTTCATGAATTTAACAAATATTAATAAGTTTTATATAAAAAATATTCACTTAATTAGCATTAAGTGTTCCAAAATATGATTAAAAATCCTGTTATTTCTTATACATATATTTTACCTCTCTTCAAAATTACTTCTTAGATATTGAGTCTTAGAAACATTTTTATGGGAAGGGGTTGATAGTTAAGAAAAGAGAAATTGTTGTTAGAAAATTATACATAAATATTTAACGGAATTCTAGAATAACAATATATATTAATCACATAAATGTAAGGTAAGTTATACTAATATATATAACTAATATAAAAAATTCTACTATTAAGTAAAATATATTGCTATTAATGTAACAAACATTAATAATGTTTAGTGTAAAAAATATTCACCTAATTAGCAATTATTGTGTTAAAATATGATTTAAAATCACCTTATTTCTATTACATGTATTTTACTTCTCTTTAAAATTATTCTTAGAGTCTTAGAAGCATTTTTATAGGCAGGGTTTCATAGTTAAAAAAAGAGAAATTGATGTTAAAAGATTATACATAAATATTTAATGGCATTGTAGTATAAAAATATATTAATCACAGAAATGTAAGGTAAATTTCACTAATACATATAGATAATATAAAAAGTTCTACTATTAAGTAAAATATATTGCCATTAATTTAACAAACATTAGTAATGTTTAGTATAAAAAATATTCACCTAAATAGCGTTTATTGTGCCAAAATATGTTTTAAAATCCCCTTGTTTCTATTACATGTATTTTACTTCTCTTTAAAATTACTTGTTAGAAATTGAGTTTTAGAGAAATGGGTTAATAGTTAAGAAAAGATAAATTTTTCTTAGAAGATTATACATAAATATTTAATGGCATTCTAGTATAAAAATAATTAATCGCATAAATGTAAGAGAAGTCATACTAATACATATAGCTAATATCAAAAATTCTAAAATTAAGTAACTTATATTGCTATTAATGTAACAAACATTAATAATGTTTAGTGTAAAAAATATTCACCTAATTATCGTTTATTGTGTTAAAATATGATTTAAAATCCCCTTATTACTATTACATATATTTTACTTCTCTTCAAAATTACTTCTTAGAAATTGAGTCTTAGAAACACTTTTATGGGAAGGGGTTGATAGTTAATTTGATAGTTGATTTGATTTATGTAAATAGATATAGAATTTTTATCAATCACAGACGTTAAATATTTAATTTTAAAACATGGGATAAAACTGCATTATATATGGTTTATTGATTCTTGATGACAGTACTTTGAAAATTAAATTATATGGTACTTGGCAAGGTATGAAATATACAGGTAAATTGTCAAGCAGACGAAAATATTTTAATTTTTTTATGTTAGAGTAGAAATCGTTATGTATATTATTCTTTTCACAATAATACCAATAATATTTCATAATGATGTCATAACCGTCTATTAAAATCCAAATAAGAAACTATTACGTAAGTTAGATGGTTCTAATGCATGCTTTTTAGAATTGAAAATAAATGAAAAGTTCCAACTTTTGTACAATAGTTATTCGAAAGATATCGTTTTTCATTACTGCTTTATAAAAATTTTCATGATATATGAAGAATTTGTGATTTCTTTCAGTCAGAAATAAACAAAAAAGGCTTTCATAAATATATAAATAAATCATTCAATCTATTTTGAAAATTTTATTTATAATCCAAAAAAATTTTGGTAATGAAATAAAATATTCAGTGAATTCCTTATTATATTTCTATATTGTAGCATCCCTGCTTGTGAATACGAAACTAGGAAAATAAACTCCTCTTACCTGAGCCATTCTTAAATATCTTCCTTTATAGGAGTTACCCGGTCCTGCTCGGGTTTCTAAATGTTTAGCGGTTCACCAGAAGTTATAAAGTCTTTAGCGTCGACACTTACTTTAACCCTTTAGTGAACAGTGGTTTTGTAGCAAAACCTCCTGTTAAACATTTTTTTCTCTCTTTTTTAAGAAATATGAATGGGTTTTTTATGTTTTTGACATTTAAAACTTACAATAAATGATTGTACTACATTCAGATTTTTTTAAATACATATATTTAAATTTGCTCTACCTGGGAAGTTAATAATTCTATTTTTTTTACATATGACCCCAAACAAAAAATATCTATTCAAACAACACATATAAATCGTTAAACTACTTATTTATTTTACTTTTTAAGAACACTTATTTATTGTTCTTCCAAATTTAAAAAGCATTACGTTCACTGTGTACAACGGGATAGATTTGTCATCCCCCACCTCCATCCCTCTTACTGTATCCTCTAATTAAACCCCCTCTAAGGATTGTAAAGATTGTAAAATTTTAATACAATTTGCATTTATAAATTTCATATGTCATAGTTATAAGTTAATTTCATTAAATTCCAAAGCGTTTATGTAGGTGACCTTTAAAGGCTAAATAATAGCATACACCATACGAAATCACTGGTAATTTTTGAATCTACATATGTAGGACATTTTTTTCATGTTAAGGAACAATACTAAATAAAAACAAGTTCTATGCGGGATTTATGTCTATATAATTCAGTGTATAGGCGAACGTTCGAAGCCCTATTCTGACAAGGCAGGAAAGCTGCAAGTGATAAAAAGATAGGAAGTGGAAATGCTATTACCATCTTTGTTGTGATTAATCGAAATATTCAACAAATCATTCACAGCGGTTTTAAAAGTCGAAATGTTTTATAACTGATTATATTACTTAATTTATTTCTAAGATATTTAAAAAAAGAAAAATCTTTTTAAAAATTCGTGGTAGACGAAACAATGTTTTTATATACGGCGTATCAGGAGCTTTTTTGTATTCATTAAATCTGGAGTTACCCATGTACATTTTGCTAAAAAACGAATTCATCTTCAAATTTTACATGCTACTCAGGCTACAAGGAGAAAAGAAAGAAAAAAGGTGAAAGTTAGTGTTAGCTGAAGGTACGTCTTATGTATCTGGAGAATTTTACGGAAATTGAATTTATTCAGTATATATCACTGTTTCATTATTTTGGCTTTAAAGGTTCTTTTCACAAAACTATAATTTTTACCACAATCGGTAAGATTTAAAAAAAATATATTCAATCCATCTACCTGAAATTTTCCATGTTTCAATGTATGTTTATTATCAAAGAATAAATTAAATTTAATTGGAAATGTTAATACTTTCAATATCATTTTTAATTAAATGGAATTCAAAGTTGTATATTTAATTATTTATTTAATTTGAATTAAATTTTAAAATTGTTATTGATGTTAATAATTAATAATTTAATTAATTCATTAGTTAATTAGAACGTGAAATAATTTACAGATAACAAACGATGTCTTAATTTTTTTTCTAATTTTGTTCTTCTAAATGATTACACATTTTTTATTTTAAAATACGAAATAAGTATTAATTAAAAATCTTGAAATTAAAAATTTTATTAAAAATAGTTAAAATTTGTGTAGCCATATTACATTAATTTGATGGTAGTTAAAATAAGAACACATTTAGACTATTGTATAGCAGTTTAAAACTTTTGAGACCCCTTAAAACTTTTTCCAAAATAGCCGTAAACCCACGAAGAAACTTCTTAAGTGTATATCCAATTCTATTTACCAACGCTATACTGGACATAAAAGTCAACTTAAATACACACACACACAAACACACACACACACACACACACACACACACACACACACACACACACACACACACATATATATATATATATATATATATATATATATATGCAATATCACGTACGCTGAGCAGAAGAAGAAGTTCTTTATTCAAATTCCACGTTACATACTTTGGAAAAGTGCCAGTTGCTTGGGTTTTAAAAGGCAATGTGTTACGTTTCGAATCAATCGAACTGAAAGTTTATGAGCAATGTCTCCTTCTTTAGTCGAGCTTGTGTTACTGGTCAAATTCTTTTACTTCAACTCTAGTGCAACGCGTCAGTCGCTTTGTGCTCTTTTACAACGCACAAAAAATGCGTAAAGGTAACGGTCCTGTGTAAGTGCCTAAAAACAATGGTTGCGACGTTTGAGAAAACAAGTTCTCTGTAAGTTCAGTCAGGCAGAGGAAGAAAACCTGTACCACAGGATGCAATCGAAGCAGTTGCCACGGTGATTATCGACAGAGGACCAGACAATATTGTTGTCACCTCTACAGCTCGTTCAGTAGCTCATAATATGGATATGCCTTATAGTACAGTATGGGAAATCTTACGGAAGATTAACAACTTCTATCCTTACAAGATCATCCGTGTACAATGTTACTGTACCCTGACCAATATAAGCGATTGACGTTTGGTCTCAGCTTTTTTACAGAATGGGGGTGGATGATGCTTGGCCGAGGAAAATCTTATGGGGAGACGAGACCCACTTTTACCTGAATGGAACTGTGATTACCCAGAACTGCTGAATTTGGGATGACAAATCACCACATTCAGTCACAGCAATTCCCTTATAATCAAGAAAGTTAACTGTTTGGTGTGGGTTCACATCGGAATTTATCGTAGGTTAATTCTTCTATGAGAACATTATCCCGACAGGACCAGAAATCTGTTCTGTTACCGGAGAGAAATATCGTCACATGTTGAACAGCTTTGTCATTCTGGCTATTCAGCATAGACAGTACCTGAGGGAAATCATTTTCAAGCAAGATGGACCCCCTCCACACCTTGCTGTACGGGTGCAACAGCTGCTACGACAGAAATTCACAACAGAAAGAGTCATTAGCCACTACTATCCAACTGCATGGCCACCACGGTCGCCTGATCTTACCCCATGCAAATTCTGGCTATGGGGTTACCTGTCCAAGGTCTATCAAGGAGTGGTACAGGACCTGGCTATGTTGAAGGATAACATATAACAGACTGTGCGGGAGATTCCTGCAGTCATGTTACTTTCTGCTGTTGTGCATACTGTGCACAGAATGCAATATGTGGTCCACAACAACGGCAGCCTCATCGAACCTTATTTTAAGGTAAAAGAAAAGGTAATTTTCATATAGATTTACATTTGTTAACAATCTATTTTCTATTACAAAGAGCCAAATATTTCCCTAGAGGTGACTTTTGGAACTAACTTGTGTTTTTGCAGAATCTTTCATCCCCCCCATCTTGTTAAATCTTCCTACAAAATGAAACGT
>CM063504.1:110237271-110239771 GCA_032207245.1 Pardosa pseudoannulata
AAGTATATAAAATACATTTTCATTTTATTGACATTTCATTGTCTAGCTATATTTATAATATAAATATTAGGCAATATAAATTTATATAACGTAATTAAAATATGTAATGATTATTTTTATAGGTTCTTTACTCTTTCAGTACTCACGGTGATGAAACGTTTTTTAAAAAAACTTGATTCTGCGAATTCCTTGCAGTTAAACAAATGAGATAAATTATTAAACCCATATTTAAAAAGATGTATTTTTTGTTCGAAAAACGCAATCGAAGTTTACCTAAGAAAAACGTTGTTTTTAAATGTTTCTTTATGGCTTTATCTTATTCCAAATTACATTTATTTGCTCAATTAATAAAACTCTTTTTTCATGTAATGGAACTTTGTTGACAATCGAAGAACATACATTATTAAAATTTTTCAAGAAATAGCTTTTCTTTACTTATGAAACTGTAAAAGAAAAAACTACTTTCTACTATATTTCTTCGTTTTATGTCTTATGAAAAATTAGAAGAATTAAGTGCAGACATTATGAAATTAGTTTTTTCTTACTAATGAAGCAATTAAATGTATAATTTAGCAGTTTTTTGTTAAATAACGATAACATAAATAACCAGAATTTAGTATTTATAGGTTTGAAACGTGAACTAATTGGTTTAAGCATTAAAGATAATGTGTTAATATAAAATTTGTATCTTCTTCTTTTATGCTTTTAGAATGTTACTACATAAAAAAATGAGATTATTACTAAAGATATTAATTTTTTTAGATGAAAATGATTGAAATCAGGTAATTTTGTATATTAGTTATTTGAAAAAAATCTACTTTGAAAAAACATTTATATTATATGCATTTCTCTCATTTTATCATTAATATAGCTCTGTAAATGTCGTTCATTCAGCATGAGTTCTTCTTTTAGTTCTGGTATTACAAATTGCCCAGTTAGCCACCCGTAAAAATGTTGTATGATTCCAGTTTAAGAATTATTTTTCCTCCGATGCCTCCAGATGCCACGTATTGTAAGAAGAACAATGGCGAGAGAGAAACACTTATTTTTAGACGATTTTGAACACGTGGCAAGTAGCAGAAAGTCATATTACCCTATTCACCAATCGTGAGTTGAAGAAAAAATTGCAGTGATGTTTAACGACTGGAAAGCAATCGTAACGAAAATTTTGAGAGAAACGGTATGCTTTATGTTGTGGAAAATCCGAGACTCATACGGAAAAATCTCATGCAATCACTGAGATAGTTTATATACAGCATTTAATTTAAAGCGAAATGACAAGTTGAGTTGAAGGATATTGCTGCAAAATACCTTTTAGTGTATGGGAAGACATGCACAGTGTTCAGATTCCTGAAAAAGAATAAACTTATATTCCAATTAAAACTATCAGATGAATTAAATAAAACTAGTAATACTTTAAATATATTATTTTTCATTTCATATTTTAACAGGTTTTTAAAAAAATATTCGAATAATTGGTACAATATGTAGTCATGTTTTTGTAAGTTGTAAATAATTTTCTGAATAAATGTACATTAATGGGAATGTATGGGAAGACATGCACAGTGTTCAGATTCCTGAAAAAGAATAAACTTATATTCCAATTAAAACTATCAGATGAATTAAATAAAACTAGTAATACTTTAAATAAATTATTTTTCATTTCATATATTAAGAGGTTTTTTTTAAATATATTCGAATAATTGGTACAATATGTAGTCATGTTTTTGTAAATTGTAAATAATTTTCTGAATAAATGTACATTAAAAACTGCAAAATCTGTAAATTCAATATTTGTTTTTTAAAATATTTACTTTGAAAATAAGTTATAATGTAATAAAATTATATTGTAATAAAAATAATTTTTTTTCAAACGTATTTTAACTTAAAGCATTTCTCCACAAATTATCCACATTTATAAAATATGCTCTATTTTATTTTCAAAAATCAAATGTATAACTGTAGTTTAACCTCCCATTTAATTTTTAATCTTGCTAACATGATGTTTTCTTTCATTCTTTTAATTCTCTTTATATATATATATATATATATATATACGTATATGTATAGGTATATATGTATATATATATATATATATATATATATATATATATATATATATATATATATATATATATATATATATATATATATAAATATATATATATATATATATATATATATATATATATATATATATATATATATATATATATATATATATATATATATATATATATATATATATATATATATATATATTATATATATATATATATATATATATATATATATATATATATATATATATATATATATATATATATATATATATATATATATATATATATATATATATATATATATATATATATATATATATATATATAAATATATATTTATATATATATATATATATATATATATATATATATATATATATATATATATATATATATATATATATATATATATATATATATATATATATATATATATA
>CM063504.1:110244771-110254771 GCA_032207245.1 Pardosa pseudoannulata
GGAGACAATTTTTCCTCCGTGTGTTCCATTAGGAGGGTTAATTTTCTTAAGTCATTTTTACTGTGAGAACTAGCAGAATTTCGACTATTCTTAAAATATTTCAAACGTTTCATCAATAATATGGATGTCAAACTGCAGAAATTTACAGTTATAATTTGATTTTACTGAATACTGTTATTATATAATATAATAAGTTAAAAAATATTGTTACATATAATGCACCGACGTTAATTATTTTACATGAATATTTTCAATCCTTGAGTAAAAATATTTTTACTCAAACCTTTTATAAAAATATTTACTTTTATATATGAAAGTCTTCACTTTAATTAACATTTTTAATAAGGTGGAATATAACTAATTTTTAATGATCATATATAACTGATAGCGGGATTGAACAATGATAAAGGGGTAAATATTTAATATAATAAATGCATCTGTTTGCGTACCAGATTTAGAAGTAAAGGTGCACTAATTAGAAAGCAAGTAATTAATACCTTTCTTTAAAAATTATAATAATTACATATTTATTATATTACCTTATATAAAGTAATATAATAATTTATACTCATATACTTGACCATAACAAAAAAATATTCATATATATATATATATATATATATATATATATATGTGTGTGTGTATGTATATATATATATATATATATATATATATATATATATATATATATATATATATATATATATATATATATATATATAAATACTCATGAATATTAATATTTAAAAAATATGTGTTAAAATATCTAAAAAAATTATGTTCTATACTGAAATTGTTTTACTAAAATGTATCTTTATACTTCAGAAGTTAAGGATATAATATTTATGTATCATAAAAGATTCAACATATTTGCAAAAGATATATTATTTGCTTCAGACAATGAAATGATTTTTAAAAGTATTTAGTTTAAAAATATTTTCTCAAAAATAGCTATACATCTGTTTCAAAAGGAATACTTTGTTTCTTCCCGAAAAAAGTAAAAAAAAAAACATTGTCGTTAAAGGACAATACAATGATTTATAGCTGTAACAATTGTGGACTTGTTTACCTTAAACCCTCCGCATGAATCGCATGAAATTTAACCAAGATCTCCGGAAAAGTACTTTTAGATGTTATTTCGGTGTCCAGTTCCAGTTAAATATTCTTGACAATGACAAAGTGTCTAGTGACACACGCTCTAGATGATGTATGATTCGATGCCATTTTCAGACGTGCGATGAATTCAGTCAGTGATTAATAGCTCTAATACAACCAAAGTACTAATCCATGTGTGAGAGATTATTCTACATATTTTACAAAATATATCGGTAACATGTATATAACTCTCTCTCTCACTCTTTATATATATATATAGATATAATATATATATATATATATTATATATTTATATATATATAAATATATATTATATATATATATATATATATATATATATATAATATAAATATATATTATATATATATATATATATATATATATATATATTATATATATATATATATGTATATATAATATATATAAATAGATATATATATAGATATATAATCTATATATATATATATATATATTACTATATATATATATATATGTATATATATAGATATATATATATATAGATATATATGTTACGGCCAAAGTCCGAAGTCGGCCAGTTCCCGAATTGGCCGGCCAAATCGCGAAATAGCCAATATCACCTCACAATGACTGGCCAATGTCCGATCTTTCCTTGATTTCGGGGTTTGGCCGGCCAATGCGGGAAGTGGCATGGGAATGATCGGCCAAAAGTCAGAAGAAGAAGGTCATAAGCAAATTTTGGGTATTTTGTATACCGTAATGCTAATGAAAATCCCATTATAGCTGCCACAGAGGAGATTTCCGATGAATCTGCTGCTTTATGAAAATTTACTTCTGAGTTAAAAAGTATACAATGTCATAGTATAATTCATTTTAAAAATAAAAATAAACATTACAATTATTATAGAAAAGGAATGGCAGTTATTATTCTCATAACTATCAATGTTAATAAGTTATAAGGTAAAAATAAATGGCATAGCTACTCTTGTTTAAATCAGCTTAATTTGGAGAATTATGTTTTGATGCTTTCATACTCGAGGTTTAATGTAACCGGGACTTACTGCTTATAGATAGTTTTGAAGGGTTACAGACATTTATGGTTACAGCTTGATAGAAAGCTATGGAAGCGGCAGATCCTATCCATTTCTCAATGACAATCCCAATAGTAGAAAAACTTCTAAAATGAATTATGTTATCAGGAAAAAATATTTTTAAAAAACTGATTTGCATCCTATTACACCCTTGTGTGCTTGTATGCAGCCATTATATGTACTATTTTTATTAATATATATTTACTTACCTATTATTTATACATATCTATACATACTATACACAGATATCATACTATGTATACCTATACATAGTATACATGCATAGGTTCATGTATATATACATGTTCATATAGTTATGTATACCTATACACACCTACTACACTTATAAATATGCTAAGAGTATTTGTTCGCTCGCATCAAGAACTGAATAAAATTTATCATTATAGAATACTCTTATAATTTATGTCAAAGATCATATAATGGCTATAAGAAATTATTAAGGAATTCGCCCCATAAGATACCAGCTTTCAATCTGCAAGCCAATTCCAAGATTACATTATAGTATCAAGAGTTGATGGTTATGCGTAGGGGAAATCCGATTTAAGTGATTTTTTAAATGCAATATCCCACATAGCAAACGTGAGCGAAACAATGAAGCACATAATTATACGCACATGTTAATGGACCAATGAGAGTCCGTAAACATCATAAGGAAACTGAAGTTTATCATTGCACGTTACGTAACTTTTCGGCGTCTACTTTTACTTTTTTAACTGATCCTGTTCTTCGCATGGATCTGAGGTAATTATGTATATCTCATCATTGTAATGCTGCTTCATTGGACATAGCTGCTATTGCAAGATAGGACAAATTTTTTTTACAACGGCTAATATTTATAATTCAATAAAACTCCGTAATTTGTTGAAATGTCATCATTTTCCCTCATCGAGTTGTGTTTCTCTTAAAATTTACCAGTAGCAGTCAGTATATATTATGATCGACGACACTCTACATTCCTCTATTTAAACGGTTTCTGCAGCATGGCTAATATAGTTGCTTATGCAATAAATTCGTCGTGACTTTAAAAGCCTATTCATTTGAACAACACACTACACTGAGTATTTTCTAAAAAAAAGCCCAACTCCAAACTCAGTTCCCAAAGTACCAGGAACATGCCACATAGAGTGCTGAAGATTACTATGAGTCTGGTAACGAGTTCAGACACAAAGGGAGACGGGTCGGCTAGTGGATATACCAGCTATAAAGTATGGATCAAACTCAGTTCCCAAAGTACCAGGAACATGCCACATAGAGTGCTGAAGATTACTATGAGTCTGGTAACGAGTTCAGACACAAAGGAATACGGGTCGGCTAGTGGATATACCAACTATAAATTATGGATCAAACTCAGTTCCCAAAGTACCAGGAACATGCCACATAGATTTTCTGAATCTCACTATGAGTCCGGTAACGAGTTCACACACAAAGGGAGAAATGTCAGCCAGTGGATATGCCAACTATAAAGTATGCATGATAGCCATAAAACAATAAAATATCAATTGGATATTTTTGTTTAATATTAATAAATGCTATGCATTTTTCCACTATAATTTTCTCTGATTCTGCCAAGGTGTTCACTTTTCTTTCACTAAATAAGAGTAGATGAATTTTAATTGCATTTTATACAATGCCTTTGATTAATCGTAGGGCTTAGTTTAGTGTGTAGTTCACAGTGTAAAAAATATAGGAAGATCACTAAGTGTAGAGATTTATGAATGAGGATAGCAACACCCCAACACGATTTTAAAAAAATGTTAAAATGCTACCAGCCTCAAAAACTTCAATATCTTTTATTTATCATTAATTTTATATTTATTATTTAGCTTATAGTAAGCAAGTTAAAAACTTAGTATAAGTGACAGATGTATTAAATTTAAATGTTTCATCGATTTGTGTAAATTTCCATTAAAATACACAAATCCAAAATGATTGTTATTGTGCGAGTTATGTAAGTTCAACTAACTTTAATAATACCTAAATAAGTTAGAATAATTAACAGAGAATATTATCTTATTTAAAAAATATAATGTTGCAACTTTAAAATTCGGATCAAATTACTTTTACATTTTTCTTTATAATCCACATACATATTACAAATAATTGAGAAAAATTATAAATTAAAAAAAGGATATTTTATATATTAATCTGTTTTTTCAAGTTTATTAAATAAATACAAGATTTAAAAAATATTTTAAGGATTATACTTTTTTTCTTTCAACCTAAACCTGATTTTATTATAAAAATAATCAGATTAAGTATAACAATAACTTACAAAGGTCAGAAAATTTCTTGCTAGAATGATGTTTTTGAAGAAAATTATTAAAAAATCAAGTTAATATTTTTTAAATTACAGATAAATAGTAATACCCTTACAGAACAGCTTAAATAACATAAAAATAAAATATTTTTAACTCCGTCTAGAAATTTAACATTTTTAGAAATGGACAAATTTTTTAAAAAATGTTGAATAATTTATTGGAAAAACCAAAACTTTACTTTAATTTTTTTTCCTCAAAATAAATGGTTTAAATTGTGTGTCTTCTTAAGCTCTTTGTTAAGATAAATGAATCTAGTAAAATGTAAAATATTTAACTGCATACATACATTTTTTGTAGCATTTCCTGCATGATAAAATACGCGTTACAGATGTTGTTTAAAATACGAGAACCAAAGGTTTTATGTTCATAAGAATACAAGCGTGCATACTTAAAATACATGTGTGCATAAATAGTAAGTTAAATATAATATTTAAGATAATTTTACTTAAAGATTCACCTTAAAAAGAAAAAATAAGAGTTACAGAATATTCTAAACACATTTCTCAATAAACAGTATCTATTTACATGTTACCAATTTCACCTTTTAATTTGTGTTCATTTCCCAAAAGAAAATTTGATGAAGTATTTAGAAAATTTAATGATCAGGGAAAGCATTTTCTAACACATTCTTATAAAAATAAGTCAGTAGCTAACTTAAATGACAATTAAAGATATATTAATACCGAATCAAAGAATAGAAAGAGAGTAAAATATAATTTATAGAGACTTTTGCAGGAAATTTTAATTAATTTTAAAATTTTGTGGAACATTTTGTGTAGTACTACATTTTAAATACATTTCATCAGCTGTTTGATATTGTTAGTTTATAGTTTACAATAGCGGCTATCCTACAGCAAATGGATGTACAAAACAAAAAGGAAATTCGTGAAAAGTCCCTTATGAGTTATTATTTTTCTGAATTACTTCAAACCTACTCAATGAATCACTCGTAGTTTTTGTTTATAATTTTAAAGACATTTAAGTGAGCATTAATTGGAAGCAGTCCTAAAAAATAATTATAAAATCGTACTTACAAAATATATATTTCTTTCCTTGCGTGCAGATACCAATCTTTTCATTTTATTAGAAAATCATATAAATAGAAAAAAAATCTTCCTAATTTATATAGCAAAAAATAAAGCAGAAATCCCTTTGTTCAATTAAATTAAATCAAATTTATGTCACTGTATTTATTCTAATTACATTATTAACATTTCTGTGTATAACCTATTACTGAACTTACAAAAATTATGACTATTCTTCAAGTAATTATGCCTATTTTAAATTATTTATTTATTTATTTTTTTTTTTACTTTTGTCAAATAAAATTGGTTTTTATGCATTTTATAAAACTAAGAGTTCTATTTAAAACTTGTTAAAGATAGATTAGTTAAGTCGACATGTTTAATTTTACGATAGTTAATTTCTTAGATCGATTAACTGTAGGAATTTGATTCCAAAAGTCATGTAATGAAATTATAGGTAGTGTCACGTGATTTAAATAAATTTAAATAATATCTCTTGCAGCTAAATATATTATTAAATATAGTTATTTCTTTTAAATATTATTTTTTTTGTACTGCATATATTTATAAAAATTATCAATTTTATATCATGCACGAGAGAAAATTTGAGAGTTGTGAAATATTTGGAACAAAACTGTATAGTAAACACTCATAAATAATAAGCAGAAATGGTGTTATGTTACAGTTTCTAATTTAAATTTTGAAATTTGTTCTGAATGAAGCTTCCATACAGGTTTAATCCCTCTTGTAGTTACAAACGCCAGCATTGACCAGTATGATCATAAATCTAGTTCTGTCAGGGTTTTTTCCTTCTGTAGTATAACAAAGTGCACTTCGAACTTTACACTATATATGGTATATAACCGTTTTAATTCATTTCGCAGCAAGAGCCTGTAGATTATGTCTTTGTAATAGCTGACTGATTTGCTGGGTACCAACAAAAGGTGAATTTCTGTCCGTTAGCAAAAATTTGTGAAAGAAAAAAATGAAAGCAATGAAATTCTCATAGCGACTGGTGGGACAATGCGGTTGATCTGCGACCAGGCATGAGTTACATTCATAGATCGATATTGATAAAATTACAGAGGAGTATCTCTGTTTTGTCTGGAAATTACATAAAAGTTTATTTCCGAAAAGTATGAAAGGGTATTGATGCATGTTTATTAACAAACAGGACATATAAACTGGAGACCCATTTTCTTAAAACCCTTGAAAAAGAAAAAATATATATATTAATGCATTTTTGTACACCGGACATGTGAATGACATGTTAAGGTTTTCCTCAAAGCAGTAGTAGGAGGAGGTTCCTGGAAAATGTGACCCTTTAATTTGAACTTATATAAGGCCCAACTGGAAAAGAAAATACCATCAGAAAAGGTTGCACTGTGAAACTACATAAATCTTAGTAAAATGAAGCATTATTTTCATACATTTATTTATTATGGTTT
Organism: Pardosa pseudoannulata; assembly: GCA_032207245.1. Classification (NCBI taxonomy): domain Eukaryota; kingdom Metazoa; phylum Arthropoda; class Arachnida; order Araneae; family Lycosidae; genus Pardosa; species Pardosa pseudoannulata. The sequence continues at coordinate 110,251,770 of CM063504.1, forward strand.
ATTTACTATCTATGACTTAATTGTTAAGTTTAGAAGTGATTGTTTCGATAATGTTAGTATTTTTTAAATCCTTTGAAGTTTTTAAATTTTTTTTATGAAAGTGAATTTATTTCATAGCAGTATTTAAGATTTTAAACATGCATGAAATATGTCGATATCTATTAGAGCAATTTGGAGTTATATTGCCTGTATTAAATAATAATTTCATGAAAGTTTCAGAATATCGATTTCCCTCTTTCCAAAAAATTCATTATTTCCGCGTTGTGACGTGTAACTATGTGACGCAAAGGATTTAAATTTCATTTTTCCTTAAATGATAAAATTAAACAGAATGTATGTAGGAAGGAATGGAGTAAATAGTAACCAAAGAATGCAGTAGCATAGAGATTTGCAATAACAATGAAAAAAATTAAACAGGATGAGAATTTAAATTTAATTTTGTAAATATAATGCATGTAATTCAGACTCATAGTTAAGATAGGGTTATTAAATATATATATATTGAAAATAACCTGCTTTACAAAATTTTACATACATTTTGAAAAATTATTTCCATTCCTAATTATGTAATATATGAATGAGTGATCGAGTCGGTCATATATGACTGAAATCAAACTTATTAAATACAGTCAAAAAAGTAAAATAATCTGCATAATAAATGGTACTCAGTTATGCAGGTAGATTAACACAATACGCCAAAATACCAGTATATCCCAGAATGAAGGATAAACCGACGCCAGATAGAGAATAATTACCAAGTTAAAAGTGAAGAATAAAGTAAAGCTAACTCCTAGTTATAGTTAAAAAAAATTTCCTAATTAACACGCAAAAACATTTGATTTACCAATTACCAATTATCACTTGCAAGAAAGGCACGGGATTGTGTACTTAATGCACTACAAATCATTTCGAGATGTTAAGTTTTCAACGCCTTATAGGTATCGGAAAACTGTTAATATATTTTATAAATTAGCAATTTTACCGACCTTTCTATTTCTGATAATTTTTTAAAGATTATATAAATATAAATTATAATTATTTAATAATTATAAATTATTTTATATAAATTATATTAATTTTGAAAAGTTATCTCTACTCTTAATTATGTAATGCAGGAGTAAGTGATGAAATCGTGCATATATGGCTGAACCCAAACAGTTATAGACAGTCAAACAAGTACAAAAATCTTCATAACGTGTGGGACTCAGTTATGAAGATGGATTAACACAATACACTAAAATTAAAGTATTTCCCAGAATGAAAGAAAACCGACGGTAGATAAAGAAGAATTTTAAAGTCAAGAATAAAGTAAAGCAAGTTCCTAGCAATAGTTAAGAAATATTTTAAATAAACACGCAAAAACAATTGCTTTATCAATTACCAATTATCATTTGCAAGAAAGGCACGTATTTGTGTATTTAATGCACAACAAATCATTAGGAAATGTTAAGTTTTCAATTCCTTATAGGTATCGGGAATCTGTTAATATGTTCTAAATTGATAATTTTACAAACCTTTCGGTTTCTGATAATTTTTTAAAGACTATAATGACTCAACGATTGGGGAATAAAATTACACAAATGTAGGTAATAAATTTGATTTTTTATAATCTTCGGAAGAAAGACATCTTTCGAAACAGACCCAATATTTGTCTTGGCTTCCCAAGTAATTTCACTGATATTTGTTTCGTGTTTGTCTCACGCACAAAATTTTTTAGAGGATTTTATAGCATTTGTAGGTGGAATATTCCTCGGTAAATTTACCGAATAGATTTTACTGAAAAATATTTCATGTTCTACCAACAGACATCCTTCTGCATTTGTTTTATTATCAGGAATAAATATAATTTTTAAATTTGATCTGCAACAACTAGTCAAAATTTTGAAAAGAAATATAGTTTCCTTTCTCTTGCATCAGTTTTTATACAAATTAAATCAGATTATTTTTATAATATCGAATAAATATCACTAACTTCACTTTCTTTTTTCACCTTAAATTATATGTTGAATATTGATAATTTAAACAATACAATATCATAAGAAACTGTATTCTGGTAAAACAATCGCAGTGAATATGCGACGCACGTAAATTTTATTTCTGGGATAATTGCCTTACTAAGTATATAAACATCGTAAAATAATACTAAGTATTATGTTACGAATATATTAATAATATAATACTAAGTATTTAAACTTCGTAGAATATTTTGAGGTCAAAAACATCTTTATATTCGGGAACTTATTTCTAGAGCAAATGGTTAAATATATGAAACATGATCCTGTGTTACATGTTGTAATGCTATGCAGGACTATGTTACTGCATCCTAAAAATTAAGCGATGCACACAAAAAAGTCCAAATATTACACAAACCAGAAAATGTGATGACAATCTTATACAAAAAATATGAATACTTTAAATAAAATATTTAATATGAATTTTAAACAACCAAATTTAATAAATAAATATGATTTCGATTCTTAATTACATACTCTTGAAAGCACGTTACAGTACACAATGCCTCGATCAGGCTCTTTTGACTTTAGCATGAAATATGCATGTTTTAATCAAATACTTGAATATTCACTACAATTTTTTAAATCCATAAATAGATAATTGACTTTTGCAAAACAATAACAATCGTTGAATGTTTTTATAATAAAATAAAACCAATATTTAAATTAATTTGTAAGGTTTTTTTACTTCAAAACAGTAATTATTACATAAAATATTATCACAGATTTTCCTAAAATTCATATTTATTATTCTTTTAAAACAGTATTTTATTAAAATGTGTACAGTCTATTATCTTCTTTAAGTAAAAAAATTATTAAATTCAGTTTTAAAAAAATCAAATATAAAATAATTATATCACCATTTAAAAGCATTGAATTAAGGTATTACTATATCATTTATATTTCAGTTATTTTATTTGTAAATATTTAGTATAAACTAAACTTTAAAAGACTACATTAATTAAGGTCTCATGTTTATTAATTTCATTT
>CM063504.1:110267271-110274771 GCA_032207245.1 Pardosa pseudoannulata
TTATAAATGTTTTCTCACTCAACTGACAAGCATTGAGTGAGAATTAATAGAAATTACTGATAGGTGAATCACAGCTATAATCTCATAATAAATATTCACTGAGGCAAAATCTACTTATAAAACATTTATATATTTTAGTTAGTTCAAGAATATAATTATTAGTACCACTTTAAGTCATATAAATGTGATTTTCATTGGATGAAATTTAAATTAAAATAGCAAAAATGAATTTTGGTTATTATATGCCCAATTTAAATCTAATCATTCTTCTTAATGAATCCAGAAGTAACATCAGCAACAATAAAAAATACAAATATAGTTCATAATTGTCAAATTATTCAACGCTTTGCTGAAGGAAATAATGAAATACAAAATTCCTTACAATCTCGAATATAAGATTTTTAATATTGAATGATTAATCATAAACCTTCATGGATAAATAAATTATCCCCCAGAATGACTCGCACATAATTCATCGAGAAATAATTCAATTTACTGGTAGATAAAGGACAATCATTTTATTATGAAGAATACAATATTTAATGAAGCAAATGTACATCTACATATATTAAGGATGCATTTTATTAGTTACTTTATGCGTAAAAATAATAGGAGCATTCCAAATATTATACATAAACTTCTCATTTAATCGAGTAAAAATTAAAATAGTAATAGTAAATTTAAGGCTTTACGTATTGCATATAAACTGTATATGCATATAAACTATCTGGATATATACTATATCTGAAGTACAAAAAAGTTCAGTTCTATTAGGAGAGGAAATTAGTAACATTCGATTTCATGAGCAAATTTTCAAAAAATGAGAGATATGAATATTAATTATCTATCTGATCAGTGAAATGTCGAAAGAAATGATTTGATAAGGAATTCATTATCAAAAATTCCACTTACAATATTAAAAATGAAATTTTAATTTTTGTGAATTAAATCTTTCATTAATAACGAGAAGAGTCGTGTGCAATTCAAGAACAATATTTACTCAGGTAAACATTCTAATGTCCATTTTTGGGTGAACTGAACTTATTCAAGAACAAAGGTCATTAATTTAAATAAAGGTTGAACAATATAGCTTACTATTAACCGTTTAAAAGTGGAATTCAGAACGAATAGTCCCAATGACTTGAAATTTAGTTATTATTTTAATTAAGAAAATTTTAAAATTAGAGGAAAAAATTTTTGAGGGCGTTATGGAAATGTTCTATTATTGGAATAGAGTGTTACATGATTATTTTTTGCATATTTTTAAAAGCTCATGAAAATGTTTAATTTAATTTCTAATAATTATATTATCTTCTTAATATTAACTGTTTTGTTTATTTATCTTCATATAATGTACAATTGATAACTATTATGACACTATAGAATTTTCGCAATATTGGTACAGATTTTTCTCTCGGATTATCGAATTTCACTTTCTTTTCCATTTTACTACAAGGTTTTTAGAGTTTCACTTTTTCTTTGCAATTAGACTCGGTTTCTGAAATTTGTCTTCCTATTACATCTTCTTTTTAAAATGACGTCGACTATTTCACACACATCAAATGGCGTAACAGCATTTAAATTATTTTCATCAATATCTTCATCGATTATATCACCAGGTTCATCGGGCTCTAATTGGCAAATATCTGGCTTAGTAAGAAGCGTTGTGGTTTCTTCATGTGATTTTCTGTGATTCCTTTGAAACACATTTTACTTGCAAATGAAGACTTTGGTGGCAAAATGACTTTAAAGCAGATTTCACTCACTTTATTTTGGAGAGGTATGTATAAAATACAGATTTACTAAATTGTTAATGAACTTCATTATCACCCTGTGTAATAAAATGCATTTTTTGCAGTACACCTTTAAAGAGTTTGAAGTTTAAGTTGAAAATTTAATTCTTTTTTAAATTCCTTAGAATTTGTTGGCATATATGAATATAAAAAATGCACTTGAATATTAAAATATTTTAGGAATAGTTTCTTAAAATGAAATATAATTATAATATAGTTAGATAAAAGACTACAGTGAGATTTATTTGACATAGTTAAAGTTGTCTTATATGGCTGCATTTTCAACCATCTTTACCTTCTACTGAAATTTTATAAAGGCATGCAATATAAACAACATATGTTATAGTTTAAATTAGTATGCAAATTAATAGTTTAAACCTTATTAAGAAAGAATAGTGCCAGTCACATGAAGTTTGGTTGTTATATTAATTAAGAATATATAAATACAATAAAGTATTAAAATTATATGAAAATTTTTTGAAGGTGTTTTTGTCCATGTCCGATTATTGGAACATTGGAGTGTTCCATAATTATTTTTTATATATTTAAAGCTCATAAAAATAGTTAATTTAAGTGTAATAATTATAACATCTTTTTAATATTATATGTTTTGTTTATTTATCTTTAATAATGCACAATTTATAAATATTATGACACTATATAATTTATGCAATATTGGTGCCGATTTTTCCTATTTTGTTGGATTATCGAATTATACTTTCATTCTACTACAGGGTTTTCAGTTTTTCGTTTCTTTTTGGCCCTTGGACCCTGTTTCTGCAATTTGTTTTCATCTAGAGTAAGTACATCTCTTTTTAAATGACGTTGACCATTCCACACACATCAAATCGCGTAAAATCATCTAAATTATTTTCATTAATATCTTCTTCATAGATTATATCACCAGGTTCATCGTTCTCTAACTGGCAAATATCTACAAATTCGAAATCAGAACCTGAAACAGTTTCTACAAGGGCCAGAGACTCTTGTATTGTAAGGAACAGACATGGTGTTAAATTTATGAAAATTTTATAAATGAAACACATTAAAAGCACGCATGCACATTTTCACTGTCGTACAGGAAAAACTTTGTATCAAAGGAAACAGATAACTACATTTCAGCAAACATATGCAATAAGACACCTTTTATTTGAAATTGCAGTTGTCTTCAAAGGCACAGGTGAAAACACTCTCTCCCCCCCCACACACACATGTTTAGCCACCTTATCAAAAAGAAATTATTTCTATTGTTAGGACTTTGCTTAAGTGAACATCAGTGTCAACTACCAATATTATAATCTTTTTGAAGTATTGCATCTTTATCTATTTATTTTCTTCAAAAAGATGCTATTCTTATCTCAATGCAAAAGAAAATAATATTTACAATATAATACAATGCTTTGCACATAAAATGAACCCTTGAAACGCCATTGTTCCAATAATGGAACATAACCATAAATAACTAAGTTTTACCTTTAAAATTAAAAAAAAATAAAATTTTGCATTTGTAGTATTCCTGTAGGATATGTTGTCTGAAGATGTATTTTAAAGTATTGCGTTTTTTTCGTTTAAACTGGAATTTTGGTAAATTTAATTGTACGGGAGAGTAAAATTGACAAAATATAATAAAATTAAAAAAATTGCAAAAAATAAATAATTATCTAAACAAAATAAAACTTATTGTAAAAAGTACTTTATAATGTCATGTTCGATTTTATGAAAAAGCAATATTGTTAAGATTTATTTTACATGTATTTTTTATTTTAAATATCATGTTCCATTATTGGAACATTGGAGGGTGACTGGTTAAAAATTATGAAAATTCAACGAAAAAATATACAAAATAACAAAATATTTCAGGACACAAACTTTCCTTCTTTTGTATTGAATAAACTTTTTATTCATATTAAATAAATTAAGACTATAATTACTATTAAAAAATCAAGTTAAAATAAAATAAAAATATTCTTCATTTAATAATGTCCCTAAAACTGCAGTAACGTCATATTTAATTAATGAAAATATAATTAATTTTTTACTTTATGTTTGTTGACAATCACTCTTACAACAAGATATATTTCTTAAAAACATGTCACGTAGGACGGAGAAAAAATTAGCTTTTTACTAGTTAAAAATGTAGATTATTTACAGTTTAGCGCTATTAAGTTACTGACTCATATAATATGAAGTTTATTTTCAATATTTTAAAAACAAAATATAACAGCTTTTAATAACTGAAAATAAAATAATAATGAGATTGCATGCAGTTTTTATAACTTTATAGAGTTTATTAATGTTAAAAATTTGTACTCTTCCTTTATCGTATATATTTACACACACACACACACACACATATATATATATATATATATATATATATATATATATATATATATATATATATAAATTAATAATTTAAGGGTTTGATAGCAGAAAACGCACCGCACTCTTTTAATACTGGAGCATGAATCTTTAATAATTCATTATAAAAGCACTTAACGATTAAGTATTGAGAAAGACTGTTTTGAGAAAGGATCGCTGTATGAACCATAGCTGAGAAGGACTGTTTTGTTAGAATGAGGACGCTGCCTACGTGCTGATATGTTTAATGGTTGGATATAAAACTACTTACTATTCACGAATAAATATGTTATATCGAACTAATTGGATATCTAAGTTTATATATGGAAGCAAAGCCTGACCTATATATATATATATATATATATATATATATATATATATATATATATATATATATATATATATATATATATATATATATATATATATATATATATATATATATATATATATATATATATATATATATATATATATATATATGTGTGTGTGTGTGTGTGTGTGTGTGTGTGTGTGTGTGTGTGTGCATATGTGTATTTTATATATAAACACACACATATATATATACACACATACACACGACATGGCTCTTGTGAGGGCTTCTCATAGTAATCAATATACTCGCAAATCTTTATTTTAAGATGTATGCAGAGAAATACAATGGTTACGTAATAAAGTTTCATGTTCTTTGTTTCATTAGCACCTAAAATCTGCATGGAGATATCTCCAGCAAAGATCCTAAAAGAAAGTGCCTAACTGTTCTCTGTGTAATCTCAATTTTTCGTTACATATCCTTAAGCCTGTATTGTTTTTCCAGTATTCTTCCTTTGAGATTTGCGTGGCTCTTCAATGATGACATAATATTAATTAGTTCTATGTGTTTTTATTAATAATTCTCTTAATTTTAATTCCCCATTTTCTAAATCTGATACAAACACACACACACATATATGTGTAAATATATATACAGATAAATACACAAATATAATTCGTTGATGAACGGGGAGTAAACTATCCCCCTTTTGTGTATAAAAATATCGGAACACCCAGATATTTTTAATATTATGTGTACAAAAGACAGTTTTAATCAGTCAAGTATCACGGAGTTCGGGTAAACATGCAAGCGAAGTAAACATCTTGTACATCACGTAAATGTATAGCTAAGTATGTGGGTTTGTATTTTCTCTTCGTGGGAGGTTGGTATTTGGGAGAATAGTATGGAATGAAGAGCAGAAATCGATAAAGATTAAGATTATTCCCCAGGAAGGGTCTTTGCCCGTAGAAAGATATTAAAAGAAGTGAACTGAAAGTTTAAGGTTTATTTCTCTTGCGGAGAGTTTCATGTTTATAAATTTTTCCTGTTCCATTGTAAAGTGAAAATGAAGTGTAATTATGGTACTCTTAATAATACACTAGGATTATTGAATTAAATTACGTTAGAGTTTTAGAAATAATTTGTATAAATATTTTACATACAAAAAAAGTCTTGTTGCAATCACTTTTTTTTACTTTTGGTAAAAAAACAATTATTATAACCTCAAAAACTTTCAGTTTTCATAGTTTAACTCAAATATCCATTTTAATCACGTGTAAACATACTTTGAATAGCTCTTTTCTTTGTAAATTTATAAACTGTAACTTTGAAACTGTATATATCAATTATCACAATTACTCATTATAGTTTAACATTTATCTTATAACTCATAAATGGTTACCCATAGCATGTTAAAATTCTATACAGGATTGTTGTAATATCTAGTGGATTGATATCGCAAATTGCATTTTGTATAAAAAGAAATTTCATTATGATGAATATAATTCTACCAGTCAACAACAATGCAAAGAAATGTATTGACCTATTGATATGTAAATCTAATTATGTTCTTTACAATAATTATGTTCTTTATTATGTTTTTCTACACAATCTGCGATAGTGTATAAATCAATTTCATTATGATGAACATAGTTCTACCATGCAACTGCAATGAAAAGGAATATATTAACTTATTCATATGTAGATTCTACTATGTTCTTTAAATAGTTTAAAACATCTTGTGAACTTAATTTTAAAGACCTAAGACTTAAAGCCGATTCAGAACTGTTACGAAAATCCATTCAATAGTGGGATTTGAACCCACGAACTCCGATGTTGTATTTTGGAAAGAAAATGGTCTTAAGTTTTTTTTATATTTTAATTTTGTGATATCTAGATGATTGAGAACGCAGTCTGCAATATGTATATAAAGCAATTTCATTATGATGAACATAATTCTACCAGGCAACTGCAATGCAAAGAAAGATATTGACTTATTCATATGTAGATCCTATTGTGTTCTTTAAATAGTTTAAAACATCTTGTGAAATTAAGGACCTTTTTAAGGACCTACGGCTTAAAGCCGATTCAGAACTGTTACGAACATCCATTCAATAGTGGAACCCAAGAACACCGGTAACGTATTTGGAAAGAAAAATGGTTTTAAGCTTTCTTAGAGTTTATGCAAAATATTTAACATTAACATCCTCATATCATAGTACCCTAACCAGATAGAGTCAAACCTATTTTATTATTTGAAAATGGAAATTGTTTACCATGATCTATAAATTCTTATTTCACATTTATACATTTGTTAAGATTGTAAAATTACACTAGCTTTTAAGCATTTTCTAAAATTAATTTAAATATTTAAGTATTAGTTTAAAACTAAAATCATTATTGCTCAATTTTTCTTAATGCCTCTGAGTGTTTTGGCTTTATTTTTCCGAATTAATTTTAGTAACTGTTTTTGTGAACCCCTCCTTCATTGAGAAAGGATTGAAACAGTAATACAGTCCTTACTTATTAAAACTGAACCATTAAAATAACTATTTTAAAAGTTAAAAACATTAGGAATATATATTTAAAAAATCATATGAAATACATTTAACACTACTTTTAGACATGTCAGTTACTATAACTAAACAATTTATTCGAATTCATTTCTCAATTTCTACAATCATTATATCATGTTTAATTCATAAATCACAAATGATTTTTAAAGATAAATTATATTAAATAAGAACTTATACTTACAAATTTTAAAACTGAACTGACCCGGTTACTTAAAGGGATTTATTTTTTGGGGTGGGGGGCGTTAGATTTTTTTTCTAATTATACGGTTTATATTTCTTCAGGTTGGTATTTAACAAAATAAAAAAAGTGAACAGTATAAAAGAAGTGAGAACTACAAGTCAGAAAACAGAAAACTAAACTGTTTTAATATATATATATATATATATATATATATATATATATATATATATATATATATATATATATATATATATATATATATATATATATATATAT
>CM063504.1:110282271-110289771 GCA_032207245.1 Pardosa pseudoannulata
ATTATCTGTATACCTTATTAATTTTTGCTTTGATATTTTCTTAATTTTACTGTTTCTGATATTATTTAACACTATGTAAAAAGTGGATTTTAATTAAGAATATGTAAGAATTGTAAAATGAAACAAGTTTTTTAAATAAAAATTAAATGGTAATTTCATGCACAGTTTTTCATTATTAAATCATACTGGAAGGGGTTAATAGTTGAAGTGTCAAAAACATCCGAAAAAAAATCATTATTATACCTCTAAAAAAAGAGAAAAAATATTTTAACAGGTGGTTTCCTTACGAAACCGTTGTTCTTTAAAGGGTTAATAGTACTTCTGTAAATAATGAATGTAGCATGAACACTTTGGCATTTATAGATTGTTTGGTTTCTTTTTGTTTGGATTGTTACGGTCTAGTTTTTGCAACGCGAGGGATAATGAGACCGGGATTTACAGCTTAAAGCCGATTCCGAACGGCTACGAACATACATGCCACAGTGGGATTTGACCCACGAACTCATGCACCGAAGGCCAGCACCCTTACCATTCGCCCACGTTCGGCTATGGGTTGTTTGTCACTAAATTATGAAACATATGGAATGAATAGATTTACTTTGATTTATAATTGTTTGATATTTAATATAGATTTATTCCTATTAAACTGCTGTTTTCTACTACGTAATGACTAATTCTACTAAATATGCTTATTTATAGCTTTCCTTTAATTATTAGGCATTAAAATATTTCTTAAATTACATAAAATATAATCCCGTCATTATATTAAATTATACTTTAATAATGCATAGTCTATTGTTTTTAAATGTTATACAACGATTGAACAAATTTACCCCAAAAGCATTAAGCTACTATAAATTTGGTAATTCACAAAATGTATATTATTTAAGAAATATCTAAGTCAAAATATATAATTCTTCAATTTATACTTAATACTTTACTTACTAAGTTGAAAAATGCATTCGTTCACTAAAAGCTTATATGTGGATTAAGTAGTATATCTTTCAAGCAAAGGAATGTAACTACATAAATTAGTCTAATAATAGTTTTGCTTCTAATTACCAGATGATTTAAAATATATCAAAAGATATAGTAACAAAAATCAGATAACAAAAATAAATACACTATAATTTAAAGCGCGTATAAAGGTTGCAGGCATGCATATAGTTATAAGCATATTTTAACAGTTTATTTTACTGTAAAAATTATACAACATACATAATTAGTTAATTTACTCTATCACAAGTAAGAAAATTTAAAAAATTATCACTTTACTAATAGTAAGCATAGTTTTCAAACTTTCTATACAACTATTCAATATATTTATTAAAGTATCAAATATATGCGATATTCATAAAAATATAGAAATAATTTCTAGTAAAAAATGGGATAGTTTAGCAAAAATAACAAATAAGGAGGATAAATATTTGGACTATTGAAAATAAATATTCAAAAATATTATTAGTTTAGCTTATATAGTTAAATCCAGGATTTTTTAGGCAGCAGATTTCTCTACCTTTGAACAAACAAGACTCCTCAGTATTGATATATCCATGCAAATCCCAAAGTCAAAAATGGAAAAAAAATTAAATTAAAAATACGTTTTACCTTAAAAAATTCTTATGTTGGGAGATATAAAATAGTTAGAACATATTGGGAGTATGATAGCTTAGTAATACGCTATTTTAACGAAAAATATACATGTGCTGATAAAGTGATAAGACGATAAGATGATAAAGTAAAAGGACTGACTTTAATGTTTGACACTATTAATATTCAATTCATTCCTAGTATTTTAAACCCATATTGTATATGAAATAATCGATTTTTTCTATGATTATCGTTGAATATAAATATTATAGTAAATATAAAATGTTGAAATAGATTTTTCAAAAACATACTTGTAAGAAATTTCAAGTAGCGTTTATTAGCGAAATATCAAAAGAGATTAAAACACGAAGTGAAAAAGCACATTTGACAAAATATACGATGTCAGTAATGCTTGAATGACATATTTATAAAAAAAATCGTATTTAAATAAATATACTGCCAAAAAAGGTTGTTATTTATTTATGTCCATCATAAAAATTTAAGAGTTTTCATAAAAAGTGTAATAGATTGAAAACTTAAGGAAACAGGGGAGTATAAACTAGTACGTTTTGACTTAAGAATAGCGGAAGGCAGTATAACATCAGGATATTTACTCGAGATCATAAACGGCAAAATAAACTTTATTGAACTGGTTGGCAATTTTTTTCTGTATTAGACTGTCAATGTTAAGAAAATTTAATATTATTTAATATTATAAAAATATGCGGAGTGATTTCTGTGAGAAAACAGAGAAAGCATTACATAAATTACAAAATTTTAATGCATCTGTTTAGTTTATGTCGGATTTTAGCTTTATGATTCCTCACTCAAAGCACTAACAACCGGTGAATATGTTTCTGAATGTGAGAACCGGTTATTTAGTTCATCAATAAGACAAATACCTCAATCTTTATTACATGTTGGAAAGTAGCAATATTGGTACATATATATTTGAAACTTAATTTTATTCTGAAATCTATATTTTGTATTAGTTCTATATTTTTTGTAATCGTTGAAAATTGAAAAAACTGATCCTCATTTGTCGTATATATATATATATATATATATATATATATATATATATATATATATATATATATATATATATATATATATATATATATATATATATATTTATATATATATATATATATATATATATATATATATATATATATATATATATATATATATATATATATATTTATATATATATATATATATTATATATATATATATACTATATATATATATATATTATATATATATATATATATATATATATATATATATATATATATATATATATATACATATATACATATATATATATATATATATATATATATATATATTTACACATATATATATACACATATATATACACATATATATACATATATATATACATATATACACATATATACACATATATATATACTATATATATATATACATATGTATACATATATATACATACATATATATATATATATATATATATATATATATATAAATATATACATATATATATATATATATATATATATAATATATATATATATATATACATATATATAATATATATATATATATATATATGTATATATATATATATATATATATATATATATATATATATATATATATATATTATATATATATATATATATATATATATATATATATATATATATATATATATATATATATATATATATATATATATATATAAATATGATAAAAATTTTTAAATATGTCATGTGAAATAAATTCTAAATAATATTTTATACTATGTAATTATATATTATTACTATGTAATTATTCTAGGTATATATTCTTGTTTATTGAAAAACAAACATAAGACACTTTCATTTTCTCATTTTTGTAATAGTAATAATTATGAACATCATGTGATAATCATCTAACTGAAAATGTGTAATTTTTTAAATTAGCACACAAATTCAGATTACAATAAACGATTATGTATATATGCATCTTGAAAAGCGTCTGGTTTACAACCTAAAGTTTATATCATATATCAACCAATTTAAAACCTTTAAAATCTTTTAAAATATCACATAACAGGTAATGAGTATAAGAAATTCTTAAATTTTAATTAAGTTTAATTTCTATATACCATATGACTGAGTACTATATTATATTTTATAAATAAGCGTTATTGTTCCTTTACTAACATATGTAGTATACTTTAACTTTCTGATGAGATGCAATAGAACTTAAGGAAAATATTATTTCATAAAATGTTCTAAGCCTTAGCTTTATTCTTCTGCTAACTTTTAAAAGTTGAATGTAAAAAGACCATAAATCATGGTATCCTATATTTCAAACCGACAGGCATATTTGGGTTTTATCTTAAGATGTCTTTTTCTAGTGAATTTTTGTGACCTTATCTTTTCGAAACCTATTACGTATCGATTACGCGTCAGAGGAATCCCTAAATTAGTAGTTAATTTAACCCTTTTGAATTACTTCCTAATAATTTATAGCTAACCAAACAACACATGCGTAATTTATATTTTCCTGCTGATTAGCTATAACTTAAAAATTAAACATAATTTAATGGTAAATATTTAATGCATAATAAACAAGTTGACATTCCACGTTTTCAATCTGCACATTAAAAGTTCCAAAATCACAGTTTGTAGTAATTTAATCTATCTTTTAATATATTACACTAGAACTATTAAGAATTTATAAAAATGAAACATAAACAATTAATATATATTATTTTAATAATCTTCATAAATTAATCACTATATGTGAGGATTCATGTTTATACTTTTATAAATGAAAATAACCATATTTCTTTCATGATTATTTAAGCATAGTTAAAATAGAGATATAAATGCTTTATAAAATCCTCATGTAAACGAAGGCAAACAGTCCCCGAAATTTGTATGGTAAACAATCTGTTTTTCAGATTTTAGACTTAAAAGAAAATTTGAAATTGGCCTTTTGTGCAAGAAAAAAATAACATATAAAATACATTTTATCGTCAAACAATCATTCAAGTTACTAGAAAAACGAAACAAAATTTCAATTAAAAAAGTCGAAATTGAAATTAAAGAGAAATAAATAAAAGTATTTAAACTAAATAATACATCATGTAAACCGAATAAAAAATTCCTGAAGCATTTAGTATTTTAAATTACATTTTATACAGATATAATGCATTAAAATAATTTTATGAAAATTATGAAACTAAATTTATGAAACTTTGTATATATATACCATAAAAATAATTAAGTATTTAAAAATAATAAAAAATATAAATTAAATTAAAAATCAAGTATAATTCATACTTGGAAAAAAATTAAACATTACGTAACATTTTAAAAATCAGCAATATATTTCTAATAATAAAAAATATATTTATAATTAAAAGTCAAGTATAAATCACATTTAGATATATTTTAAATATTATATAATATTTTAAAAATGATCTAAATATTTCAAAAATTAGAAATTGTAAAAATGTTTCCAGTGAACAAATTTTCATTTCTTTTTCCGATTTCTGCATTAGCTATAAGTATCAATCCAAAATATTTAAATATTGCTTTGTATATATTTTGAATCGTTAATCTATAGGAAATTATTCTATCTCTATATATAAATTTTCATAACACACTTGGTAATTAGAAACTTAAATTTACTTTTAACAATATAAATAGAAAGTTTAACAATCAAAATTAATTATGTTAAATTCTTAATTTATTTAAGGAAAAATATAATGTAATTAATTTACTTTAATTTAAAATATATATGCAGAGTCATTTAAAAATTCTCAGTCAATAAAGTATAAAAAAATTTCGGATCTCCACCATCCTCTTAAGCAATATCTCATAAATTAATTTGCAAAAAATGCTTAATTACGTTTAGAGCGTAATTGAAATTGAAACATGTAACTCAGTTTTGAAAAATAGAAAAGTATTAACATTTAAAATTCGATAACCAAAATTTGCACAACCCATTTAAAAATGAAAGAAATATTCCAATTTGTAAGTGATAAATTTAAATAAGTAAATATGGACGTTATTTCCCTATATATATATATATATATATATATATATATATATATATATATATATATATATATATATATATATATATATATATATATATATATATATATATATATATATACAAAGACACTATATTAATTATATTAGTACATTTTTAATCTTTTATCACTAAATTAATAATATAATTATATTAGACCAATATAATAAAAATTATTAACTTACGAGCGTTTGATCTTTTATAGTGGCAAATATTTATTTACATGGAATACAGAAGTGGTTTATGTCACCATGTTTTACAGCCCTTCAATAAAATCGCCGGCATTGTTTATAACTCATTTCCAACGATATGGTAGTCGCAGAACAACTGTAGTAGCGTCTGTTCTGTTGATGTTTCAAATAGACAGGTGTATAGAAGCAAGAATCTCTGGAAAAATTCTGAAGCGAATGCCATGAACTGGGTTCCTTCCGTGCATAGATCTAGAGAGTATGGTGGAGGGTAGAGCACTTCCCAGCAACATCGAACTAACAAATGAGTCACTGCTTGCGATGTATGCAGCAGAGTATTATCATGCAAAATGATAGGGACGTTATGTAGAAAGTTCAGAATTTCTCTCATCCCTAGGCATTCTTTGATAATGCGCAGCATATTCGTATGTGCAAATCCTGTCTGTCGGGGCAGCTAACGAATTTTTCGGCGTCGATCACTGTCAATTAGTATGGCAAGAGAATGCACTTCTGCTTCTCTGGTACTAGGATGACCTGGCCGATACCTGTCTGCCACATTTTGGTGTCCTTCGTTGAAGTCTTTTACCCATCATGCTACAGTTCTGTAAGACGATTCAGATTTCCCGCAAGCCTCTGGTAGTCCTAATAGATATTGCCATGCTTTACGACATCTGGAACATTGAATTTTTATCCAACTTTTCTTTGGTTTTGAAAACATCTTAACAACTCTTTAGACCACAGGCTAATGCAAGGATCAGTTCTTTTCGCCACTCCGGATGTGCATGACGTAGGAGGGACGATTCTTTTTGCTAAAAGCTAAGGTAGGTATGTATCTCACGTGTGATGTAAGCAATATTCTTTGATTTTGTTGCATAGCATTTTTACAGCAGTGTTATCACTATTAAAGTTCCACCCCTCTTAAATGGATTGAAACGATGCCATTAATGTTCGAAGGCAAAGGTGCCCATGCACTCCAGTTAAACATGTTTTACGTGTACACAACACACCTGGAGGTCTGTAACAACATAAGACCTGGTTAAAGTCTTAACAGACCAAAGTTACTAGAATATAGAAGAATTCAAAGAGTGCAATAGCTACACCAAACTAAATTTAACATTATTAACATGTAAGAAATGCATACTTACAGAAGCATAGTCACATAGTATTAAAAATATAGTTTAACCACACTATACATTATATAAGTTAACTAAGCCCTTAATGTATTTCTATTTAAATTGATAAACTCTGTAAAATACTAATTAAAAAACTTATTGGATAATCATTAGGAATAGCAAGACACAGAAAGTCTTTATGCATATATCCATTTTATTAACCTTACTAAAAAGTAACAAATCCCAGTAACAAATTAAGATGTCGTCAACATTACGAAAAAAAATAAATTACATCAACAAATGAAGTATCCTGTTCATAATTGTTCAGGTAGATGTCTCCTAATTCTCATGAACATCCTTCACCCACCTGTATCCCATGTATTTACTTGTAAAATGTTATACCATTATACAAATAGGTTATATCTAGGACTAGTTTTAATAAAGCTTTATATCTATGGACTTTTTCATTTTGCATTAAATCATATTTTTATTAGTTTTAAGGCTCTTTGCAGTAAATCTTCTATATT
>CM063504.1:110304771-110329771 GCA_032207245.1 Pardosa pseudoannulata
AATGGCGATAATCCTTCGGATCCACCTCCTAAATTTGCTTTCACTGGAATTCCAAAAATTAACTTGGATATAGATGAGACTAAAGGTAAACTTTAGCTCTATGATGCTTTCATAGAAAGAAAAAAATTGTAATAAATGCTTAAAAATATTAGATATGTTAATTTTAATAACATATCTTTACTTAAAAATGTAAAATGAACAAAAAAATGCAATAAAAAATGTGAAATTTTTTTGACCGAATTCTGGAAAAAAAATGAAACTGTCAAAGGAATAAAATGAGAGCTTTACAAATTATGTATTTTCATTTAGAGTATTAGGAATAATGTAGGAAGAATTTGATTATAAAAACGATTATATAATATTGGCTTTTCTGTATTTGTTTCATTTAAAATTTGTAATTTTAGATTTAACTAAAATATAAAAAATGCGAAAGAAACTAGAAACTAATAGAAAAATTTTAAGGATATCAACTTTATATTTTGTTACTAAATTCAATGAAATGTTTTTGAATTACTTAACTTTTTAAAATACTTTCTAGTATGAATATAATCACTAGTATATAGCATGTCATATGACGAGATCAGTGAAATTTTTAATTTTCCAGATTTGTATAACACTATAGGAAGGCAAAAAATTGGTTTGTTTTTGGATGAGAATTACCTTTCAACAAAAATAACCGATTACAATTATCATGTATGTATATCTATTATTTAAATCAAATAAAAAAAGAAATTTTTTTATGTAATATCTAAGTTTAGTGATAAAACATATGAAAATAATGCAGTCGATATTTAAGTAATTTAAAATAAGAATGATTAAATGAGATGGTTAAAGGAATGAAATCATAATGCTAGAAAAAAAATATTATCTTTACCTATTTATTATGTGATAAATTGATAAATTTAATCGCCTGCTCTTAAAATCTTGGTATAATGGCATGAACGCTTGAAATAGTTGGATTTCGAACGTCTTAAAGAGGACAGTATTTCTCGCTGTGGTACGAAGCTTAGTCATACTAATTTATTTTAGTATCGTATCCATATTTTCGGAAAAGATAAACTTTACTCGCTTTGACCATTGCTAACTCTAACTCATCAAAAATCCAATATGGTTGCTCTATCCATTCCAGGTCCAACAGCTTCATAACTTCCAGGACGGACGGGCAGATAAGTTAGGCTATTATTACATTATGAGAAGAAAGTTTAAGGATACACAACATGAAATGTTTATGTGGCCAAGGACATCCGTAAAGCAATGAGTGAATTTAATAAAATAAAAATATTAAAAATTATAAAAAGTTGAAGAAATAGTAAAAATTTATTTTAAAAATAATAAAACAACTTTCGGAATAAGAATTTAAAAGAAAAAAACAGAAAATATTAAATTTATTAGACATAAAAAAAAAACTGGCTGCGTCGGGAAGAGAACCGTCAACGCGACAAGTACGACGATCAAGTGGGCGGATATTCTACCAAACGTACAACGCCTGCACTTTGTGAGCCAACTAAGTAGAGTATATGAAGGTTCAAGTATAAATAGTCCAAAAATTTAAATATTACTCTCCACCTTTGCCATTCCTATCAAGAGTGAATTTTGTATAGAATAAGAGGAAGGATAAGGCTTAAAATAATAGCATTAAACGCTCGAAAAAGAGAGATGGGGTGGATTTCGAACTCACTTTCAATTTTGCTAACCCTAACTCATGCAAAATCCAATATGGATGACTGGAACCATTTCAGGTACAACCGCTTTAGAAATTCGCGGACAGACAACTTAGGCTATTCTTATATAGGGGATTTATTAAAATGCACTTTCTGTAATGTTAAGAAATTTAAATTGTTAAATCGCATTAAATATTAGAATGAAAGATATTTTCTCCACCATACATCTGCATCAGTCATATGCTTTAAAGTGTGTGTTTTTCATTTAACTTTACTACATAAATAAAATTTCTTAACATTAAAATCTAAAAAATCATATACATTTTGAAACTGCTCGAAATATAATTTTTAGTCCTACATTTTGAAATATACTCTAAGAAATATTACTATCAATATAGGAAAATATAAACTAGAAAAATAGCGGATAAATACTCACATGTAAAGTAACAAGAATAGTATAACATGAACTGGAGTCTTAATGTAAAAATAGGAACATTTCACCTTAAAGTTATATAATAATAAACCAAACAAATTCCGATAAAAAACTACTTTTAATATCGGTTTCTTTAGTGATATCTTTCACACTGAACTCTTCTTTCCTAATACTTACACAAGAAACATTATAAATCCTTTTACTTGAAAAAAGAAAAAATGTTACAGAATTCTACTAGATTTTTTCCGAATTCTAACATTCCTATCTCCCAGATGACTGTCTAAACTTTAAAATCTTTTGTATGTAATCTGAAGAAAAATATTGTGTAGAAAAGACTAAATTGACTTTCTTTTAGTGACAAGTTAGAAATATTAGGAAAAAATACTCTACCTATCGATTATTTGAGTAAAATCCCTGTTGCATATTCCTATATATTTTTTACACTCTGCGAGAGCTTTCTGCATGTCACAAGCAAAACTGTATACCGCCACTTTATTTTTTTAAAATTAAGTTGCTTTAGAAAATCAGTATTTTTATGAACATTTCTGCATGCATTTGAATATTTAAGCATCTAACACATGCTTTTCTCAGGAGTTCATACATGTTTTAGTGGTAAAAAATTGCAAATTATAATTTAATTGAAACTTGATTGACTGTAAATTAGAAGCGTTAACAATTAGAAACAAAATTTCAGTGAAACTATATCAGCTTTATTTGACATAAGCGTTATTATTAATATCCATACAGTTACATTTTTTAAATTATACATTTTGTGCACTAGAAAATAACCAGAATTTTTCAACTTGAGGAAATGTTTCACAGTAGCACTTTTTTTGATTAACCCGTTCCCTGTTTCCCCGTATGCCATACGGCACAGCTTTAGGGCTTTTACTGATTTGGTACAGCGTACGGGCAATCTGATTTATATTGCGCTTGCACTGTTTCGGCTGTATTTTTTTTCAATTTTAGTATCAAATTATTCTTATAGCTGTCCAGTAAATGGTAGTCTAGTAAATGTTAGTTGGCAGTTTATTGTATTTTCTACTCTGATTGTTTAAACGCTGGTTGTTTGCATATATTATCAGAAGACGAATTTTTATCTATCAGTGTATAGCTTTCCACTTATATTTTACTAATGACCTGATAAGTTATTGATGTAAGTGTTGAATAATATATTTTTACTTATAAATAATGGATAATTCACAGCGTATGGAGCTAATTTCTTGTCATTCGAACTGTGACTCGGAATCAGAAACTGAATTATCTGTAAATGATAGTAGCGAAAGTTTAC
The DNA here is from genome assembly GCA_032207245.1 of Pardosa pseudoannulata. Classification (NCBI taxonomy): domain Eukaryota; kingdom Metazoa; phylum Arthropoda; class Arachnida; order Araneae; family Lycosidae; genus Pardosa; species Pardosa pseudoannulata. The sequence continues at coordinate 110,308,157 of CM063504.1, forward strand.
TAGATGACCTGGATAGTACTGACTCTGATAGTAGTACAGATGGAATCAGTCAAGCAAGACAATTTTTTTTAAATTAATTAGGATACTCCTTCGGATACGCATCTTAGATTTGATTTCACTGGAATTCCAAAAATTAACTTGGATATCGATGAAACTAAAGGTAAACTTTAATTCTATGATGCTTTCATAGAAAGAAAAAAAAATGTTATAAATGCTTAAAAATATTAGAAATGTTAATTTTAATAACAATTCTTTACTTAAAAATGTAAAATGAATAAAAAAAATGCTATAAAAAATGTGACATTTTTCTGACCGAATTCTGTAAAAAAATATGAAACCGTCAAAGGAATAAAATGAGAGTTTTACAAATTATGCATTTTCATATAGAGAATTAGGAATAATGTAGGAAGCATTTGATTATATAAACGTCTAATATTGGCTTTTCTGTGTTTGTTTCATTTAAATAGTATAAAATTTGTAATTTTAGATTTAACTAAAATATAAAGAAAAATGCGAGAAAAATTAGAAACTTGTCATAACATTCATTTAGTAATTTTAATCTGTCCATTTAGTTATTTATTCTATAAGCTTCCCTTAAAAATTCCCTGTTTGTAACTTTCCTGCCATGCTAATTATCACGAAAATATAAATACACAGTTTATTGCAATATGATTGGGACAATAGTAAATTTTTGGCAGACAAACATTCAAAATTATTTACATTGTTTCACAGCAGATGACGCTGCAGTGTGGAAAAATCTAAACTACGATATTTTCCAGATATCCACCATACCCATCAATAATATAGCTTATCTCAGGAAGAAATTATCAGAAACCAGGGTAAACGTCTCAGGAGAGATGGCTTCACATGCAGAACAGATGTACTGTTCCACAACAGATGACGCTGCTGTCTAGAAAAATCTAAAACTACGATATTTTCCAGATATCCACCATGCGCAGTAATAATATGGTGTATTATCAGGATTAAATTATCAGAAAAACGTGTAAACGTCTCAAGCGGAATTGCTTCAAATGCAGAACAGATGTACTGTTCCAGTTATTCAATTGTTTAAGGATAGTATCGGTTCACTTGGTCTTTTAAGAGTCTTCACAGGCAAATATCGTAGTTTAGAGTGCGCCATCTGGTGTGGAATATTGTAACTAAATTTAGAGTTTATCTGTCTGAACATATACTATTGTCCCAAGCATATTGCAATAAACTGTGATTTTCTATCACTGTTCGTTTAGTTTTTATTGATTTTTCAAATATACCGGTCATTTTTTAAACATCCTGTATATTTATTTATTTTTAGTTTTAACTTTCTTCCTCATTTTACATCAATAAATTTAAATAAAAGTAGAGTAATGTACAAATATTAAGTAAAATATTTTATATTTAATCCTCAATAGTTTTTTCTAAACTAATTTAGAACAGGATTTAGGACAGGATAAATCCTAAAAGATATTTCCTGAAAAATTCCAGTTCTGAACTAGACAGGCGCCAATGATAGAAGAATAAATACTTTAAATAGTTCTTCAAATTTCTACATTTTACTCTTGGCCTACTTTTCACAATGCATACGTAAAATAGAAAGGATGTTCCTGAAATACTAGCCTTTCAGTTTCATCCAAGATACATTCAACTCCTGCACTGAAGGTTTCATAATTATTTTTGCACATTTTCGATACTCGAAACTTACTCAAAAAAGCTAAAGTTATCAAATAAAAAGAGAAAAGTAATATAAAAACTCACAAGGAAAAAACTCGGATGCAAAATGGCATATATATATAATCGAAATCCTCGCAAGATTATATAATATTGTATAATAAAACATAAATAGTCACTGTGTCATTTAATCTATAATTTACAAAATTAGAAGAATGATCGAGAGTTTTCATTGTTTATTATTTTAAATCGACTCTACCATAAATATATCAGACTTATTTTTCAGTAAAGATGTTTTGTATGATTATTCGAAACACTTATAAGTAAACGAAACCATCACAGAGGTAGATGTTATTCAATTATATCTTTATGTATAAAATGTTTACGTAAAATTCTTCTTTTTAAATAATGTAGTTTTTTTTGTAACAATAAGCAATTTCTATCAAACATCCTATTTTGTGAAAGTCGTAGAAAAGTAAAATATTTGACACTTTAATGAGTAGTAGATTGAAATTTTGACAAAGGAGTATTCAAAGCTGCATACATTTTCCCAATTATGCAAATATTGGTTAGAATAATAAAAGTAAGTAGCATTATTATTTCAACACTTACTATATCAAAGATTGGTAAATCTTTCTTAATGTTTCCATCTCTATTTGAATGTAAACAACAAGAGAGAATTTAATATCAAAATAAATTAAATCACCTTTAGGTCTGTTCTTTTTTGGGTTTCCTGAAAGCAGGTCACTGCGAACAGAGGTCTATTGTACCCAAGCACAACAAAGAGAAGAAATTAAAAAAAGGGAAAGATCACAAAGATCACTGGGATACCTCGGGATTACGATACCCCTGTTTACATAAACCCCCTAATTGAAGTGCCTTGATATAATCATATAATTCCTGAGGACAGAGTATCCGGCTATAAACCTAAACGCTAGATAGTCATTTAAGTCGTCTTTTGCGATATGCAGCAGTAACATTGGGACTATTTTTCACAATTGTTACTGCACGGGTGAAATCTGTAGTATAATAAAGATATACACGACTACCATTTACATTTTCATAATTATTCGTTTTGTAACATAAAAAATATTTATTTGTAACCAATGAAGAAGTGTTTCTCCTTATTAACATTGACCAATACAAAGTTACATATCCTGTTGACCATTTAGTTTTGGTAAAAGCATAGATGATGCCAAAATTACCTAAAATATGTTGGTTGTCACAATGTCCTCCCAGTTCTCAGCTAATACCTCTGGGGGTGGCAGGCTGCTTCAAAATTAAGAGGACCTACTTGAACGAAGTCTTTCTTTCACCTTAATGGTGTTCATTAACACGAAAGGCGCCCCTCTTGACCTTAATACGATAGCATCCAGGCTCAGTCGAATTATACAAGTGCTTTATACAAGTGGCAAGAGAAAAATTACAACAACAATCATGAAAATAATTTTAAAAACTTTCTTCCTAAAAAGTTTTATGCTTGGTAACAATATTTATTATCCTAGAATGGCCGGTATTAAAAAAACTAAACTCTTGTTAGTACTCGTTCTTGATATTATTTCCTAAATTAAAGTTTTATAAATTCAGTATTTTTCGTCACTTTATAAATACTGAATATCCATTATAATATTTCTTATTTTATAGAATGAATTGCATACTATGTATTAGAATTAATATAACCTACTGAATTAGTATAACCTACTGAAGTGACTTATTTTTTAATTTTTAAACTTTACACATTTAATCATTTTCCTAAAGTCTAGTAAAAAATCCCAAAAGTGTTACTTTCCCAACTTATTGCTTCTCCTCCTTCTTGACTCTGTAATACTGTCATTCGTGTGTATGAGAATGTGGATATAGAACTACTTTTCTCTCTATTTGCACTTTTATTAAAATAAAGTACTTCGTTTAATTTGTCACTTCATCAAAGGAGAGTGAAATATATTGGTTTTCATCCATCTCCCTTTAGATCAAAAGCAATATATCTCAAACAATTTTCTAAAGCTTGTTATATAAGTAATCTCTTTTAACTTCGAAATTCAATAGGTGGTGTTTTACCTACCAATAAAATATGGGTGAAATTTAAATTTTTCACTGTAAAGAATATGAATACAGTGTAAAAACGATGTTTTTCACTATTTTATTTGTACATGTTCTTCTTAAAGGTTTTATTATATGAATGGCACAGTTAGATTTATTATTGAGTTAAAACTGCTGAATTTTGTGTGAATGTAATTTATATTCCATTTTTTAAAACTCTTAATATTTCATTTTTTCATAATGATCTACCTTTATAAAATTTATATAACCGTTGATATTGAAAACTACAATTTTTTTTTCATGTAATAACATAAATATGAGTTTAATACAGATTTTTGTCACACTTATTGTATTTGCTGCCTTATTAAAATAAATTGCTTTTTGCAGTTGGTCTCTTCATAACACACAAAGTTGAAACATATTGCATTTTTTAGATGAAAAGCAATGTATTTGAAAGTAAGTTTTAAAGCTTGCTATCTAAGTATTCTTTTTTAAATTAAAGCATCAAAATAGCGAAGAAATTGGAATAAGAAAAGTAAATGCAAAGTTATTTGCCTCTGTAAATATATTTAACTAGTACAAGCTTAATAATTTTTTTATCTTCATACTCCTCTAAAGTCTCCCGATAGTGTGAATGCAGTTTAGAATCACGTTGAATTCATTTAATGAAACTGTGTAGATATGCATAAAACACAAACACACAAACGAACTAACTCCTTAATTTTCAAAGATATATAACTTAAACGCTAGATATTTATTAATTCGTGAAATAGACTCTTAGACTTTTATAAAAAGTATTTGTTGTTAATACCTACGATAAAATTTTCCTCACAACAAAAAATAATCGGTGATTAAACTTTAAATTATCACATATGTACCCAATTTATTATTTAAGCCAATTATCAAAGGAAATTATTTACGTAATTTCAAAATTCAGTGATAAAACTTATGAAAATCTTGCAGGCAATATTTAAATAAATTAAAATAAGCAATGATTAAATGAGATGGTTAAAGGTATGACTTGATAATGCTAGGAAAAATGTATTTATTACGAGATAAATTAATATATTTAAACTCCTGCTCTTAACCGTGGAAACAGGGCTTGATATAATGACATTAAACTTTCGAAAATGGGGGACGTGGTGGATTTCGAACGTTTTAAAGACTTGCTTTGAATTTTGCTAACATTAACTCATCAGGAATCCAATATCGATGCCTATATCCATTCGAGGTCCACCCGCTTCATAAATTGGACGACAGAAGTACAGATAAGTTAGGCTATTCTATATATGGGGTTGCAATGAAATGAATGTGTTTATTCCCTGGAATTAAATACTTATCCTTCCACTGAAATTACCCTACGGAAATTTTCATTCAATAAAGACTGATGGATTTTTAAAAAATAACTAGTTCTTTATGACAATTTATACTGAGCACAATATATCCTTTGATTCATTTAGAGCCTCTATATATAATCTAGAAGCGTTGCTTTGGTAAACTGTAGCTTTTCATGCAATAGTGCAATTTAAGTCTCTGTGAACTTCAAAGTAATTCATTCTTGTTTTTTCTTGTTTACAGCCTTATGAAAACAAATTGCTTCATGTAATTAGTCTCTTCGTCTAAAGAAAAATAAAATTTAGCTTTTACTTCCCTCTTCATCTCATACATAATGCTATATATTTTAAATAAGTTTCTAAATCTTGTTACTGAAAGCTTATTGATACTTTTACCTCTAATAAATTCATGAACAATTCAGTGAAAATAAAGGTTTAGTTACAAAATAGAATATGTGGAAGTCTAGTTCATTGCTGAAAAGGAATTTTATAGTCGATAAAATCAAATTTTAGCAATTAAAAATATATTACCCCCATAAGTATTTTGTAGCTTTAATCACAGATTTTGTGTTACCCCTCTTATAACGCTACTGGCCTTTTTCTTTAACAAATTCCCTTAAGGAACTTTCAACATTCTATATTTTATCCTTTCCTTTAATCTTATCCTTTATTTAAATCCCAAAGCATCCTTTCTTAAACTACCGCTTCTTATGCATTCGATTAATTCCCTAAAAGGCATTAGGTTGAGTAGTTACTTCTCCTACTGTCGCCTTTATTAGAATACGAGTGTTCCTGTAATACATTATTCATAAAAAAGAAGGTGAGATATATTACATTTCCTTATTCCTTTGATGATGTAGAAAGCAATATATCTTATTGTTCACACTGACTGCTGGCGTTCAAAATATATCAATCCCAAAACATTTTCATGAATTACATACCTAAATTTAACATTCAAAATTGCAATAAAATTTAATCCTAGTCACATATTGAAACTGATAATAGATATTCATAATAGATGTAATATGTCAGGGATTTTCTTAAACTAATTCCGTATATTGTTTTATAAAAACATATCTAATTCACTAGAAAAGATTTACAGTCAAACAGCTATTTCATTATATTCACATAAAAAAGCAAGTTCTCTTTTATAAGTTTCATATTATTTTGAGATACTTTTTTAAAAATTTATCTCAATGTTCTTTAGTAAATAAAAGCCATAACGTAGTTTCTTAGAAAATGTATAAAACTATTTTCTTGCAGACAATTTTTACGAAACGTTTACTGAACTCAGTTAAATAATATTCAGCTTTATAAGTTGTAATTCAGCTGTAATCATAAGAAAAGTGTAATCTTGTAAAAAAAATATTTTAATGATTTAATTAGAAATAAAATGTAATCAAACTATAAATTCCAGTGATTTTAACAGATGTTTTTTGTTTGGTTTGAATAAAAACCTGAATTATATAACTGTTATTTCATTTTCGTAACGGCTTAAAACAAACTATTGCTTTAAATTAAAATTATAATCTAAAATAATTAAAAAAAATCATTTCTAATTTTTCATCAAATAATTATGTCATTTAAACCAAACCAATGCATTAAATATTTCTAGATTTCCTGAAAAGTTTTTAATAAATTCTTAAAAATTTAAAACGAAAAACCGTTACAGCATTAGAATAGATTGTCATGAAATACATGTCACTAAAATATAATATATTTTAATTATAGCTTCCGGTTATTTTAATGTTTTGTTTAATTAAAAACTTAAATTCTCATAACTACTATTTTATTTTCTTAATGACAAAAGAAATATTTTGGGGGAAAAAATTATGGCCTTTCGAATAAATCAATCTAAGTATTTTCTATTTTTACTCCAAATTGTCATTCATTTAAACCAAATCGATGCATTAAAATATTTGAGGATTCCCTGATGTATTTTTAACAAATTCTAAAAGTTTGAAGCAAAAAACCGTTACAGCATTAGAATAGATTGTCATGAAATACATCTCATTTAAAAATCAAATAGATTTGAACTATAGCTTCTAGTTATTTTAATGTTTCGTTTAATTAAAAACCTAAATTCTCATAAATGATATATTTTTTTCTTAAGGACAAAAGAAAAATTGTTTTGAAAAGATAAAATTATGGTCTTTCGAATAAATCAAAAAATGTCATTTTTAATTTTTCTCCAAAAAGTCATTTCATTTAAGCCCAATGTATAAAATATTTGTGGATACTCTGAAATGCTTTTAACAAATTCTTATAAATTTAAAACGAAAAATCGTTACGGCATTAGAGTAGATATTAATGAAGTACATCTCATTTAAAAATAAATTATAACTAAATTAATGTTATCTTTGATCAAAAACCTAAATTTTTATAGCTGTTATTTCATTTCTTAAGGACAAAAAAAAATTGTTTTGAGAAGATAAAATTATGGTCTTTCGAATAAATCAAAAAATGTCATTTTTAATTTTTCTCCAAAAAGTCATTTCATTTAAGCCCAATGTATAAAATATTTGTGGATTCGCTAAACTGTTTTTTTTTTACAAATTCTCATAAATGGATAACGAAAAACTATTACAGCATTAGAATAAATAGGCAGCAAATAAATTTCATTCAAAAATAAATTGTTTAACTATAGAGTCCGGTTATTGTAACGTTTTGTTTGTTCAAAAACCTAAATTTTCATAACTGCTTTTTTATTTTCTTAATGACAACAGAAAAATTATTTTGGGACTATAAAATTTTTGTCTTTCAAATAAATCAATAAAAGTAATTTCTAATCTTTCTATAAAATGTCATTTCATTTAGATTAATCGATGCATTAAATATTTGTGGATTGACAAAAATGTTTTTTACAAATTCTCATGGAAAATGAAAAACTATTACAGTATTAGAATAAGGTGGCATAAAATAAATTTCAATAAAAAATAAAATATATATTAACTCTAGATTCCGGTTATTTTAAAGTTTCGTTTGATCAAAAACCTAAATTTTCATAAATAGTATTTCATTTTAATAAAACAAAAGAAAAACTGTTTCGAAAAACTAAAGTTGTGGTCTTTCAAAGAAATCAATAAAAGTAATTTGTAATTCTTCAACATAAAATTCATTTTATGGAAACCCAATCGATGCATTAAACATTTGTGTATTCATTAAAATGTTTTTTTTTTTTTACAAATTCTCATAAATGGATAACGAAAAACTATTACAGCATTAGAATAAATAGGCAGCAAATAAATTTCATTCAAAAATAAATTGTTTAACTATAGAGTCCGGTTATTGTAACGTTTTGTTTGTTCAAAAACCTAAATTTTCATAACTCCTATTTCCTTTTCATAAAAGCAAAATAAAAACTGTTTCAGAAAGCTAAAATTGTGGTCTTTCAAATAAATCAATAAAGCTAATTTCTAATTTTAGACCAAAAATTCATTTCACTTAAACCCAATCGATGCATTAAATATTTGGAGATACACTAAAATGTTTTTTTACAAATTCTCATAAATAGAAAATGAAAAAATGTTACAGCATTAGAATAAATTGGAATAAAATTAATTTCATTCAAAAACCAATTTAACTGTATTTTAACTTTACCTAACCTAAACCCTAAATTTTCATAACTGCTATTTCATTTTCATAATAAACAAAAGAAAATATGTTTCGGGAAGATAAATTAATGGTCTTTCAAATAAATCAATAAAAGTAATTTCTAATCTTTCTATAAAATGTCATTTCATTTAGATTAATCGATGCATTAAATATTTGTGGATTCACTAAAATATTTTTTTTACAAATTCTCATAAATGGAAAACAAAAAACTGTTATAGCATTAGAATAAATTGGCATAAAATATATTTCATTCAAAAATATAATATATTTTAACTATAGATTCTGGTTATTTTATAGTTTTGTTTGATCAAAACCTAAATTTTCATAGCTTCTATTTCATTTTCATAAAAAATGAAGAAAAACTGTTACGAAAAGCTAAAGTTATGGTCTTTGAAATAAATTAATAAAAGTAATCTACAGTAATTTCAGCATTAAAGTAAATTGGCATAAAATAAATTTCATTCATATATTAAAATATATTATAACTATAGATTCCAGTTGTTTTAACGTGTTGTTTGATCAAAAACCTAAATTTTCATAACCTGCTATTCCATTTTCATAAAAACTAAAGAAAAACTTTCGAAAAGCTAAAGTTATGGTCGTTCAAATAAATTAATAAAAGTAATTTCTAGTTGTTCACCATAAAGGCATTTCATTTAAACCCAATAGATGCATTAAATATTTGGGAACTCACTAAAATATTTTTTACAAATTCTCCTAAATGGAAAATGAAAAACTGTTACAGGATTTGCATAAAATAAATTTCATTCAAAAACAAATAAGATTTTAACTGTAGATTCCGGTTATTTTAAAGTTTTGTTTGATCAAAAACCTAAATATTCATAAATGGTATTTCATTTTATTAAAAACAAAAACTTCCCTAAAAACTGTTGGGGAAGCTAAAATTATGGTCTCTCAAATGAATCAATAAAAGTAATCTCTAATTTTTCACCAAGATGTCATTTTTTTAAACCCAAGCGATGCATTAAATATTTGGATATTAACTAAAATGTTTTTTACAAATTCTCATAAATGGAAAACGAAAAACTGTTACAAAACTAGAATAAACTCTCATAAAATAAATTTCATTCAAAAATAAAATATATTTTAACTATACATTCCGGTTATTTTATAGTTTTGTTTGATCAAAACCTAAATTTTTATAAGTGGTATTTCATTTTAATAAAAAAAAAGAAAAGCTGTTTCGAAAATCTGAAGTTATGGTCTCTCAAATGAATCAATAAAAGTAATCTCTAATTTTTCACCAAGATGTCATTTTATTTAAACCCAAGCGATGCATTAAATATTTGGATATTAACTAAAATTTTTTTTACAAATTCTCATAAATGGAAAACGAAAAACTGTTGCAAAACTAGAATAAACTGTCATAAAATAAATTTCATTCAAAAATAAAATATATTTTAAATAAAGGTTCCTCTTAATTTAACGTTTTGTTTGATCAAAAACCTAGATTTTCATAACTCTAATTTCGCTTTCTTAAGAACAAAAGAAAATTTGTTTAAAAAAACTAAAGTTAAGGCCTTTCAAATAAATCAATAAAAGTAATTTCTAATCTTTCTATAAAATGTCATTTCATTTAGATTAATCGATGCATTAAATATTTGTGGATTCACTAAAATATTTTTTTTACAAATTCTCATAAATGGAAAACAAAAAACTGTTATAGCATTAGAATAATTTGGCATAAAATATATTTCATTCAAAAATATAATATATTTTAACTATAGAGTCCGGTTATTGTAACGTTTTGTTTGTTCAAAAACCTAAATTTTCATAACTGCTATTTCATTTTCATAATAAACAAAAGAAAAGCTGTTTCGAAAATCTGAAGTTATGGTCTCTCAAATGAATCAATAAAAGTAATCTCTAATTTTTCACTATAATGTTATTTCATTTAACAGCAATCAATACATTAAATATTTGGAGATTCACTAAAATGTTTTTTCAAATTCCCATAAATGGAAAACGAAAAGCTGTTACAGTATTAGAAAAAATTGTCACTAAATAAATTTCATTCTAATATAAAATATGTTTTAACTACAGATTCAGGTTATTTTAACGTTTCGTTTGATCAAAAACCTAAATTCTCATAAATGGTATATCATTTTAATAAAAACAAAAGAAAAACTGTTTCAGGAAACTAAAATTATAGTCTTTCAAATAAATCAATAAATGTAATATTTAATTCTTGACCAAAATATCATTTCATGTGAAACAAGTAGATGAATTAAAACTTTGATAGATTCACTAAAATCTTTTTTTCTCTATGAATTCTCATAAATGAAAAACGAAAAATTGTTACATCATTAGAATAAAATATATTTTAACTATAGATTCCTCTTATTTTAACGTTTTTTTTTCATCAAAATCCTAAATTTTCATAACTGTTATTTAATTTTCAAAAAAAAAAAAAAAAGAAAAATCTGTTCGGAAAAACTAAAGTTATGGTCTTTCAAATAAATCAATAAAAGTAATTTCTAATTCTTCACCATAAAGTCATTTCATTAAACCCAATCGATGCATTAAATAATTGTGGCTACATTAAAATGTTTTTACAAATTCTCATAAATAGAAAATGAAACACTGCTACAGCGTTAGAACAAACTGGAATAAAATAAATGTCATTCAAATATAAAATATATTTTAACTTTTTGATCAAAAACTTAAATTTTCATAACTGATATTCCATTTTCATAAAAACAAAAGAAAATCTTTCGAACAGCTAAGGTTATGATCTTTCAAATAAATCAATAAAAGTAATTTCTAATCTTTCTATAAAATGTCATTTCATTTAGATTAATCGATGCATTAAATATTTGTGGATTCACTAAACTGCCCTTTACAAATTCCCATAAATAGAAAAAAGAAAAACTTTTACAGCAATTAGAAAAAAGTGTCATAAAATAAATTTCATTCAAAAATAAAAACATATTTTAACTTAGATTCCAGTTATTTTAATGGTTTGTTTGATCAAAAACAGAAATTTTCATAACTGCTATTTCATTTTCATAATAAACAAAAGAAAATATGTTTCGGGAAGATAAATTAATGGTCTTTCAAATAAATCAATAAATGCAATTTCTAATTCTTCACGAAAAAGTCATTTGATGTGAACCAAGTAGATGAATTAAAACTTTGATAGATTCACTAAAATCTTTTTTTCTCTATGAATTCTCATAAATGTAAAACGAAAAACTGTTACAGCAATAAACCCATGAAAAAATAACCACTTTTATTTTCTCTCTCCACTTACATTTCCGATTAGAATAAGAAAATGAACGAACCCCAGTCTCTCAGTTTGATTAACCGTGGCTAAATCAACACCTCTGATTGTTGTGACTTAATCATTGTCCCAGAAAAACTGGAAATCTGCCAGACGCAGGCAAACTAACCCCTTAATTAGAATTCGGGGCATGGGATTTTCGGAGTTATGTAGAAGGGATGAAGAAAGTGCAGATAGGGATTTTTTTAGTTTTATTTTTGTCTTGTTATGTGATAAAGCACATAGTAATTTAGAGTCTTCTTAAACGATATACGGAAGGAGCCTTTATTTTTTAAATTAATGTTAAAATTACTATCTATGTAGCTTTTAGTGGCTTCAAAGCAGATGCATGGTTTTATGTATTTAATTTTATTTATTATAATAACTCAAGCTCTATTTTAAATAACAGTTTTAAGATTTTTCTCTTGTTTACAATTTCCTACCACATATTTCTATTTTACTTAATAAATTTGAATAAAATAGTATACTACTTATCTCCCTTAACATAACTTCATTGTTAAATATTTTACCCTGTTTTACCTCATAGAGCATACGTAAATATTATCAAATTAAAGGCTATATATATATATATATATATATATATATATATATATATATATATATATATATATATATATATATATACATTTGTATTGATATTTTAACTAAACTAACCAGTTTAATTATAATTCTATTTTAAATTAAATTTATGTCCATTATATCCCTAAAATTATAAGTTTTGGTGAAAGGTGTAGGTTTCTTTTCGAACTGTGGTAAACTTTGGAGTCTTCGAGAGCACCAAATTTAATTTCTGGTTATCTCAATCAATATACATAAAAATGTGAATGTTTGTTTGTAACTCTAAATCTATGAAAATATTGCACTGATTGGTTAGAAATATTGGCATAAAGTTTTACTAGAGTTCAGGTTTATTTTTATCTACATTCTTTATATGTAAAGTTTAAAATCTCCAGGAAATTTGATTGGATCGATGGTAAAATTCATATCACAGAGGAATGAAAAGCAGTGGTTCGAACCCCACAAGACGCACAATTTTTTATATAAAGTTTAAAATCTCCGTGTGTGTTTCCCAGCCATTTGATTGGCTCATGTGTTTTGGCTCTGTGGTAAAGTTCCTAGCACCAGACACAAAGTTATTAAATTCAAAATACTTAAAAAAATACATTTTACTCTCCATTTCCATTTAACTACACCGAGTCACTGCAACGCGCCACACACAGATAGCTATTCTTGTATAACTCCTATAGATAATTTAGTTCTCTTTCTACTGTTAAGCACGTGACAAACACCTAACACTCTGATCGGATATCTTACTTGCTACGATCAAGTAATTATGAGGTAAATAGTCACAATAAGGGGCTATTTTTATTCCAGAAAATTATATGAAACTATGTGTATGCTTAATATATGTATTCATTTTAAACTTTTGGGCTCATTTTGAGCTTAAAGAAAATAAAAATTTTAGGAAAGGCAAATAATCGTGGTTATTATAATGAATGTTGTTTTTACCAGTAAAAACAATAACTTCAAAAACATATGTATACACGTTTAAAGGTAATTTTATTACACGTACGGGGACATTCACAATATAAATTACACTTTAAAGATAAATAAATATTACTACTTTTTTTCTTCTGTGATAAATTTCAAAGCATGTGATGCAAAGTCTGACATTACAATTTGGAAATTAGTACTGAGTTTTTTTCCTGTATTTCTTATTGTTTCATCTCTTCTCAAAAACAAACTTTACATTCTCTTGATGATTGTCGTTTCTTATTAGTGGAAGCGACCCTAAACACTAAACAATAGACCCTAAACACATAGTGTTTAGGGGCTTTTAGCCCCTAAACACTATGGTCCACTGCACAAGCCATTACCAATATGTGGGGGGGTATGGTTTATAGTGGTCCACGATGGCAAAATATAAAAAGGCCTTAGTGGATGGCTTTGAAAGCGGTTTTTCTCCAAATATCAAAGACAGTCAGATAAACAACTAAGGTACTCAGTAAACCCTATGGACGAATCCCCACCCTCGACACATTTAGAGGCCTACTGTTTGGATGCAACCAGTAAACCATCGTTCAAGATGAACATCAGGAAGTGGTAAACAATTAACCATAGTGCGGAGGCTGCATAGTAAAAGAACTTTCAATTAAACAATTATGGTTTTTCTCTAAGTTTAACTGAAAGCTTTATGTAATTTAACGAAAGAATGGCCGAATAGTTAGGGCTGTGATCTTCGGTACTGCAGTTAGCGGGTTCGAATCCCAATGTGGTATGGATTTTCGTAGACTTTTGGAATCAGTTTTAACCAGTATTAGTTCTCGTGTTGTCAAAATGTAGACCGTAAAGCTCCAAATCAAACCACATATTTTGCAAAGTATCTGATGTCGAATACATTTCAATAAGTTCATCTACCAACTATAAATGGAGTCCCGAATGTTTTTTTTTCCCAATATTTGTTTTTATAAATAAGGTAAGAGTTCAAAATATTTTGAACTAAAACAATATAAATATTATGTTACTGCCATCGGGTGTATAAAATGAGAAATAAGCATTGATTGGGGATATAAGATAAGGATAGTTTTTATATATTTTGGCACGTTACGTTTGAAGACTATGCCCTGGAAATATCACGGGAGCGAAAAATAAAAGGTGAAGCTTTATCCTGTCGTCCTGACAGGAGAGAAAAAGAAGGGGTTAAATAGATTCTAGGACAAAGTCATGATGCATATAAAACACGTTTGCTCCATTTTGCCTTGGGAAGATCGTAGTGACCGTGTAATATAGGATCATTAAATAAATGCATTATTTAATAGTATTGAAAAAAACATTCCCCTACTAGATTATAATCATCTGGATCTTTCGTTTACAATTTCCTTTCCATTTAAACCCTAGCAACATCAAGCATTAAAAACATAAAATAATAGGTTTTACATTAACGGTATAAAAATTTACAAGAGCTGATAGAAAAGTAGTGCATTGAAATCAGTAGATAATTTCCCAATAAGTTCATATGTTTCTTATACTTCATTGAAAATTTTATAGATAAATAAATGTGAATATAAGTATCATTTTATATGATTTATGTAACATTTAAAATTCTACTAGAAATAAAAGTTAAATAAAGTGTATTAATTAACACTACTAAATAAACAATTTCTTTACACATTTTTTGTCTTATAAACCCGAGAAATTTCAAGCCTTAAAAATATAAAATAATATATTTTAAATTAAAGGTATACACAATTTACAAGAGCTAATAGGAAGGTAGTACATTAAAAAAAGTAGATAATTTCCAAATAAGTATATATGTAACTTATGCTACATTAAAATCTTATTAATCAATAAATGAAAATCTAAATAGCATTTTATCTGATATATGTAACATTTAAAATGGTACTAGGAGTAAAGGTTAAATAAAATGTATTATTTACTAAAGGAAACATTCCCGTTGTAAATTAAAATCCTTTGGCTATTCCGTTTATACATTTGCTATTTAAAATTACAACTCGAGCAACGTCAAATGCTAAAACTATGAAATAATAAATTTTAAATTAAAGGTATAAAAATTTACAAGAGCTAATAGGAAAGTAGTACATTAAATATAGCAGATAAGTTTCAAATAAACTTATAACTTTCTTATACAACATTGAAAAATTTATTGATTAATAAGTGGACCATTTTATCTGATTTATGCAACATTTAAAATTCTACTAGGAATAAAAGTTAAATAAAATGTATTATATAACACTAGTTAAGAAACCATTTCTTTTGTAAAGTAAAATTACCTGTCTGACAGGAGCGAGAAGGAAGGGGTTAAACAGATTCTAGATCAAAATTCCGTTTATAAAATTTATAAACCTACAACCCAAGTAAAGTCATATGCTAAAACTATAAAATAATAGATTTTAAATTAAAGGTATAAAATTTTACAAGAGCTAATAGAAAAGTAGTGCATTAAAAATAATAGTTAATTTGCATATAAGTTTATATTCATCTTATACTACATTGACAGCTTCTTTATTCAATAAAGGGTAATCTAAATAGCATTTTATCTGATTTACGTAACATTTAAAATACTACTATTAATAAAAGTTAAATAAAATATATTGTTTTAAACTACTGAAGAAACCATTCTTTTTGTAAAGTAGAATTACCTGCCTATTATATTTAAACATTTTTTTTCCATTTATACCCGAGAAACATCAAGCCTTAAAAATGCTAAATAATATGTTTTAAATTAAAGGTATACAACATTTACAAGAGATAATAGGAAGGCAGTACATTAAAAAATTTAGATAATTTCCAAATAAGTTTATATGTATCTTATGCTACATTGAAAAACTTATTAATCAATAAATGGAAATCTAAATAGCATTTTATATGATTTAGGTAACATTTAAAATGCTACTAGAAAAGAAGTTAAATCAATTGTATTATTTAACACTACTGAAGGAAACATTCCCCTTCTAAATTAGAACCATCTGGCTATTCCGTTGACACATTTGTTTTTAAAACTACAACCCGAGCAACGTCAAAGGGGGAAACTATGAAATAATAAATTTTAAATTAAAGGTATAAAAATTTACAAGAGCTAATGAGAAAGTAGTACATTAAAGATAGTAGATAATTTCTAAATAAATTTATATGTTTCTTATACTTTATTGAAAACTTTACTGATCAATAAATGGAAATCAAAGTACAATTTTATTTGATTTATGTAACATTTAAAATGCTACTAGGAATAAAAGTTAAATAAAATGTATTATTTATCTCTACTGAAGGAACCAATCCTTTCTTAAAGTAGAATTACCTGTCTATACCGTTAATAGATTTTAAATTAAAGGTATGAAAATTTACAAGAGCTAATAGGGAACTAGTACATTAAAAATAGCAGATAATTTCCAAATACGTTTATATGTTCTTATACATCATTGAAATCTTTATTGATCAATAAATAGACCATTTTATCTAATTTATGCAACATATAAATTGCTACTAGGAATAAAATTAAATAAAATGTATTATTTCTCTACTGAAGGAACCATTCCTTTTGTAAAGTAAAATTACCTGTCTATTCCATTAATAGATTTTAAATTAAAGGTATGATTTACAAGAGCTAATAGGTTAACTAGTACATTAAAAATAGCAGATAATTTCCAAATACGTTTATATGTTCTTATACATCATTGAAATCTTTATTGATCAATAAATAGACCATTTTATCTAATTTATGCAACATATAAATTGCTACTAGGAATAAAATTAAATAAAATGTATTATTTATCTCTACTGAAGGAACCATTCCTTTTCTAAAGTAGAATTACCTGTCTATTCCGTTAATAGATTTTAAATTAAAGGTATGAAAATGTAGAAGATCTAATAGGGAACTAGTACATTAAAAATAGTAGATAATTTCCAAATACGTTTATATTTTCTTATACATCATTAAAATCTTTATTGATCAATAAATGGATCAGTTTATCTAATTTATGCAACATATAAATTGCTACTAGGAATAAAATTAAATAAAATGTATTATTTATCTCTACTGAAGGAACCATTCCTTTTCTAAAGTAGAATTACCTAACTATTCCGTTAATAGATTTTAATTAAAGGTATGAAAATTTACAAGAGCTAATAGGGAACTAGTACATTAAAAATAGTAGATAATTTCCAAATAAGTTTATATGCTTCTTATACACTATTGATAAATTTATTGAATAATAAATGGACCATTTTATCTGATTTAGGCAAGATTTAAGATACTACTAGGAATAAAATGTATCATTTAACTCTACTGAAGGAACCCTTCCTTTTGTAATGTAGAATTACCTGTATTTTTCGTTTACACATTTTTTTAATTACAACCGGAGCAACGTGAGATGCTAAAACTATAAAATAATGGATTTTATTCCGCTTGAGCGAAAAACAGGCTCGAGAACGGACGCTGCAACTTTTCTCAGCCAAATACCAACGAATCTGCTTTTGATAATGAACAAATATTTAAAGTCCTAAAAGTACTTTATACAAATTTAAATCATATTTTGGATTATTTAAAATATTAATTTTTATATGTACTTTAAATTGTAGATATTTTTTACTAGCATGTTGAAACCACAGACGTAAGACGAACACAAGTTAAAAATCTTAAATCACATCTTTATATTTCTTTATTTTAATCCTAAGACGATGGAAAAATTCACAGCATTACTCCTCCGACCACAAACACTAAATAAAAAATGCAAAGTGTATGCGCGTTGGGTGAGAAATTAAAAAAAAAATTCTAAGGAAAATATTCAGAGGAAATTTCAAAAAGGCATGTTGTTAAGGTCTAAAAGACCTATCAGACAGATACTATCAATCTGATATATTTATTTTTATAGGGTATTTTGTGAGGACTGTTTTCATAAAGGTCGGGCCTCAGAGGCCCAGCGCACGTCCTCGAGATTTAGAGGCTATAAAAATGACAATATCCAATATGTAAGTAATTTAAAAATTGTAAAGAATTTCTAATATAAGCTTATATATTTCTTATTATATTTGATTGAAAACGTTATTGATTAAAAAGTGGAAATTTATGTTGAATTTTATCTGATTTATATAATATTATAAATGCTACTAAGATAAATTTTATGAGAGGTATGAAAATTTTTATACTGACAGCCATAGTCAAAAAGATGTTTTTTACGTAAATCACCCAAGTTATTATGGAAAATATACAATCTTTTTTAAAACGATAAGAAATTTATCTTTTGATTTTTTTTCTTTTATCTCTTCCAGTTTTTATACAAGCGTCGACACAGAAAATATTTTATTTTTATCATTTGTTAAGAGTTTGTACTTGGTAATTTCAAAATCGCAAATTATTTTCGTTTTATTAAATATTATTTTTTTTCTTTCTTTAAGCAGGAGTAGTAATCCTCTACAAATTCATGAAGACATTTTCCTGCTCTAGTGCTAAAACATAAAGAAAGTGTCAAGCATCGCTTTCAGTTCCATATTCTTCAAAAGAAAAGGGTCTTCGAAGTAAAAACTGATAAACCCCTAAAATAAGAACTTTTTTGTGTAACGCACTTAGTATGGTTTAAGAAAAATATTTTAGTATTAAATAATAAAAAATATTGTAAAGGATGACTTTGAAAGAGAGGAATTTATATAATCACTGCTTGACAGTAATATTATTATTAACATGCAAAGAAAATTTCTTAGTTATACGTAGTGGGACCAAATTAAGACAAACTAAAAATACTCTTTTCTGAGAGTAGCATAAATTGTCAAGTGAGCATTAAATTCGTAAAAAGAATTATAGCCCTCTTTTTTATTTATTTTTTTATTTCATAAAATAAAAGGCTGAATATTATAGATGCTGTTAACCACGTTAAATGTACCTTAAATTATGCCTGATACTTTTATGAAACAAACTCTAACAGTTTGCCCTCTACGATGTCTTCATTTAAACATAAAATTTCTAATTGAACAGTAAAGGTACACACACATTTTTTAGAGAAAAATACTTTATGTATGATATTTTTGCTGTGCTTGTTGACATAAATTGACACAAATAAGAAGAAAACGTCACAGTTTGCTTGCCAAGTGTGATTAAATCCTTGCATATTAAAGCTTAAAATTCCATTTACTTTTATTTAATAAAAATTGCGATTACACTTGAGGCATGTTTATAGTTATATTGTAATATATTTTTCCCTACATGAATGAAAAGCATTACATTTACAATCTGCGTTTACAAAAACTGAAAGCAAAATCTAATAATATTTTTTCTATCTTTGCAAAAATATAATAAAATTTAATTTTATGCAAATTTAGTTTTATAATAATATTTTAGGTTTATAATATTATTCTGAAATTTATTCACTATCTACACATTTTCATGCATATATAAAAATAATATCCCCGATGAAAGATTTCTGATAGAAGATATGCTTTTTTATTTTAACTTAATAATCTCAGAAATAATGTTAAAATATTTCAAATTTATTTGTATGTAGATAATGAATTTTAATAATTGAATCCTTTCTTTAAATTATTGCTTTAGAAATTATTAGCTTATTGTATAAAACTTACAGATATTTATAAATTGCACTAATGAAGCACATTTTCGCTGCATGTTAAACATATTATCAACTATTTTTTAATAAAATTGTTGATAATTTTATAAAAGGTATGCATGATATATTTCTTGGACAATAACTGATTTAATGAATTGGTATGGTTAATAACATTATATTTTATTGTTTTGCTCATGAGGGCTAATGAGACAGGGACCTACTTACAGTCCGATGTCTACGAACACCCATACCAGCATTGATTCGAAGCCGCGAACTCCGGTACCGGAGAGCATCGTTCTCCCTTTCGGCTATTATTCGGTTCATTTATATATAATACGACTTTTCTGGTGTAACTGCGAAGTAGGTGGGCCAGAATGTTGCAGTCTTAAAATATGACCCACACACAAATAATCAAAATTAACTTACAGCTACATAACTTTTATTTTTCGTACTGAGTTTGAATGCATTTTAAGACATATTATAAAATAAATCTTCTCTTTTGTACTTACAACCTGGGAATAAGTTTGCAGCTAATATGGCCTATTTGAAATAATTTGACAAATAGGTCTTAAAGTCTTCACTTCATTAGAACTAATCACAATTCCATCAATTTTTATTCTCTGAAACTAATTTTAGTTCAGTAACATAACCTTTTCCATATATTATTTTATGATATCAAAAATGTTTAATTTATTATGTAGCCTTCACAGTATGGTCAATAGTTCACCATTTCCTGATGGTGACCTTGGTTGATGGTTTATAGGTTGCATCCACACACTGGACCACTAAATGAACCAAGCTCGTGTATTCGCCCACAGGGTCTACTGAGCACTTTAGTTGAACATCTGGTTTCCTTTGATCTTTGGAGAAAAACCGCTTTCGAAACCCTCCTTCACCAAGGCCGTTTTATCTTCTGCCATCGTAGACCTCTATAAGCCATATCCCCTCCAGAAGACCATAGTATGGAGGGGCCTTACGAGGGATAAATTATACTGTTGTTGTTTTTTATGCCACTAGAATAAAATGAGTACGGTTTGAGCCATACGTTACTCGTATTAAGGCAAAGGGTTGTACATAATTATAATGCGCACTGATAAAGTGAAAGAACGGCTTTGCATAAGGGGTCCTTGCAAATTAAAAACCTTTACCAAGTAGAATACCTTTAGGCTTGGCCTACCCTCCAAAAATAAGTATTGATTGAAAACTTGGAGGACATTGTGAGCACGAATGTTTTAAGTTCCGCAGTCACATTTACAGCTCACGGTGAATCTTAGGTTGGTTCGAGCTTCGAAACCTTATTCATCCAGTTACAAAATTGGTGAAATAAAAAATATCGTAAAATTCTTTCTTACTTTAAAATGAACTAATATCACATGATTTAATTTTATTTTTCATTATTTTAGTGTAAAAACGCCTATTTATAACAGCGTGGCTCTATTATCTTTACAGTTTCAATAATTCCACCAGTAATATTTAGAATTCTTAACTTTTCAAGTGGACTGTCATCCCCATAATCAAACGTTCGAAGCAGCTTTATAGGTTACGAGTTTGATACTTCAGAAGATTGGAAGGCGGATTACTGAAT
>CM063504.1:110334771-110379771 GCA_032207245.1 Pardosa pseudoannulata
ATTGGCTTGATAAATACTATTCGGACTCATTCGGATAAATACTATCCGCACCAGGAAAATCAACCGTTGAAAAGTGGTTTGGTAACTTTAAACGAGGCCAAATGATCACACGACGATGCACGCATTGGACGCCATAAAGAAGCTATTACTGAATAAAACATAAAGAAATCCATAAAATACTTTTAGATGACCTTAAAGTGAAGTTGATCGAGATATCGGATACTCTAAACATATCAAAGAAACGTGTTGGACGTGAATGAATATTTGAGTATGCCAAAGCTCTGTGGGAAGTTAGTGCCGCGCAAGCTCACAATCGACCAAATTCAACAATGAACTAATGATATCTGAGCTGTGATATCTGAAGCATGGTTCTAACATTTCACATCGGAGTCCAATCGACAGTCAGCCGAGTAGACTGTACTTGATGAACCAACTCCAAAACACGGAAAGACTCAACAGTCGGCTGGCAAGGTTATGACATCAGTATTTTGGGATGTCATGGTATATTATTCATAGAATATGTTGAAAAGGGAAAAACCATCCACATCGACTATTACATAGCGTTATTGAAGCTTTTGAAGGACGAAATCTTGGAGAAACAGCCCCATTTGAAGAAGAAGAGAAATTTGTTTCATCAGGAACATGCACCGTGTCTTAAGTCAGTGAAAACGATGGAAAGTTATGCAAATTCGACTTCTAATTGCTTCCGCGTGCACCGTATTCTCCAGAACTGCCCTTCAGCGACTTTTTTTTGTTCTCAAACATCAAGAGAATGCACGAGGGAAAAAAATTAAACGCCGATGATGAAGTAATCGCCGGAAGTAAGGCCTATTTTGAGACTAAAGACAATTCATACTATAAAAATGGTATCGAAAAATTGTATAACAGCTATAATCGTTGTATCGCACTTGAAGGCAACTACATTGAATAATAAAATCCAATCTTATTAAAAAAATGTCTATGTTTTTCCTAGATTTTTTTTCTAGCCTACGAACTTTACAGCTCAACTGTTATATCAATATTTATAATCGCAATTGTTCAAAATTCAATACTTCTGAATTTTATTTTATTACATATCCAATGCATTTCACTGATTCTCTGCCACCAGAATATATTTAGATATAAAAGTATAAAATTCAATATTTGCGTAGAAGTTTGAATACCGTTTTATTTTCTTTCCAAGACATAGATACGTGTATAACATATTGCTCAAAAATTGCCAAAAGAATTTTCAGTCTGAACGAATTCTATCTGCTACAATGCGTTTTCGCCCAAAATGTAATACATGACAATTTTAACGAAATTCTCACATTGCCCCTCGAAACAGCGAGAAAGCAGCAAACCATATATACTCAAATACACTGATATACATAAAAGAGACATTTGTTTGACGCTATTCTTTAAATTTGCGATGTTCTCATTCGTGGATACGTGTGCTGTATCTCTATTACTATAAAAAAAACGGCATTTATGATTGTTCTGTTAGGTGTTTCAGAAAGCTTCCTGTCTGACACGAGCCCCTATTGAATGTCTTCTCATGCAATTGCATTTCTTCTCCTTTCACGTATTCTCTATTTTAGCAGACAATTCAACGCGTATAGAAAGGCCTTCGAAATTTATCTTCATTGACTGTGGGATATAACGGAGCATTATTTATATGATGTGTAAGGCATTGTACAATGTTTAAGCTAATACAATTATAGTTTTAGGTTTAATTGAATTGTTTTCTAAAAAAATCTATTTTTATACGATATATTTGAAAATCTATAGCATTGTGTTTTTTAAGCAATAATAAACTATATTACATATTCCTATCGTTATTATATTTTGACTAAACATTTTTAGTGATTATATATTACATATTTCTATCAATAGCCTAATTTAAATATACGATTTAACGATATTTGTTATATATTTCTATCACTGTTATATTTAACGATTTACAATATACACTTTTATCATTGTGCTATTTTAATTATAAATTTACAGATATAATTTAACATTCTTTGTTTTATATTTTTACCAGTATTATATTTTAACGATCTATATTATACATTTCTACCAATATATTTATCTAGCGATGCATTTTTATGGGTCTATAGTATATATATATATATATATATATATATATATATATATATATATATATATATATATATATATATATATATATATATATATATATATATATATATTTATATATATATATATATATATATATATATATATATATATATATATATATATATATATATATATATATATATATATATATATATATATATATATATATATATATATATATATATATATATATATATATATATATATATATATATATATATATATATATATATATATATATCAATACCATATTTAAACAAGACTTTTTAATTTCTCCCTCTATCTCGTTTTTTAATGGTATCTATTTACAAGCATAGTGTTTTTTAACCAATAATATACTAAATTACATTTACAATAATATACTATATTACATATACATATCATTACTATAATTTGGGTAAACATTTTTAGTGATCTATATTATATATTTCTATTAATATTCTATTTTAGAAATGCATTTTAACTATCTCTGTTATATATTTCTATCAATATTGTATTTTAGGATCTACATTATAAATTTCTATCATTGCTCTATTTTATTTATACATTTACTGATCTATATTATATACATCTAGGAATATTCTGATTTAGAGATATTTAACTATCTTTGTTTTATATTTTCATTAGTGTTATATTTTAACGATCTATGTTCTACATTTCAAAAAAAAAAAAATCTGAATTTAACAATACATTTATATGGGTCTGTATTATATATATATTTGTCAATATCATATTTTTACAAGATTTTTTTACTTCTGTCTCTATCTTTCTTTCTCTCTAGGAGAAGTCTAGGAGTCTATTTCAAGGACTAATAAACGGTCTCATTATCCCTCGTGTGTAGAACAGTAGACCGTAGCGCTCCAAACCAAACCAAACCAAACAAGGACTAATAAATATGTAGCGTTTAAGTTATATATCTTTGACAAGTAAAAAGTTTGTTTATTTTTTTATTTGGTTTTTATGCATAACCACTCAGTTTGCAATCGAATCTCTAAATGTTGGGCATCATTCATATACATTACCAAGTAATTACTGTCAATATTACAGCCTCTGCTGTTCATCCTGTCCCGTAATATGGCAAGATAAATTAAATTTGGCAACTAACATGCGGTCGGTTAAGATAAACTAATTATTCAGGGTGTACCAGATAATTTTCATTCAAAAAACCAACTATGTTTTACTTACCTCATAGGGTATTTTAAAATCCTTTAAAATTAACAATTTGGCTGATCTTGTCATATGACAAGTTATATGCTAGTAGTTACGATAAAAGCCAAAATCAAAGTGATGGTAGTTATAAGTGTAATAGATCGATACCATCTAAGATATATAAGTTCACTGGTAAAAGAGGTTCCTATTTCATAATGATGTAAAATTACGTCTGCTAATGCAGACGAACTTGCTCCTCTCATAGGCAAGACAAAAGTTTATTTATAATAAGCAACCTCATATATAACAAATCTTGTAAATATATGATATTGACAGATATATATATATATATATATATATATATATATATATATATATATATATATATATATATATATATATATATATATATATATATATATATATATATATATATATATATATATATATATATATATATATATATATATATATATATATATATATATATATATATATATATATATATATATTACAGACCCATATAAATGTATCGCTATGTTTCACACAACAAAATCTGAATTACAGCTGGATATTTAACATATGTAAAATCTGACTGTAAGTCATATTTTATGTTCATTATATCCAAAATGATGGTAAGTCCCGTAAATTGATAAAATTAAATATATAAGGAAAATCATCGTTTCACTAATATCAATCGCTAATAACATCACTAATGTTAACATCACTAATATCAATAGGTCACTTCAATACATCAATTAACTCATAAATATTCTTGGGTAAATACCGCCCTCAGTTTTTAATAAGGGAAATATTTTTTTAAATATTAACTAGTAGGTTATTAGCTTGTGTTAAGTCCCAAAACCCACAGTCACAACATGAAATTTCACAGATGATTGAAAAATTTCTGGAATCAGGACAGTGTCCTCTGAGGAAATTCCATTCTCTCTTCCAAACTTCAATTTACGATAGTATCACCCCGTAAACAGAAAACTAACCCCAAATTGGATAACGCCTCTGTCCCGTTATTCATATTTATTTGAATGTAAGATTTCACCCTCCGATTGTTTAGAAAATGAAATATATCAAATGAAATGTGTGAAATTTTATCTTTTCTCCGCAAAAATTTGCAACAATGTTGAGATGAACACACTGGATAGTCAAAAATGCGTGAATAGGTGCAGATGGTTAAAATTTTAAGGTAATGTATAGCATTTTTTCCTTTTTTGGGAAAATCAAAATTTTACTTAAATTTTTCTGTCTCAAATTTTATTCGCCTTTTGAGGTCTGGGATAAATTGTTGGCATAAATATCGGTTAATGTTTAATACATAGGTTTTCAATCACAAAAATGAGAAATTGATTTCAAATGTTTTGAACCATTTAAAAAAATTCACATAATAATCTTCCCAGATGTATATGAAAAAGTTTACGCAAATTTATAATATGACATGAACGGAATGATATGAAAATTCACCACTTTTCTATCTTTTTAGACAGTGTTGTTGTTGCATATGCCACTTGATCTAACAAAGCACGTTTGATCCGAAGTCTACTCTTATTAAGGCAAAGGAGTGAGCCTTTCGTTTTGACGAGCATCTCTAGACTGAAAGTTCGACTTAAGCTCCAGTAGGTCCTCGTAATTTTAAAGCAGGGATGAAGCAGAAGAACCATAGGCTTGGCATGACACCCTCAGAGGAACTTTTTTGAGAAATTGGAGGACATTGGGACCACAGACCTATTTTACGTGACCCAGTCATCTTTAATGAACACGGCGGATCTTAGGTCTGCTCAGGTTCTGAACCCGCAACTTCTCAGTTTTGAAATCGTTGCCTTTGTCGATGGAGCTACCAGGGCTCTTTTTGATTGTCTAATATGCAGATGAGAAGTAATTTTGTGAGAACTTAAATTCATTATATGTTCTTAATAAATTGTTATATAAGATCTAAAGAAGAAGGGAAATTTTTGGGACATTTTGTTACTTATGATTTCAGTATATTTAATTTAATAAACTTAAAATTAATGTATGATTTACAAAATGTTACTATATTTATGCATAGTCTTTACTATAAATACATTATTCAAAAATTAACGGTAATTGTCTTAGGAATTGCACTTCTTTGAGTCTACTTGAACTAAATATCTAGATTTATGTACCTGTGTAGATGTATATGTGTCAAAGGATTCAATTCTGTTAGTTTAGAAACTAGAACCCAATCTCTAGAAAATGAATTACAAAGTTATCCCTTTTAAAAAACGACGAGTACATACTCCTCCTAATTATCCTAAAACTTAATTTAAATACATTGAGAACTTATTACTTATAAAATATGAGCTCTTTTTAAAGAGTGACCATATGCAAATCCAATAATTATGGATATAGTTTTGAAAACAAATGTATTAAGCATATTTCTAGAAAGAATCGGTGCCCTAAGTTTAATTGTTGAGAAACTTTTAGTGTCCATAAAGTATTTGTTTGCACGAAGAGCTTTCTTAGACAATGAGATTCTTGTCTTAGGTCTGCAGATCAATAATTAAGCTATTAAAATTCCCAGAAAGTAATTTTCTTGCTTTAGAAGATAAGGTGAACTACTGTTAGAAGAGAATATTAGTTTATGCATCTTCAATATATGTAAATGATTCTCATGTTTCTGCTTCTAGGAGAGTCGGGGTTATTATAATAATTAATTTTCATGTTGCTCTATCGTTGCTTTTGTATATAATAAAAAATAACAATGTCGAGTTTGAAGTTTTTTTAAAAACTTTTAGTTTCATAAAATTCTCCTTACAAACACAAGCATTCATGCTTATAATTTTTCATAAATAAATAAATAAATAAATAAATAAATATATATATATATATATATATATATATATATATAATATATATATATATATATATATATATATATATATATATATATATATATATATATATATATATATATATATATATATATATGTATATATATATATATATATATATATATATATATATATATATATATATATATATATATATATATATATATATATATATATATATATATATATATATATATATATATATATATATATATATATATATATATATATATATATATATATATATATATATATATATATATATATATATATATATATATATGTGTGTGTGTGTGTGTGTGTGTGTGTGTGTGTGTGTTTTAAACCTGTAAATCCAAAACTTGTAAAATGTTTTTAAATAATTTATAAATTGAACCGTTTTAATAGAAAAATAAGGATTCGGTTTGGTTTGGAGCGCTTCGGTCTACTTTTTGCAATACAAGGAATAATGAGACCTACTGCTTAAAGCCGATTCCGTGCGAACATCCGTGCTATAGTGGGATAGAAAAATAAGGAACAAATATTTTAAAAATACTTGATATCACCTTGCGTACAGTCATCAAAAATGTAATTAGATTAAATCAAAATTAACACATCGCGTGTATGGGGATTCGACCCTGGTGTTTCTCGTTTTGTTACCCGTTGTACTGACCCACTGCGCCACAGACATATTGGCAATATAAATGGTTCAAGCAGCATCATAATGATCTCAAAATGCACACAATTCTGGAATTTTAATAGCACATATTTTCTATAGGATCAAATTGGGAATCTAAACAATTATCGAATCAACAAAGTCAGTAACTTGTAGTATATGCTATTCCTGAAGGATATATTGAACTGCATTTTAGTTGTGCTTCCATTAGTGTCTGTGGTACGATGTACATATACTAGTTATAATGTTTATACGCTGTTTTTGTTTTTAGAAAGTTCTGAAAATTAGATGGTTAACATTAACCATAGTACACTTTAAATGCTTTAAATCACTATTGTTCTTTAGAAATTGATTTTCGTTGGCATTCATGCAAATAATTATTATTTTCTAATGTTACTTTTCATTTTCTTCATTTTACTTCACTATATATTGAACAAATACCCAATGCAATTATATTTGTTTTATAACAGAAATTTACATTAAAATATATATTGAGATTATGGTTTGTTTTTAAAAGTTTTTTGTTCTCAAATGCAATATTTAAAGTGAATCTAAAATTATATAATC
Source organism: Pardosa pseudoannulata (assembly GCA_032207245.1). Lineage (NCBI taxonomy): Eukaryota > Metazoa > Arthropoda > Arachnida > Araneae > Lycosidae > Pardosa > Pardosa pseudoannulata. The sequence continues at coordinate 110,342,131 of CM063504.1, forward strand.
TAAAAATACTTCTTCTCATCCTCATAACTACAAACAAAATAATATTGATTTTCAAAAATCATGTATTTCACATCACCAGTTTCCATCCGCTATTGCATGTTTGTGTACTTACGTACAAATATCTAGCATATAATAGAAAATATACATTCTTAACTTTTAAAATCTATCAAGTAAGTTATTTTCTTCAAAGTGATAAGCGATATCATTATCTTTTAGAGGTGTATGGAAAATACATTTTAAACTAGTAAGTAACAATAAGCAAATAGGAGGTAAATTTTATATGACCCTCCCCTATTTCTTTTAAATAAAAAATTCTTCAAAAAATGTACTCAATATATCCATTAGTCTAAAATATGTATTTATATATTTAAACTTATGTATTTAGAAAATACAACATGCAAAGGCGATTATAAATTTAAGATTTAATAATTAGTGATTAAATTATTTTGTTTAATGATATTGTAGTTGGTCATATGTTATGTTTTATTATCTCATAAAAATATTATTATAATATATTTTGATGAATTTCAGTAACTTAAACTAATCCATTAATTTAAATTATGGGTTTATAAATTTAAAGTTATGTCTTTAGAAAATACAACATACAAAAGCGATTATATGTTTAAGATTTAATAATTCGTGATAAAAATATTTTGATTAATGATATTATATTTGATCAAATGTTATATTTTATTGTCTGTTAAAAAATATTATTATTATAATATATTTTGATTAATTTCATTAACTTAAACTAATCCATTAACCCATTAATCTAAAATATATCTCTATAAATTTAAATTTATGTTTTAGAAATAGAATAAAATAACCATTAATCTAAAATATGTCTTTATAATTTTAAAGTTATGTCTTTAGAAAATACAACATACAGAAGCGATTATATATTTAAGATTTAATAATTCGTGATTAAAATATTTTGATTAATGACATTATATTTGATCATATGTTATATTTTATTGTCTGATAAAAATATTATTATTATCATATATTTTGATCAATTTAAGTAACTTAAGTTAATTTATTAATCCATTAATCTAAAATATAACATTATAAATTTAAAGTTATGTTTTAGAAACAGAATAAAAAACCTTAATCTATAATATGTCTTTATAAATTTAGAGTTGTGTCTTTAGAAAATACAACATACAAAAACGGTTATATATTTAAGGTTTAATAATTCGTGATTAAAATATTTTGATTAATGATATTATATTTTACCATATGTTATATTTTATTGTAGGATAAAAAATATTATTATTATAATATATTTTAATGAATTTCAGTATGTTAAACTAAATTTTTTTAAAAACTTATTTAATTTTTATGTCTATAATTTTATATTAATATTTCTTAACAGTTGTCTGCTCCATGTATGGAACATATTTTACTTAAAAATACTTAATAACTAAAATCATATTTAATAATTTAAACTTTTAAAATATTATTTTGGGGAAATAAAGACAGGTAATACCAAAACTGAAAGAAAAGCATCTAAAATATAAGCATATAGAGGTCATAAATATAATTTTCATTATAATATTTTACAAAATATAATTATATAGCTATCAATATTTCATGATTAAAAATATCTAAATGGATTTGAGTACATTTACATTTCACAAATATTATACATTTGATTCAAGAGCAAAAGCATTATTCGAAGAGCATGTAATGGAGCTCATTGACATGAACAACAGTGCATTTTGCCTAGTAATGACTCAACAGAGACTCTTAATGTGGCTAGTAAGATAAGATTTAGGTAACTAAAACATGCATTTGGAAACCTGGGAATAATAAAATGGATGTTTCCGAAGAAGCTTTATACTTCAGTCAGGTGTTACCAGTGATTTCTTATGTTGAATGACAATTACAGCATTGTACTGCTGGTTTTAATAAGAAGAGGTATGGCTTTTTAATTTTGAATTATCATAAAAATACATTTTCCAGAGACTATAGAACTATTATCTCTCTACAGCACACATCTTTAAAAAAGTTTTATTTATCAAGGATTAATAATTATAAAAATTTGTAATCAAACAAAAATCAAAGTTCTGATTTAGTATATACTTGCTACTTAGTGCCAAACTTTTGGATTGGGAAATTAACCCTGCCATATAAGGGCTACATATATATATTTTTTAAAATTGAAGTGAGTTTTTAGATTATGTTATCCTAAATTTCAAATTAAACAAAAAGGATTATAATAACTGATAAAAATTACATATTTTTTTCTTCTTCTATAATATGTATAGCCATGATAACACTGTTAAAAATGCTGTCAAAATCTATAAGTTTTGGAAAATTTTGTCTTGTGTCAAAATGTGTAGATCATTACAACTTGAAACTAGATAATGGAAATTATTATATTGCTTGAAGTAATTAGAATTAAGAATAACCTTATGACCAATTAAAGAAAATCTTTCTATGTATTACTTTAGTATAGGACTGTGTATAAGACTCGGGAGTAAAGTCGAACAACTATCATGAGAAAATTTAGTAGCTCATCTTCAACATGAAGGATATCGCACTGTTTAGAAGGGATATCATCTAATCATCTTAGAGAAAGAACCGTTTCTTTGCTTAACACCGGTTATATGAACTCTGCTGCTGTTTTAATAGATATTCGCTGTGTATAGGGGTAATATCGGACCTAAATAGCCCATTGATCTTCACAAATATAACATTATATTTATTATATTAACATCATGATCACTCAACAGACCTCGAGCCGTAAATTGCATTTGACACCTATACTGAAGATACAAAAGACATTTATACACCGAACAGAAATTACACTATGTCTATCTTATTATTAAAATGTAGGACAACCTTTAGGCCACAAAACCACCAGCAGTTTGAGTCGCATTCACTGCACAAGGGGAAGATAGGTAGTCTTATACAACTGGTTCTGCAGTTTTCGTACATTTCTAGGGTATATTGTGGCAACAAGAATTTACTTTACAGGTGGATCACAAATGCTCTTTTGAATCAATATCAAATGAGTTTACAGGCCAAGACTTAAAAGCCAATGGAATAATCATCTATTCATTCTCGGATGATTCGACTCTTATCACATGGCGCATTATTCTGCTGGTAAACACCAACCCTCGTCCAAAATGCTATTGTCATGAATGGATGAACCCCATTTGCAACGATGTTCAAGTTTTCCTGACCATAATAAACCCACCACCATCATATCTCCACACTGTTGTGCAATCCTTCCGAATTCGGCGTATTTGCACAAGCCTGTCGATGTGATAGACCAGAAAACGTGACACATTGGAACTATCTTCCACTCTTCTAATGCTGAATTCCGATGTATTTCTGCTCGTTGAAGACTCATCTGACGATGGTGGGCGTCAGTGCCGACACATGCTTCGACCACCGGCTGCATAGTCTTATACGCAGCGATATATGTTGCACAGTGTGTTAGAAACACTGCCTGGGTCACCACTGGTGAAGCTGGTTATGATTTCAGCTGCTACAGCTTTTCGGTAATGGCAAACAATGCGTAGCAATCTCCACTCACTTCTGGAATTATTTCAAAGTAAACGGCTTACTGCTGTCTGGCTAACTGTTGTTTTACCATCCATTCCTCAATTTCGATATATGCTTATAACCACTGAACGTGAACATCCCACTAAGAACGCAGTTTTTATATTGTTTTTCGCAATAACCAAGCCATAACGCTCTGACCTTTATAGAAGTCTGATAAACCAGCTCCTCTTTAGATTATGTCACTAATCAAGCTTTGTTTGGAACTACAATGAAAAACCTATTTATATTCTCCTACATCAGCTGCGCAAACCCTTTTGTTTTGTTCTTTGGACAGCCAAATATTTTAAATGGATGGTAGTCATAATATAATGTATCTTTGGTGTATAGACTCAATCTCTCTCTTAATGTTCTAAGCAATATTCAACTCTATTAGCAGTTATGTGTATAAGAAAAAATTTGATCTGGAAAAGAATAAATAATTAAAGTAAATAATGTATAAATATGAGCATCTACGTGGAATTTTTAACTACACATTCCTATAACCTATAAAATGTATAACTTAAAAACACAAAAACAAAACTAAACCTTAAAACGGAAGAAATTTAATCTGAGAAGAAATTTATAAAGTGTTTTTTCTAACAAGCTTCTTCGAGATCACTCCTTTTACTTGAGCGTTTACATTCTGTCTGCGACGCCTTCTCTTCTTCCTGTGTCTTTATTTATTTTTTGTTCCAGGGTGATAAGAATTTCCAGCAGGTAAAACATGTCGCATGATGTGGAAGTATCATATAAGTCACCAAACTGTCGCCTGAACCTTAACGAAATTTAAGAGCACTTGAAAGTTAAGGATTTTGTATCTGAGAAGTGAAAATGTTTGTGCTGTAAGAATCCAGACTATTTTTTAATCTCAAATATAAATTTCAATAAATAACACAAATATTATCCTTTAATAGATTTAGAGGATTGATATTTCGAATGAAAAGATCACGTCACCAAACTGGAACAGGATCGAGATACGAGTCACCCATTATCCACCTTTTTCATTCATGGCCCCTAGGGCACTAGAAAGAGTTGCCTATTGCAATGTTCTTCAATTTTCCAAACGATACATTTGGTGGTGGCAGGTGAAGCATTGGGAAGTATTCTGCTTAATCATTTCTTCTGAATTGCGAAGACCACTCTTAGAAGTGTAACATCTCGAAGCAATGGCAACCATCTCTTCATTTGAAGTCATATGAATTTGAAATGCCCTCTAAAACAATCAGATGTCTGATCTAAGGAAATACACATTTCTGTAGTATTTTGTTCTCTATTCTATGTATATTTTTTCGAAAATATACAAATATACATAATACGAAAATAGATATCTAAAATGTTTTTCAAGTATCTTCAGTACATGTCAAAAGAAACATTCACATTCTTAGTATACATAATTACTTTCAGAGATTAAAATCGTTTTTCAGCACAGGCAACAATTTTAGTTTTCTAAATTAAGAATATATATTATTTTTTTAAAAACTCTATTCACTATAAAATACTAATAAAAATAAAAACATGTATTTATCTTAGTCTGGTTAATAGAAAATATTATTATATGAAATACATGATATTCAGGTGTTCCCAAAATTTGACAGTAGCAAAAAGTGTTCTATCAAATATTATCTGATGAACACAATGTATATAATAAATGCATGCCAAAATAAACAAATCTTATTAATAATGTTTTCTAAAATATTCAAATTGAACACGACAACCAAATTAAAAAGGTGAATATTTTTCAAGTACGGAAAAGAAATTGAATTTGTAGATTATTAAAAAGATAAACAACATATACGTGCAAACATCAAAATTAAGTCTTTAAAAAACTTAATTTATCCTTGTATATGAAAAGTATTATCTGAAATATTTCTAGCATATGAAAATTCTCTATAAATTGGTTTTGATATAAAGGTTATTGATTCAGTATGATTTCAAACTTCACAAATTTGGGAAAAAAGTTGTTATTTCTCTCTATTTTTTTAACATTTTAAAATAGACCTGGAGAAAATGTTCCTATAATTAATCAAGATATGTTAACATTTTTAATAGTGCAGATGTAAACAATAGTAAAAGGCGTCCTTTGTCCACCTTAGCGTGGACAGAGGACACAGCAAGAGTGCCCTCTTGCTGTGACATATGTTATTAAATCAGTATTCAATAAATTTTCTGTCCCAGATCTTTTGAAAATATATAAGTCTGGTCTCTCATACGCAAAATTCTAATGAGTATTTTACCTAGGGGATTTCGAAGATTTGTTCCAAGATTTTTGGTTTAAGAAAACGCATATCAGAAATTGCAATGCATGAAACCACTGCACGTTTTAGTGAAGAACGAATGAGTAGAATGACCATAATGCAAAGCATATACATTATTCCTGGTGTAAACCATATACTTTCTCAATATTAGAGTGATAAAAAGAAGATAAAATATGCTGAAAATAGAAAGCAGCCATGAAGCTCGGCGAGTCAAAAAGAGAGTAACGTTCAGTTCAGCTTTAAAAAATTAAAAGAAGGTGCTACGAATAATCCTGGTGGATATTAATAATCTAAATACATCTGTAATATTAAATAAATATAGTTTGACATGGAAAAAATATTTTCTTTTATAATAATAATATCTTTAATTAATTATTCTCAGAACAGCAGTGTTTAGAATTTTTCACAGCTAAAAAATATATATTTGCTGCTAAAATCTTCAGAATATGTCTTAACTTCTCTGGTATCTTAAATAACCTTGATTTCTATGGTTGCAAGTATTGTATTTTCTTTTATGGGGGTAAATAAATTTTTAAAAAATGATAAATCTGTCTTTCTATCTATCTCTTTCTCTATCTATCTATCTAATCATCCATCCATCTATCATCCATAATCATCCATCTATTCATCCATCCATCTATCTATCTATCTATCTTTATCTATCATCATAACAAAAAATCTGTACTTGCTGCTAAAATCATCAGCATATGTCTTAACATCTCCGGGTATCTTAAAGAACTTTGATTTCTACGGGGAAACTTTTATATTTACTTTTATAGGGGTAAAAACATGATAAATCTCTCTCTATCTATTTATCTATCTATCTACCCATCTATCCATCCATTTATTCATCCATTCATCCACTCATCCATCCATCTATCTATCTATCTATCTATCTATCTATCTATCTATCTATCTATATATTTATCTATCTATCCCTAAAATAAAAAAAGAAATTGTTCATAAACAACATTCAAATTAAAATATATTTGTTTAGAGTTATATTTTTCTCAAAAGCATGCGCATAAATCATTATTTAATATGCCAAGAGAGCAAAAGAGTACAATTAATTATTCTGTTTTAAACTTTTCTAAATATTTTACAGTAACTTGATAGCTGTCGTACAAAATATAATGTTTTACACAGTATATAGAAATAATATATACTCTCTGATAATATTATTAGATACAAGCAATCGATAAACTTGATGTAATTTGCAAATACAGCAAGAAAAAAGATACATTTTACTGAATTAATTAAAATATATTATATGAATGAAGAATTATGTACAAATTAAAGTGAATTTTCGTCTTTGTTTATGTAAAAGTAAATTATCATCTCTAAGTAATAACTTAATCATTCTCAATATATCCCTTTACTTTATGCTTCACTTTAAAACAGATTTATTATTCTTGTCCTGTTAAACTTTCCCAAAAGATGCATCTTAAATTATTTTTATCTCTCTTTAAGAAATATTAACTGAACAATCATGCATTGTTTGAAACTCCAAATCAGAAAATTATTTCTAAAATAATTCCAATCACGAAATTAAATGGGAGGGGCAAGCACACACAATTTATTATCTTGAACTATATCTTCACCTATTCCACTGTATCTAATTATCACATCACGTTTTATTCCGTAACGATTTCGAAAAGTATTCCATTCGAATGTAATGGTCTCAGGTGGAGAACATAAAATACTATTGTAAATAACAGGTTTTGTGTCACTGTATTTATCACATCTGCTTAAATTACTGTTTTGTCGCCAAGTTCCATCAACTTAAAGAATAGAGCATTCTATCATTCATTTTTTCCTAACAAATCGAGGCTTAATTTCTTAAGACCATGTTAAAGTCCTGAATTAAGGAATCTGATAAAATATCGCTTACCTCTGTTTGCAATAAAGGCTTCTATTTTATTCTGGGGGAAAATAGAAAGTATGTATATCGAGTTTCATTCTTTCTCATTAACAATTGGTGCAGCGAGTGAAATCTACTTCTAAGTATCTTTCTCTGTTTCGAATCTAAATAATGAGGTTTTATGGATTGAAAAGGATTTTGAAGTAAAGTTGGAATCAAACGAAAATTACGTGTCAAGAAAATAAATCGAATTTGCTTAATAATGGCTTTTTAACTTTAACACACTTTGCTCTAAAAGCTCAAAGTTACGTTTCTTCCTCATAAAAGAGCAGTACTGTAAATTAATCTTTGTTTTGAGATGTATAGGGAGCGTAGCATATATTTTTTCTTCCACAATGTTTATATTACAATTATACCACTATTTTTAGGTGTTTCTGTTATAAAAAAATGGACTCCATTATAAAACTTTAAAAAAAATGTCTCAGTCTTAAAAATTTGTTTAAAAAGTAATTTCTTTTCCTTTTATATATTTATTATATAATAACTAATTCTTCCATTGAATTATGCATATTATGATAATTTTAATTTATGAAGTACGTAAAAAGTAAAAGAAAGGAATAATAAAATAAAATGTGAATGTATTGAAAAGAAAACGATAAAATGTAGCACAACAGAAATCATTTTAAAAGCAGTACTGTAAATTAATCTTTGTTTTGAATTGTAAAGGGAACGTAGTACATATTTTTTTTTTACACAATGTTTATTTTAAAATTATATCACTATTTTTAGATGTTTCAATTATAAAAAGTAAACTCCATTATAAAACTTGTTTTTAAAAAAAATGTCACATTCTTAGAAATTTGTTTAAAAAAATAATTTTTTAGCTTTTATATTTTTATTTTATAACAATTAATTCTTCCATTCAATGATGCATATTATCATAATTTTAATTCATGAAGTACTTAAAAAGTAAAAGAAAGGAGTAGTAAAATAAAATGTGAATGTATGGAAAAGTAAACGATAAAAAGTAAGACAATTAAAAGCATTTTAAAAGCAGTACTGTAAATTAATCTTTCTTTTGCATTGTAAAGGGAGCATAGTACATATTTTTTCTTACACAATGTTTATTTTAAAATTATACCACTATTTTTAGATGTTTCAAATATAAAAAATAGACTCCATTATAAAATTTTTAAAAAAATGTCTCATTCTTAAAAATTTGTTTAAGAAGTAATTTCTTTTCATTTTATATATTTATTATATAATAACTAATTCTTCCATTGAATTATGCATATTATGATAATTTTAATTCATGAAGTACGTAAAAAGTAAAAGAAAGGAATAATAAAATGTGAATGTATTGAAAAGAAAACGATAAAAAGTAGCACAACAAAAATCATTTTAAAAGTAGTACAGTAAATTAATCTTTCTTTTGAATTTTAAAGGAAGCGCAGTACATATTTTTTCTTCCACAATGTTTATTTTAAACTTATACCACTATTTTTAGAAGTTTCATTTATAAAAAAATAGATTAAATTATAAAGCGCTTTTAAAATTATCTCATTCTTAGAAATTTCTTTAATATAATAATTTCTTTTCCTGTTATATATTTATTATATACTAACAAATTATTCCATTGAATTAGGCATATTATCTTAATTTTAATTCATGAAGTAAGTAAAAAGTAAAAGAAAACAGTAGTAAAATAAAATGTGAATGTATGGAAAAGTAAAAGATAAAAAGTAGGACAATCAAAATCATTTTAAAAGGAGTATTGTAAATTAATATTTGTTTCACATAGTAAAGGAAGCTTAAAACACATTTTTTCTTACACAATATTTATTTTAAAATTATACCACTCTATTTAGAAGTTTCAATTATAAAAGTTAGATTCCATTATAATTTTTTTAAATGACTCATTCTTAGAAATTTGATTTAAAAAAATACTTTTCATTTTTTTTTCATTTTATAACAATTAATTCTTCCATTGAATTATGCATAGTATCATAATTTTAATTCATGAAGTATGTCAAAAGTAAAAGAAAGGTATAAAAAAATAAAATGTAAATGTATGGAAAAGAAAACTATTAAAAGTAGCAAAATCAAAATCATTTTAAAAGCAGTATTGTAAATTAATCTTTGTTTCGCGTTGTAATAGGACCGTTTTCTTACACAATGTTTATTTTAAAATTATACCATTAATTTTAGAAATCTCAATTATAAAAAAATTGATTCCACTATAAAACTTTATTAAAAATGTCTCATTTTTAGATATTTGTTTAAAAATAATTTCTTTTCTTTACATATTTTAATTTTATAACTTTTATTTCCTCCATTTCATTCTGAAGATTATCATAATTTGAACTCATGAAGTACGTAAAAGTAAAAAAAAAGGAGTAGTAAAATAAAATGTGAATGTTAGGAAAAGAAAACGATAAAAAGTAATACAATTAAAATTATTTTTAAATTTTCAACACAAATTCTTAATTTTTAAGAATCAGTATTAGTATTTAACATAACAAATTTGAATGTTTGCATAGATATTGTATAACTGCTAGTATTTTTAGCAAGTAGAAACAAAAAAGAAATTAATCAGATAACGAGGAAAATGAAATTCAGTTGACATTAAATGGAATATGGACATGTAGATAGATTTTCAAAACTATCTGTTTTTTTTAATCATTCTTTCTGAAAATATGTATGGTATTAGTAATATTTGTATGCAAATTGGGTTAACACTAGGTTACAATATTTATTAAGTACTTTAGAAAATGTTAATAATAAATTAATTGAATATTAAAATTATCGAATGCACAATCACCATAGACTAAAATTACTCAATATGTTTTTATAAAATAATTTTAGGCCTTGTATTAAAAATTGTTAATTTAATATTGAAAACATTCATGAAAAATATTAAACAATATAATAATAACGAATAAAATAGTAATAATAAAAATAAATATTTTTCATATTGTGACTAAAATTTATACATATAACCATACATATATTTTGTGTTTTAAAACTTATTAATATTTATTAAATTTTATTTTACATGATCTACAAAAATGTTAAAAATTTTAGAGCGAAAGAACAGTTTAAAATTCTTATGGAATGTTTCAAATGTGGATAGAAAAGAAAACATGTGTTTAGTAACATAACTTATGTTTAGTAGCAATAATAACTCTATTTTGTTCTAATAATAATATTATTTACACGTTACCCTGAAACTACTTTTGATTTTGCTACATCAAAGAATACAAATATTGAATTTTAATTATAAATTTTATCAGTTAAATCCACCGGCATCTTAAATAATTCCTGTAATAATACAATATAAATATTGTAGAGTTACTAAGTTAAATAATTTAAAATATAAATTATATTGTTAGTTTCCATAAAAAAATATATATTTAGAAATATTAATATATAACATTACTATAAATATAAAGTGTTATTCCTTTCTTTAATACAATGAAAAGGGATTGAAATGGATATACACAAACTACTCGTATATATGTTTTAAACGCTTCAGAATTATCATGAAATGCAGTATTACCGTGTTCTTTTAATAATAAAAAACAAAGCTTATAAAAATAATATAATTTGATCTAGGTACAAATAAAACTCTCAAATACTAAATTTTAATATTAAAATGCTATGAAAAAATTCTACTCATTCTCTTATAGATTTGAGCATTAACACTATAAGCGACACATTCTTTTAACTTATTCTTTCACTTCTTCTTAATTCTTTTAACTTTCATTTTTATTTCACACTGATAGTTTCTCTTACAAAAAATTTAAAAATAAAAAATATTTGATTTGCCTAAAAATGCATTAATGTAAAAATTTTTAAAGCTTATAAATTAGATTAATTAAATTAGACTAATAAATTAATTAATTAGTTTACACTAATTAGTTAAGGAATTTAGAGTAATAAATGAAATTATTTTTCGGAAAGAAATTTTTGTATTGGTCATCAACATTAGTCCAATATTTTATTTTAAAATATTTAATTGATACAAAGCGTTCTATTTATTAACATTTAAATAATAAAAAACTTTTTAAGAAATAAAATGCTTAATACTATATGTTTAAGTCTCTATAACAGCATATGGCATTTAAAAATACAAATCAAGACATAAAAATAGTAATAATAACAAGGGGATTATAAAATAATACGTTCATCTAATAATTTTTGGAGTTATTTTTTGCAACTATTTTAACTTTTAAATTTAATTTTACCTCGGTTTTACACAGTTAATATTTATTTAGATGTATTGTTTAGATTTTATCAAATTTAAAGTATTTGGGTCGTATTTCTAGAAACACGAATAGTAGCGTTTCGACAGATATATGATTAAAAAATAACAAATATTAAACTTAAAGAACTATTGATATTAAAAGTGTAAAGCTTTTAATTCTAAAATATTTAATTTAATACCCACAATAACTCCGTTCTTCTAAGAGTTATATTTATATAAATTTACTTTATAAAAATAATAATTGATAAGACATTTTTTTTCCATTTCTTATAGTAGATATGAAAAAAAAATAGAAAACTAGGTCTTTTTTCTTTCTTCTTATACACATATATATATATAATATATATATATATATATATATATATATATATATATATATATATATATATATATACATATATATATACATATATATACATATATATATATATATATATATATATATATATATATATATATATATATATATATATATATATATATATATATATATATATATATATATATATATATATATATAATATATATATATACATATATATATATATATATATATATATATATATATATATATATATATATATATATATATATATATATATATATATATATATATATATATATATATATATATATATATATATATACATATATATATATATATATATATATATATATATATATATATATATATATATATATATATATATATATATATATATATATATATATATATATATATATATATATATATATATATATATATATATATATATATATATATATATATATATATATATATATATATATATATATATATATATATATATATATATATATATATATATATATATATATATATATATATATATATATATATATATATATATATATATATATATATATATATATATATATATATATATATATATATATACATACATATGGGCAAAACAATGACTATTTGTTCATCTGAGAATTCTGAAGAATTTTATTCATTGGACATCAACATTAGACCAATAATTTAATTTAAAATATTTAATTTATACAAAGTTTCTATTTATTAACATTTTAATAATGAAACAAAGTTTTTTTCAATGAATAAAATGCTTAATACTATGTGTTTAAGTCTCTATAACAGCATACGTCGTTTAAAAATACAAATCAAGGGATAAAAATAGTAATTATAAAAAGATAACTATAAAATAACACGTTCTTATAATAATTTTTGGAGGTTTTTCTTTTCAAATATATTTAACTTTTAAATTTATTTTAAGATTGGTTTTACACAGTTTAATTTTTTCAAATTGATTTAACTTCTAAATTTAATTTAAGCTTGGTTTTACACAGTTAATGTTTATTTGGATATATTGTTTAGATTTTATCAAATTTAAAGTATTAGGATTGCATTTGTAGAAAAACGAATAGTACCGTTTCAACAGATGAAGATTTTGTAAAAAAAACTATCAAATATTAAACTTAAAGAACTATTGATATTAAAAGTGTAAAGCTTTTGCTTCTAAAATATTTTATTCAATACATAACTCTGTCCTTCAATGAGTTATATTTATATAAATTTACTTTATAAAAATAGTAATTGCTTTGACATTTTTCCCATTATTATAGTAGATATTAAAAAAACCCAATAAAATAGAAAACTAGTTCTTTTTTTCATTTAAAAGCCATTAGGAAAAAGCCATAAGGTATTGGAAATATTTTAACAATATGAGGTAAATTATATTTACAAAGATAATAGTTTTGAAACTTTATCGATTAATGGGAGTGCCAAAGACAAAACAAAATAAAGATTTCTGCAAATTATAAAAGTTGTGATAAAAATTAGTTTAAAATAGTTTATTGCGTTAGAATAATATAATTGATAGTTAATACCCTTGTGTCCGGAATTTCTGCAGAGCTAGTGAAACACAGTCATTGTTCTAGTAAAAAACTTTACAAGGTGAGCGAGGTACCTCAGCGAGACAATCATGGGGAACATCTCAGACATAAAACGAAAAAAAGATGTGCAGCCAGCGTTTATATGTATTGTTTAGATTTCATCAAATTTAAAGCAATCAGATTGAATGTGTAGTAACAAGAATAGTATCGTTTCAACAGATATATGATTTCCGAAAAAATAATAACAAATATTAAATGTAAAGAACTATTGATGCTAATAGTGTAAAGCTTTTATTACTAAAATATTTCATTCAATACATAAATCCGTTCTTCTAAGAGTTACACTTAGATAAATTTACTTTAAAAAAATAGTTCTTGCTTTAACATTTTCTTCCCATTCTTAGAATAGAAAAAACAATAAAATAAAAAACTAAGTCTTTTTTTTCATTTAAAAGCCATTAGGAAAAAGCCATATGGTATTGGAAATATTTTAACAATGTGTGGTAAATTATATTTACAAAGATAATAGTTTTGAAAATTATCGATTAATTAAAGTGCCAAAGACAAATAAAGTAACGATTTCTGCAAGTTAAAAAAGTTGTAATAAAATTTAGTTTCAAATAATTTATTGTTTTAGACTAATGGAATTGATAGTTAATATCCCTGTGTGTCCGGAATTTCTACAGAGCTACTGAAACACAGTTATTGTTCTAGTAAAAACCTAACTTTACAAGGTGAGAGACGTACTTCAGCGAGACAGTCATGGTGATCTTCTCAGACGGAAAACGAAAAAAGCTGTGCAGCCGGCGTTTATATGTATCGTTTAGATTTCATCAAATTAAAAGAAATCATACTGAATGTGTAGAAACAAGAATAGTACCGTTTCAACAGATATATGATTTCAGAAAATATAATAACAAATATTGAACTTAAAGAACTATTGATGCTAATAATGCAAAGCTTTTACTACTAAAATATTTAATTCGACATATAACTCCCTTCTTCTAAGAGTTACATTTCGAAAAATTTACTTTATAAAAATAGTAATTGCTTTGAGATTTTCTGCCCATTCTTATAATAGAAAAAAAAACAATAAAATAAAAAACTAAGTCTTTTTTTTTCATTTAAAAGCTAATAAGAGAAAACCATAAGGTATTGGAAATATTTTAACAATGTGTGGTAAATTATATTTACAAAGATAATAAATTTGAAACTTTATCGATTAACGAAAGTGCCAAAAATAAAATATAATAATGATTTCTGCAAGTTAAAACAGTTGTGATAAAAATTAGTTTAAAATAGTTTATTAAGTTAGACTAATGGAACTGATAGTTAATATCCCTGAGTGTCCGGAATTTCTGCAGAGCTACTGAAACACAGCCATTGTTCTTGTAAATACGCTATACAAGCTGAGAGATGTACTTCAGCGACACAATCATGGTGAACTTCTCAGACGCAAAACAAAAAATGCTGTGCAGCCGGCGATTTTATAACAACTGAAATGAGTCGTACGCTAAAAATACCTTTTCGTTTCGTCAGCGATTCGTTGACGTCATTCAGATCAGTTTTCTACAGCGTTTTGAAAAATTAACTTGAATTATAATCACCTTATATATATATATATATATATATATATATATATATATATATATATATATATATATATATATATATTCCCACCCTCTAAATTTCTTAATCAAAGGAATGTCCTCAACTGAAAATTCTATCGATACACTTGCCAAAGCTTTCTGTCCTATAGATGTAAATTATCTGTGTATTCAACACGTTTTCCAGCTGTGGCCAGAAAGTGGTTCCGAGTTTTTCTGATTTTAAATCTTAAATTCGCTGAGTGAAAGAACCTAAACTTTTGTAGATTATAAATCGCCTATGTTTATATTAATAAAAATTAATATTTATATATAAGTTCGGCATTCTCTTATTATTAAAGTACGTGTGATAATTTTCCTTTCTGTCCTGTTAAACAGGAGATGTTAATAAGGGAATATTCCATTTTTTACAGTGTCAAGACAATTTTAATTCACACAAACTATTATCATCTGATTAAATAAGAAATGTGGCTAATGATAATATATTTAAAGGAAAAAGAAAGATAACATAGAATATTTGAAATTAAAAACATGGTCATAGTAGATTTTTGATTCTATTAGCATTTTATTGAGTTGGCAACTGAGTCATTACCGCTTTTGTCGATAGATTCACTCTACACTTTCTTTTGTTTTGTTAACGTGGTCAGAACATCTAACCTATATTTGTTTCTTACTGTGTGGACTTCTAAATTTAATTAGTAAAAATATATAGATTAGTTCTTTAGCTTTATGTTTATTTCAATTTAAAAATGGAAAAACAGGACGTGCACTTCCGACACATTTTATTGTATTACTTCCGAAAACGCAAGAATGCATCGCAAGCACAAAAGAAGTTATGTGTCGTATATCAAGATGAAGCCTTAAAAGAAATGCAGTGTTGAAATTGGTTTGAAAGATTTCGTTCTGGTGATTTTTCACTGAAAAATGCATAACGATCTGGCCGACCAGTCGAAGAGGATGAAACCCATATCAAGGCCATTATCGATTCAGATCGACACAGCACAACACGAGACATTGCAGAGAAACTCAATGTATCGTATACATGCATTGAAAAAAAATTAAAAACCCTTGGTTATGTCAAGAAACTTGATTTATGGTTCACTCACCAGCTAAAGAAAATTCATTTGACTCAAAAATTTAGAATCTGTGATTCGCTTCTGAAACGCAATGAAAATGATCATTTCTGAAAATCCTAGTTACTGGTTACGAAAAGTGGATAGTTTATAAAAGTGTTACTCACAAGAGATCGTGGGTGAAACAAGATCATCCAGCCCAAACAACATCAAAAGCAGAGATTCACAAAAAAAAAAGATTATGCTGTAAGCCTGGTGGGATTACAAAGGAATTTTGTATTTTGAATATTGGCCGGTATTGTCAAATAGAAACAATGTTGTTTTCCATCATGATAACGCAAATCCCCACACATCTTTGGTCACTCGGCAAAAATTATTGGAACTGGGCTGGGATATTTTGTCCTACCCATCATATAGCCCTGATCTTGGGCCTTCGGATTACCATTTGTTTCGTTCAATGCAAAACGCCTTAAATGGTCAAATTTTTAATAACGTGGATGATGTCAGATCACACCTTATTTACTTTTTTAATAGCAAAGAACATACATTTTACGAACGGGGAATTTTTACACTGCCAGAACGTTGGAAAAAGGTCATCGATAAGAACGAGCAATATCTAATTGAATAAAGTGATATTTTTCAACAAAAATTCTCAATTTCCCTTCTTATTTGAAATCACCAATGACTTAGTTGCCATCCCAATAATTTATATTTAGACAATTTAGAACATATTTCATAAAACTAGCTCTAAAATTAGGAAATGATTGAAACATATATGATAAAATTTATTGCTACGAATTATAAAATATTTCTCTTATAAACCATTTGGCTTGACTCTCTCGTGACTATTGACAAATTTGCACACTTGCCTATGCTAGGATATATAAAGAAACTCCAAAAGATTTCCTAGATGCCGTATTTCAGAAAAAATTAAAATTAGCTATTTGCATACTAATGTACTAATTTTCTAATCGGTGATATATGCAATTTACCTCTGGGGTATAAAAAATATTTTCCAAATTTTACATGAAAAATTGAAGAATATGCTATACCTATCTTAACAAATCCACTCTCATGATGTTTACATGTATTTTGTTAATTTTAAGGGTCACACAATCATGAAGATACTTTTTGAAACGTCAGATTTAATTAAACCAATTTTGCTTCTGAACGAATTTAACATTTAATGCTAGTAATGAAATCGTATAATTCTAAGTATGCACAAAGTTATAACCAAGAATAGTAAATAAATCTACTCTATAAGATGATTAAATTTAAGTAAACTAGATTATTAACTTTAATTAAAATTTTAATTTGTAAAATATTTCACTTTGCTAAATAGTTTATTAATTTATGAAGGACATTATCTATAATTATTACTAAAATATGTACAATAATTTTTATTGATCTACTAAACGTTAGCGGGTGATTGAGTGTTATATGTTTTGAAGTATCATTCAGGATGTCTAGAAATATAATAACTGATTAACTTATCGAAATGTATGCTATCCAATACTGCCTTATACAGATTTACAATTATTAATAAAACGAGTGAACAGAAATAATAAGAAAAATCATACGAATGAAATACGAATGACTATTTGTTCATATGAGAATTCTGAAGAATTTTTTTCATTGGACATCAACATTAGTCCAATAATTTATTTTAAAATATTTAGTTGATACAAAGTGTTCTATTTATGAATATTTACATAATAAATTTTTTTAAAGAAATAAAATGCTTAATACTATGTGTTTAAGTCTCTATAACAGCATATGTCCTTTAGAAATACAAATCATGGTATAAAAATAGTAATTATAAAAAGGTGACTGTAAAATAGTACGTTCATATAATAATTTTTGGAGTTTTTTTTTCAAATATAGTTAATTTTTAAATCTAATTTAAGCTTGGTTTTGTACAGTTAATATATATTTGAATGTATTGTTTAGATTTTATCAAATTTAAAGTATTCGGATTGTATTTGTAGAAACACGAACAGTACAGTTTCAACAGACATATGATTTCAAAAAAAGAGAAAAAAAGAAACTAATAAATATTAAATTTAAAGATATTTTGATATTAAAAGTGTAAAGCTTTTACTTCTGAAATATTTAATACAATACACGTAATAACTCCGTTCTTATAAGAGTTAAATTGAGTTATGACCAAAAATAGTAAATAAATCTACTCTATAAGATGATTAAATTTAGGTACACTAGAATATTAACTTTAATTAAAATTTTAATTTGTAAAATATTTCACTTTACTAACTAGTCTATAATTTATCAAGGACATTATCTATAAATATTAATAAAATGTGTACAATAATTTTTATTGATCTACTAAACGTTAGCGGATGATTGAGTGTTATATGTTTTGAAGTATCATTCAGGATGTCAAGAAATATAACAACCGATTAAATTATCAAAATGTATGATATTCAATACTGCTTTATGCAACTTTATAATTATTAATAAAATGAATGAACATGAATAATAATAGAAATCATACGAATGAAATTATTTTTGGGGTAACATTGGTATAAAGCTAGAGATAAAACTACGGCCAAAACAATGACTATTTGTTCACCTGAGAAATCTGAGGACGACATCGATAAGAAATCCTGGGTAGATTACAGAGGAATATGTGCGGTACAAAGAAACACAAAGGATATACAGTGGTTTATCTAATACTCATAAATCACTGGATCATCAAATCTCGTGCAATATTACATTTGTTACTTTTTCTATATCATCAGTAAAATTAAATAAATAATTTTGATGAAGAAACAATTTTATCGTTTTAATAATAATTTAAGCATTTAGATTCATGATATAGACTCTTTAGACTTAAACATTTTGGAAATAATAATTTAAAATCTATAACCTCTGATAAGAATTTGTTTTGCCAAGATTTTGAAAAAGTACAAAGTACTATTGAAATAGCTTATATCTTTTAAATAAATGAGATAATACAACTTCATTACAAGAAGGCGTAGTGTGGATATAACAGGTTATAAATTTTCCGATACATCACAAACTACTGTATATTTCCCATACAATGTATATTTAAAGGTTTTCTGAGTATTTTGAATACCTAAGACCTGTAAAATTATTAACACATGTACAGATAAATGCATACATACTAACACGAGCATCCTCACACAAGAGTATATATATATATATATATATATATATATATATATATATATATATATATATATATATATATATATATATATATATATATATATATATATATATATATATATATATATATATATATATATATATATATATATATATATATATATATATATGTATATATATATAGTTATATATATATACATATATTCCCTTGCTTTTTTCCCTTGTGTAATTGTCGTATATATTCTTAAAACCGGGAAAGAACGATTATTTCCGTTGAAGAATGTGTAAAATATCCTTTTTATACGCACATAGTGGTTTTAAGCTATATTTTATTTCATGACTTCCTGCAAAACTACTCATATAAAATGATGTCTTATCCTGTTGTTAAACACCATCTTCCGTCGGAAATACTGTTGTCGTGAATTTGTGAGCCTGGTCTTCACTGATGTCACGAAGATATTAGGGATTGTTCTATGTTGATTATAGGCTCTAATGTTCTACATGAAAATATAAACCTCGCCATAGTACCCCTTCACCATCTTGTCTCCCTTCCAACTGAGCATTTGGGTTTCTTTTTTTAATTTGCCGTATTCCCACAAGTCTGTAGATGTGATAGACCAGATAACCTAATTCGTTTGATGTAATTTTCTTCTCTTCTTTTATGTCCCATTCTGATGTTTCTGGGCCCATGCAGACACAGCTAGCGATGATGTGTCTCCAGTCAAGGGGCGTGTTACATATGCGTATATGCATATATGCTGATATGCGTATATTCTTTCTATATATGCGTATATGAAACTAAATATCGTTGTAGTAGCTCAATGTTCTTTGTACTTTTATTTGAATTTGTATTTCACACACACACGCACACGCACACACACACACACACACACACACACACACACACACACACATATATATATATATATATATATATATATATATATATATATATATATATATATATATATATATATATATATATATATATATATATATATATATATATATATATATATATATATATATATATATATATATATAAATATATATATATATATATATATATATATATATATATATATATATATATATATATATATATATATATATATATATATATATATATATATATATATATATATATATATATATATATGTATATATGTATATATATATATATATATATATATATATACATATATATATATATATATATATATATATATATATATATATATATATATATATATATATATATATATATATATATATATATATATATATATATATATATATATATATATATATATATATATATATATATATATATATGCATCACTATTTTAAAAAATTATATAGTTAATTACATAATTATTGTATATTAGTTTAATTAGTAAATTTAATTTAACTTCCATTGCATTTTTATATACATTTGTGTTTGAAGATCTATTAAATTATTTTATGTGACATTAATTTATCTAACGAAATACTTAACAAAATACTTTATAATAAAATATATTTACTGAGTAATTATAGTATTTTAAAAAACATATTCTCAAATTTATGACTTGACATCATTTACCTACAGCAATATATAATATACAGTTTCCTGAAACAAAGATTATGTAATCATAATTTCATTTTCACATGAAAAGAAAATTCCTGTAGTTTAAAATGTTTTTTTTATATTTTTTAAAGAAAGATAATACGTTTTTCAGTAACGTTGACAGTTTCTATTTACGATACCGTTTTTAAGACACCGTATTATATCAACCTTTGTCTACGAGGACGAAACTTTTGACACCGTTGACAAGTATGATTACAGCAACTGCCAAATTTAATAATACTGCTATTAGACTTTAAACTGCTCAGCTTTTCTAAACCCTCCAAAATGCCTAAAGTCTTTAAACACTTTTCTATTAAAGTTAAGCTTATGATAGCCTTTTTCTACACAGTTTAAAAGATGTTAAATCCCTTATGAAAGCTAAATGAATATTAATGGTTTTTACGCAATATATAAAAATATTTTTATGTCATATTTCTCTCAAAAAATATTTTACTCTAAATATTTCCACAGGTTACAAAGTAGAAAAGATACTTGTTTCTTCTGTTCTCAAATATTTTTTTTAAATACTTATTTTAATAATAAATTTCTTTAAATGCATATCCTTTAAATATATTTCTCTTAAGTAGTAATTCGTGTTTTCAAGCTGTAAGAAAAGTTGGTACTTCCATTCAGAATAGAAACATAATTTTATTAGAAAATAGAAAAATATCTATAATTTTAAACTTTTCGTAATAGAAATAAGCTAAAAAACTAGTATATGTAACTGCTATCAATTTTTACGTTCAAAAATTGGAAGTAATACAATATATATGTACTGGGTGGTTACAGTTAAAAATCCCTATAAACGGCACAAACCGGTAAACGGAATGAAAGAAAATTTAATATACGGGCTATACATGAGATGAACGGACGAATTTCGAAAAAAAAATTCAAAAATGTCCACCATGAGGGCCATTTTTGGGGAAAACATAAAATTTAACAGAAGGACCGATCAAAACGAAATACATAATATTATCAATCCAAAGCAAGACTTGTGAGTAATAAAATGCAAATCCCGGAAAAGCTGTCAATTGTAATAGAAAAATATCAATGTATGAATACTTAGGAAGAAGAGGAAGTTTTATTCTAAACAGATTAAGGTATAAAATGTTTGTGGACGCTGTTATGTTTCAGGTGATATCTCTGTCTGTGCTAATGATGGTCTCTTTAATTGAAAGTGCCTTATTGGTAAAGGTGTTTTGAGAAAACATTGAGAATGCTTCTGATGGAGTTCGTGAATTTTGTCGTCTAAAGAACATACGGCGTAAACCAATATCAATTAAAGGTATTCACACCATGAATAACATAGTTCATCCTGGAAAAGGCAGTACACGTGTCACACTGGTATTTTATGATACCGTCAAGACAGCTATTAACTCCGTCATAGACATCAGTGTTTCAGGGTTGTAGAATAAGTACAGTTCTTCGACAGACAGACTATACTTACAGCACCGTCCAAAATATACTCATAAACATAAAGTACTACTACCCATACTAGATTCGCTATAGCCAAGAACTGCTTTATAAGGACAAACCACAACGTTTCTCATTCATTGTCAGTTTTCTTAACGGATTGACTGTTGATCTCTCATGGCCTTGAAATATTCTGTAAAGCGACGAGTTTCATTTCTATCTAAATGAGATATTCAACACACAAAATTACCTCATTTGATTGAGGAAAATCCAAGTATCAACACTGAAATTCCTCTATAGTCTCAAAAGGTCATTGTCTGCTGTGGATTCACTATAATATTCATCCTTGGGCAATTCCTCTTTGAGGAAATCGGTGAACGTGCGCCTGTCATATGTTAAACTACAGGCTAATGTAACATGCTGTATACGTTTGTTGTGCCGCAACTACTTAACAGGTGGGTCTTAATATCGACCATTTTCATGCAGGATGGGGAGTCTCCCAATATCTATATATGTTGTGACGTTGAATGACTTAAGGAACTGCATAACTCCTCACTGGACAAGCCTCACAACTGATCAGTTACGATTTGCTGTTCAACACATTTTCCTTCGAAATTTTGCAGCTAAATGAGGATGATCACATGAAGCACATTTTCCTACATCGTCCTGGACATGATTATTAACTGTTCTTCTTTTGTCCTAATCTGTTCTTGTTTATACAAACTAAACTGCTTATCTTTCTCCCTTAACTCTACTTAATACGGTTCAATGACAAGGCGATCAAAAAATAGTCAATAAATCTTAATATGGACTTTGTATTCTGTTTTGATCCTTTATTGTGTTAAATTTCATATTTTTCCTGATAAGACGACCTCTGATGGTCATTCTAGAATTTTTGTTTTTTTTTGGGGGGGAGAAATTACGTAAGAGCACCTTGTGTGTAGCCTATATATAAAACTTCCCTGAATTCCATTCAACCGTTTTTGCTGTAGGATGGAGTTTATAGCCTAATATCCCACCCGGTACATATAAATCGTACATATATCTTCGCAGCTACAAGAGGCATACGGTTATAAAAATACGAAGACAAAATAATTCTACTACAAACATAATCTAATTTTATAAAAAGGAGTTTCATGGATAATGGAATTATAATTTTAAATTAATTTAAATTTAACTTCATGTAAACAACCTATAACCAGCCATTAAAACTAAGGTACATTTTGATGTAACATAATTTCTGTATACCTCATTACTTATTCTATTAAACATACAGAAATATTTTTCTAAAGTTAAAAATGAACAAATTAAATTAAGTTATAATTTTAAATAACATTTATGTATTCCGCCTAATCATATTATACGAATTTAATTTCTACGTATTAAATTTTAAGTGCTCTTTTATTACCCAAAAGAATTTACCAGCTGTAAAATGCTAATAATTAAGTGATAACCAAATATTCAAATCAAATAAATAGTAAATTTTAATAAATAGTTTAAATGTATTTATTTCTGAATAGTTAAATTAAAGACTTTTTTTCACACCTACATAAAAATAAGATCTGGAATATTTCTCTCTAGAGGATATTTGATTCTTCCAAATATTATGAACTAATATTGAATTTAGTATAATAAATGATCGTATAATTCAAAATATTCGAAATTATAGAAGATTTCTGTATATTTTACTTCTAGAGAAAGTCAGCAATCATGTTTTTATTTAACTTAAATTTTATTAAAATTTTAATCATGAAAAATTTTGATAGAATTTTTATTTAGTCAAAATTAAACCAAATCTAATCATCTAAAAGTCTTTAAATGCTACAGAAACATTGATTTTATTCCCATAATAAGATATTTCTTCGCTTTCATTCTAGAGAGCATATTAATAATGAATATTACTTGGAACAGCATTGCTGGCGGATATTTGAATGAAAATAATTAGAACAAAATATTTCATTTTAATCAGTTTCTTTCATATTTCGTAATTTATTTGTACAATTGTAATGAATGAACTGGTTTTTAATTATTTCATAATTCATAATTCTATATATTAAAGTTTATTAATAAAAGGATTGGAGTAAACTGCCTTCAGGCAATACCATTTGTATAGTACAATTGAATTATATGCAAAATTAAACAAATGAGATTTGGATGTGTAACTTGCCTATAAGGATGCGAATGTTTAAATCTTATTAAGCAATTTCTTTACATAGTGTTATTTTAACGATTTATAGACAAAAAGATAAATCACCTTACAAATTTTGGAAGTATTAGTTATATTTCTGTTCTGTGACTAAACCTTGATTCCTATTATTCTTGTGTGACAATGCATTTTGATGTATTACAAGACCGTCATAATGGTGGTGCAACAGAATTCTATGGTTCGAGCCCTCTAATCCAGATATGTATATCAGTAAGCATAAAAATGACAACGAACGGTAAAAATAAACAGCTAAAGATGAAAGAAATATATAGAAGTGTAGATTTATGACTTTATTGTACAATATATAGAGAGGAGAAAGATTAAGGATAGAAAAACACAACACATAAAATTTGTGTCCAGGTACAGGACATCCGTACTCAGTGGCGACGAGAGATGAAATCAAAACTTTTGTGATTCTGATAAATTCACCTGAAACAAGGACAACCAATCAAAATTCAGAGAATCATACAATAGTACTTCAGGAAATGAAATAAACCAATGAAATTTCATGGCTTTAGGAATGGATAGAAGTCCGATTATTTGATTTGATGTGTCTCCTTTTTCTACTTCTTCATATAAACGTATAAATACTTCCATCTTTAGGGTGTCATTTTTCTGTAGTCAGATAACACATGTAGAAGATAAATGCATCTTTACGGTATCACCAACATTTCAGGACAGATAATTTTTTCATTATTTTAGCTTATCTATAAGTGAAATTTTGTCATGTAGAAAAAGCTTTGCAATCACTCTTTTGTGGCTTATGATTGTATGGAACAATGAATATCTGGGCACTAAAAATATATAATGTGGTTACTTCCTGGATTCTACAATCCTTGTAATTGAAAATAATCGAATATTTAACAGTCCTTCCAACAGCAAAAGACGAAAAGACATACCGGTCATTAGTATCATTTATTGAAGATATACCAGAATAGACCAGACTAATTTGACCGTCATAAAAATGAAATTCACTAAAGCATATATACGTCTTGAATAGGTTTCGCTTGTACAAAAGATGTTCTCTACCCAAAACTGATAAAAGGGAGTCTGAAGCATGGAATGGTGTACTTTATTTTCACTTACTCCATACTTACGGGAGATAACCAGAAGTAACCCAGTAATTCAGCTGGGCGAAGATTCGTATTTGACTTCAGTTTGCAGCATTGGATAGGAAAATACTGATGATGCTATAATGAATGAAAATGACTTATATATTACACTTTATTATCTTTACTTTATTTTTTATTTTGCTTTGGAGTGCAGCGGTTTACTTTTTTGCGACACGAGGGCTAAAGAGACCGGGACCTACAGCTTAAAGCTGATTTCGAACTGCTACGAACATCCATGTCACAGTGGGATTCGAATCCACGAACTCTGGTACCGAGAGCAAAAAGGTACTAACCCTTCGACCATCGATCGGCTTTTATCTTTAAGGACATTTTGAATGTTATTGATTCAAATTCATTAAAACTGAAAATTTAAAACAGGAAAGTATTACAAGCAAATTCAAATTTGATAACTTTTACATCGTATTATAAAATGTTCTTTTACATTCTGACAAACGAATACAGAAAAATGTAACACTGATTAATTTTGATTGTTGAAGTTTTTATGTGTTTCATTATTTCAGAAATGCTAACATTTTTCACAAATAATCTTAGAATTTTAAAATCAATATTATTATTTAATACATTATATGTGCATCATTTTTGTATACTTACATCTATGTAAATTATAAAACTAAATTTAATATATGGAGTTTAAACAAATTAATGTTTACAGGACTAATATCAACACTGTCTCTGATACAATTTTAAGTTACGAAAGTCTTTTAATAATGGTATTAAGATTATTATATGTTATCAGACGTTATAAAATATGTAATGAAATATATATTTCGCCTGAGATTTAATAATATGTATTATCTTAAATTTTATGATTAATATTTTATTAAAAGAATTTCCAACCTAACCACATCATTCTAAAAATGACTTTAGTTATATAGAAGTCTCCAAACAATGAATTTAGAGGACAGTTTCATCGTTCAAAATTTCTCTGAGTTAGTCATTCGTGACAACATAATTAAAGTGTCTCAAGAGAGAGCACTGTTTCTCTTCCAAACACAGCCCAACTTCAATCTCAAGAAGTGTTCAAGTTCCCCGCTCACTATTAATTGTTTTAATAGTCTAGGGAAATTGTGTTACAATCATTTAATAAAACTCTTACAATTTTAATATTTCCTTTAAATGTTAACAAATACTGATTCACCACTTTAATGAAAATTTCGTGAGATTTTTATTCAATAATTTTATGTAACTTCATGTTACTAAAAAAACTATAAAAAATTAGATTTTACGGGAAAACATCATATATGCAGTTTAAATTATAAAACATGCATCAAGACTCTATAAATTAGAAAACTACCCAAACACAGCTTCCTGAATGTAAACATTTTACCAACGAAATATGGAAAATAAAATTTGATAATAATAGGCAGTACAAAATTCTGTCTATATATAGTATTTTAATTTAGAGTAAAAAATCTCGGATTTTCGAAGCATATTTGGCTTACAAAAAGACATTTTAAAATTTAATTACTCCCTTATGAACAAGTATTTTCATTCATGGAGAAAAATAAAAGCTGCAAGAAAATTTATAGAAATTTCAGATATGCATGCATATAATTTAAATAAATTTGTATCTTTGATAAATTAAATTTAAAGTTCATTCATTTTAAACAAATTTCAAAACTCGGTGTTTAGTATGGATATGAAGATTAGAAATTAATGTCTTTTTCAGCTTCTTTTAAATTGTTAAATTATTAAATATTTAATAAGTGATTAATTAATATTAATATAATGTAAGTATTATATGCAGTATATGTAAATATTAATATAATTAAGTGTTAAATTGTAATTAAAGTGTCTCAAGAGAGAGCAGTGTTTCTCTTCATCTCAAGAACTAACTTCAATCTCAAGAACTGTTCACGTTCCCTCCTCACTTTTAATTGTTTTAATAATCTAGGGAAATTGTGTTACAATAATTTAATAAAACTCTTATAATTTTTATATTTCATTTAAATATTAACAAATACTGATTCACTTTAATGAAAATTGCTTGAGTGTTATATTCAATAATTTTATGTAACTTCATGTTACTATAAAAACTATAAAAAATTAGATTTTACGGGAAAACATGTTCATTTTTAATTATAAAATACGCATCAAAAATCTATAAATTTAGAAGGAAACCCAAACATCGCATAGCTACCTACATTTAAAAAATTTCCATCGAAAAAGAAAAAATAATAGGCAGTAAGAAATTTTGTCTTGTATGTTTATTTAAAGTATAAAAATTCGGATATTCGACACATATTTGTGTAATAAAGTTAAGACATTTTAAAAGTTAATTACCCCCTTATAAACAAGTTTTTTCATTCTTGGAGAAACAAATAAGTTACCAGAAAATTTATGGAAATTTCAGATAAGTATGCATGTCATTTGAGTAAATTTGTTTCATTAATAAATTTTATTCATGTATATATTTATATATATATATATATATATATATATATATATATATATATATATATATATATATATATATATATATATATATATATATATATATATATATATATATATATATATATATATATATATATATATGTATGTATATAAATATATATATATATATACATATATGTATATATATATATATATATATATGTATATATATATATATATATATTTATATATGTATGTATAAATATATATGTATATGTATATATATATATATATATATATATATATATATATATATATATATATATATATATATATATATATATATATATATATATATATAATATATATATGTGTGTGTGTGTGTGTGTGTATGTATGTATGTATGTACATATATAATTCTAAGTTCATTCATTTTAAACAAGTTACAAAACTCGGTGCTTAGTATTGATACGGCGAAGCAGAAACGTATATCTTTTTCATTTTCATATAAGACTTCTTATAAAACTTCTTATTCTGCTTGTACACATATACCGTTTATCCCTTCTCCAGTGAAGAAAATATTTAAGAATTCAAACCACTTGTTATGTTGAATTATCATAACTCTTCATTTAATTTGAATTATGCCACACTAAGCAGAAGCATCTTATTTTATAAAATAATTTAAATTATTTTCTATACATCTCTGTTTCGTTCGGTGTAATTTTAACGGAACTAATATAAAATAACAAAATTAATTGATTTAATAAATAGAAGTAAAATTTAATAAATTAAGTGTTAATTATGATATTTAGTATAAAAATATGATGTCGACAAGAAAACTTAGATTTTCTTGAAGTAAATTACTCATCAAATTAGAGAAAAAAATATTTTATTACGAAATGTTAATCTAGTTTCACATTTTGAAGATGAAAAAAAATCATATATTTGGATTAATTCTATCAATTTGAAGAATCTTTCAAACTGTAAATAATTAAAATTTTTTAAGTTTTTGTGAGTCATGCGAAAAAGTCATCAAATGTGTGTAGGTGGAATTTATTCTTAGTTCTTGGAATAAGAGAAGATTAGACATATATCTTTAGAATATTTTCTTATTGCCTTGAGTTCACAAGAAAGGATGGGTAAACAATTCCGCACAATATATAAGGAGCTTCCCAAATATCTCTTCAGAAGCAAGTCCGCGCATATTTGTCATTTTTAGAAAACCAGATAAACAGTTTTGACTTTCTTCGGATCGATTTTTGGGGACAGGAATCTATAATACAGTGAAGTGAATTTACTTTTTGGAAAGTAGTGCCATTTCTTTTATCACATATTCTGAATATTTTATAAAACGGAAAACAGACTAGCGACAATTAAGATTTTTCATGATTTCAGAATATTTGCAACTATTTAAATATTTTATGTTATTTTAAATCATAAAGCTCCCCTTTCTCCCCGTTTTAACTTTACTATCATGAAATTATATCCTTATTACTTGATTTTTAATCCTATCAAGGGCTTAAAGCTTTCTCTTAAACTTATGTAAACTTGTATTTTTTTTTTATTATCTCCCAACTTACTTAACCCCCATTTAATGAAGCACACTCTCATTAAATTTCAACCAATCAAGCCTGGAGATTAGGCCTTAGGCACAGGAGCTCCAATAAATTTCTACTACTACTCTTGTTTACATGATTCTAAATAATTGTAAATAGTAATTTTAGGTACCAATGTTTATACGCTTTATGTAATAACATTGTCCGCCGTAGCGCTAAAACCCAAACCAAACTGAAAAAGTTGTCATATATCACATTTATTAAAAAATTATTTTCCACTGCAAGAAAAAATATTTTTTACATCGTAATATATCTTTTATTTCAGTAGAGGGGAAACGACAAAATTCCATGCTTATATTTTCTAGAAGAACAGAAAATCAATAAAACAACATATTCTTGTTAGTTCATTCTGCATTAAGAGCATGACTTTTTATGTAATAAGTTTGTCAAAAGTTAAGAGAACTATTGGTTTCTTTTTCCGTGAATACTTTCTTCGAGAAAATTTCATTCAGATATGTCTTTGGGGTAATTTATATCGTTCGAATAATAAATATTTCAAAATATTTTACATTTCTGCAAAAGTGTTTACATAAAATAAAATTTTATATATATGTACATATATATATATATATATATATATATATATATATATATATATATATATATTATATATATATATATGTGTGTGTGTGTGCGTGTGTGTGTATGTATGTATATATTACTCATTCATTTAGAGAAAAAGTATTATTTATTTACAAAGTTTTAATTTATTTTCATTTCTTCATGATTTAGGTTCATTTCTTCAAGATTTAGGTTCATTTCTGCATGATTAGGTTTATTTCTCACATAAATATTAGATTCATTTCTTCATATTTTTGGTTTATTTCTGTGAACTTGAAGTTTTTTTTCAAACTATAAATAGTTAAATGTTTTTAAGTATTTGTGCGTAATACAAAAAAGTCAACAAATGTGTGTAGAGGGATCATATTCTTTGTTCTTACAATAAGATAGAATTAGACATATAGCCTTACAATTCTTATTGCCTTGCGTTCACAAGAATGGGTGGGTAAACATTGCTTCACAATATGTAAGGAGCTCCCCAGAAATCTCTTCGGAAGCAAGCCCGCGCATATTTGTCATTTTTAGAAAACCAGATAAACAGTTTTGACTTTCTTCGAATCGATTTTTGGGGACAGGAATCTATAATACAGTGAAGTGAGTATTTTTTGGAAAGTGGTGACATTTCTTTTATCATATATTCTCAATATTTTCATAAAAAGGAAAACGAATGAGAAGCCTTTATAATTTTTCATGATTTTAAAATCTCTTACATTATTTAAATATTTTATGTCATTGAAAATAATAAATCTTATAAATTTTCTATCCTTTCTTCCTCTTTTACCTTTACTATCATTATTTTTTTCTTATTTTAAAGTTTTAAATGCTATCAAGGGCTAAACTTTTTCTCTTGAACTTATGTAATCTTGTATTTTTATTGTTATCTCCCAACTTTTGAACACCAGTTAATGAAGCACACTCTCTTGAATTTCAACCATTCAAGATTGGATTTCTTATAAATTCTCTATCAATTCTTCCTCTTTTAACTTTACTCTCATTAAAGTTTTCCTTATTTTATGATTTTAAATGCTATCAAGAGCTCAAATGTTTCTCTTAAACTTATGTAAACTTGTACTTTTATTGTTATCTCCCAACTTATTGAGCACACTCTCATTGAATTTCAACCAATCAAGATTGGATATTTGGCCCTGGTCCTAGGTGCTCCAATAAATTTCTGCTACTAAACACTAGTGCACATGATTCTAAAAATTGTAAATAGTAATTCTATGTACCAATCTCTTTACACTGAATGTAATAACATAGCCGACCGTAGCTTTAAAAACCAAACCAAACCAAAAGTGTTATCATTTATCACTCTTACTAAAAAATAAAATTAAACTGCAAGAAAATACATTTTTTCAACGTAATATATCTTATGTTTTACTATATCGAAACGACAAAATTGCATACTTATTTTTGCTACAACAAAAGAAAATCGATAATACAACACATTCTTGTTAGCTCATTCTGCATTAAGAGCATGACTTTTTATATAATAAGTTTCTCAAAAGTTAGGAGAACTATTGGTTTCTTTTTCCATGAATTCTTTTTCCGAGAAAATTTCATTCAGATATGTCTTTGGGGTAATTTATATCGTCCGAATAATAAATATTTTAAAATACTTCTTTTTTCTGAAAAAATGTTTACATAAAAGAAAATTATATATATATATATATATATATATATATATATATATATATATATATATATATATATATATATATATATATATATATATATATATATATATATATATATGTATATATATGTATATATATATATATATATATATATATATATATATATATATATATATATATATATATATATATATATATATATATATATATATATATATATATATATATATATATATATATATATATATAATATATATATATATATATATATATATATATATATATATATATATATATATATATATATATATATATATATATATATATATATGTATATATATATATATATATATATATATATATATATATATATATATATATATATATATATATTATATATATATATATATATATATATATATATATATATGTATATATATATATATATATATATATATATATATATATATATATATATATATATATATATATATATATATATATATATATATATATATATATATATATATATATATATATATAATATATATATATATATATATATATATATATATATATATATATATATATATTGATTGCAACGAATTCTCGTTAATTAAATTCCCAGTTACAAACTTATCTACTGCCATGAGAAAAAAGGGAATATGTAGAAATAGCGAACGCGTAGGTTAGTGATCACTTGAATTGAGCTCATCTTGCCTTGTAAAAGGACGCTGTTTCGCACAGATTAGGATACTGAATAGAGCATTGTTAACACCGAGGACCATCTCAGTCATTCTGTCTGAGAAATTCATTAGGATGCTGAAGTGTGTAAAGTGTTGGTTTCAAAGGCATCCCGAAGATACAGTCTCGCATGACAGAAACGCTTCACATTTAAGGGAATCAGCAATACTTTCCTACTTTGCTTTCGAAAGGTTTGTCGAGAGACACCGATTAAGGATTTCCAGATTGTTTCCGATTACTGCAAACTTGCCTTGGAACCTGGCTTACACCTGTCCAGCTATAGGTCTCCAAGAGTTTCCTCACCAAGTCATCAACCAGTTGTCCGATCAGCTGAGAAGGAAATCTGCGGTCAGACGAAGATATAAAAAGATTGGAGTTTTGGCTCAGGGTGATTTTTGAAAGATAGAGTTTCCTGTGAATTCATCGGCTGATAGAGTCAGGAGAGAGACTAAGAGTGTCATCGACACCCTATTTTATCTCTCCTTTTATGATATTCCGAGCAGCAACGATTAGGAAGGATGATTCCTGTACAATGATCATTTTATCGTATTTACCATAAGGTGTTCATCTGTTTCTTCAATCATAACGTTAACATTTGTGTTTCTAATAAAGCTCTTTAGTCTGTACGTCAGCCTCCCTTTTCCAGCTCAATCAGAGATCAGTACGCTATACTATATATATATATATATATATATATATATATATATATATATATATATATATATATATATATATATATATATATATATATATATATATATATATATATATATATATATATATATATATATATATATATATATATATATATATATATATATATATATATATATATATATATATATATATATATATATATATATATATATATATATATATATATATATTATATATATATATATATATATATATATATATATATATATATATATATATATATATATTATATATATATATATATATATATATATACATATATATATATATATATATATATATATATATATATATATATATATATATATATATATATATATATATATATATATAATATATATATATATATATATATATATATATATATATATATATATATATGTATATATATATATATATACATAATATATATATATATATATATATATATATATATATATATATATATATATATATATATATATATATATATATATATATATATATATATATATTATATATATATATAATATATATATATATATATATATATATATATATATAAATATATATATATATATATATATATATATATCTGATATTACTTCATTACTTATTTTTATATACAGTTTGCAAAATGATATTTATATATATATTTTTTTAACTTAAATCATACTAAATACCATATAAATGCTCTAAGTGCACTTCGGAATCCTTAGTTCTATCATTTTTATTCCTTTCGAGTAGAAAAAGATATCGAAACATACTTGCAGCCTTAAAATATATTTCAATTGACCCCATAACATTTATGAGTTTTATTATATACCTGATTACCACATTTGGTACATGATAATAATTTTAAAATTTCTCAAAACATTAATTTCAAGATTTTTACTAATAGTGACAAATATCGATAATTTTTATTGTATTTGAACAGCCCTTCATCGGTTTTGATTAATCCCTTAAATACCCCATTGAAAGGAGCCAATGAATTGATTTCGAACCTGGAATGTGGATATTACTTGGTTGATTCACGACTGATTTATGTCAGAATTCCCAAATTCAACCTTATCTTAGTCCATATGCTATTTAGTTAGGAATTATTGAAATGCGTTTGTCAGAATTCAATGGCATGTGTAATATTCGTGCGTTTATAAGCCGCTTCGTAAATCCTTCAGAATTTCACGTTAAATTCTAATTGATATAATTCCTCTTAGTTATATTATTTCTTTCAATATTTAAAAGGTTAGAATTACCTCAATAAGAAAAAATTATTTTCCAGTTTTAGAAAATATATTTATATGTTTTATAAATATGTAACATACCGGTATATTCAGTTGTTTTTATTTGTTTTAATTTCATACTTTCATATGTTGCATATATTTATATATTCAAACTCCGTATAATATTATAAAAAAATTATCTACTTAGGTTGAAATCTTATATAATTTAAAAATATAGTTTTAATTTTTTAATGAATATATTATATCTACTAAACTATTCTAAAGGCATAATTAATATCTGAAATTATAAATCATGGTTATAGATATTTAATACATAAAAACATTAAAATAAGATTTCATCCTGAAGGCTAATTTATACATATGCTATTATTAAAACCAAACCTAGACTTTTAAAATGATATCTTTAGATTGAAATTCCTTGAAATTTTAACACCTTTAGTCTTATTTTATAGCCAAATACAAGATGAAATAAAATATAGTTTAAGTTAGTACATAATTATTTCACAACTCAGTTATCTAAGAAAAATTAGTTACCTAATATATTTTGCAGTCGTTTATTCAATCGTAGAAATTTAATATTCTTACTAAAACAAACTAATTATTTGAATCATTCTTGGAAGTAAAATATGCCCATGAGGCAACTGTTTAATTTTTATTTCGTTATCTTAAAGTGTAATTTTTATACTGCATAGTTGTAAATTATTTGAACGCTAATTTTTCTTATTGTGCATTTAAATAATAGTGAAAAGTAAAGTAAGTATTTATATTAATATGAAAACAAAAATAAATTAGATGATTTAAGATTATTATTAATGAAAGTGAGGTATTTGTAATTTCTAAACAATAGATCATCATGTTTCTAAAAATGTAATCAGAAATTGTAATTACTCTTCAATAGACTAACACCGGTTAGTATTCCACTCATTTAATAGCATATTCTAAAACAGCAGAGAACAGTTAAAAAACAAAACTTAAACATTTAAACCTAGAAACACCAATCAGATTTACATTACAGTTCCAGACATAATATTATACAACCTACCCTAACTTCTTCAGATCGTCACTGGATTTTGGGTGGCAAAAAAAAAGTTCTGTTACCTGTGTATACTTCCCCTCTGATTTCGTAGACTTATTGGCATAAAGTCAAAAGAAACTGATGCTTGTCTACATGGTGAAAAAAGTGAAGAACAGAATAAATGGTTTTGAGGTTGAAGAACAGAATCAGCAGTTTTAGATGCAGGATCATCTTATCAGATGGGCACGGGTTCGTAGAATATTAAAAGCTTTGCACCTTTTTCCTCAAGGTCGCCATAGGTGTTATATGATCTGAAGATTCTGAAGTTGACTTTGGATGTGATTTCATGGTTGAAACATGATATTTGA
This sequence comes from Pardosa pseudoannulata, assembly GCA_032207245.1. Lineage (NCBI taxonomy): Eukaryota > Metazoa > Arthropoda > Arachnida > Araneae > Lycosidae > Pardosa > Pardosa pseudoannulata. The sequence goes on from CM063504.1 coordinate 110,378,413, forward strand.
AAAGAATTTTGACTGATTCACTATATAAAAAATCAAAATGTTCAGGTATAAATTTAACTGTTTTCCTTAATAGGTCAGGACAGGAGTGAGACTAACCCAAACTTAATCTTAAGGAGTAAATTTCAGATTTTTTATTGTTTGATATTAGGATATAGTTTGTGTTTACTTTCTTGTAATTCGACCTTTTCTTCTATTTGTCACACAAACCTGGAAATACGTTTCAAATAAGGAGAATTTCAGGATCAGAATTATTGTTCTCCATTGCGAGTTTCATATTAAGTTTTACATCATCTATTGTTCGTAACACTTGTGCAAATTGAAGATATGCAAACAATTGAGTTACATTGTCATTGCTTTAAATGAAACCTTAACAATTTATCTTTCCAACTTTGGTTAGCATTACTAAGAATCAATAGTTAAACGATGTTTGATATTCCTATTCTTTTATTCAACTGGTTACTATTGTGGATGACAGATAGCAATAAGGATTAAAAGAATGTTCAACACATAGCATAGTTGTTGCATAATTGAACACATAAAGCTGACACCCTTATAGCTTATTAAATTTTTTGATAACCGAAACGCGTCTTTTCCCAAGAGGTGGTGGTGTATTTTTTGCCTTTAAAGGAAAATGCTCTATACATTTTGTAGCACTTTACTTCACTATAAAAATCCACTTCTAACTTGATGGAATTTCATAACGTCAATGTTAAAAACGTCAATGTACAGAATCTCAAAGTTTTGACCATAGATTGGAGTTTGCGGTAATATAGATGGCTTTGAATTAAAATAACGACATCATTCAGAAGAGTTTTTACGTAGTTTGCTATATCTTTTCTCTCTTCTACGTTGTAGTGTCTACTCGGAAGAACTCGAAATGTCCCTTCAGATCAGTGATGAACTGCTATTGGTGAATCATGAAATTCTAAAACGATTTCTGCTTTACTGAGTTGATGAAAAACTAGTTGTCCTTCTTCAGAATCAAAATATAACGTTACATTATCTTTCAACTGTAATTGGTGTAACTCTGCAATTTTTCTCTGAAGAGTAGAGTAAGTCACTGAAAAATTCCACAGGGTGTTCTTCGTTTTGATCCACCTAGGACAGTGATGCTCCAGTAACACTGCTAGCTAATTTTCATTTGAATTAAAAAATGCAGTTTCAGCAGTTTGTTTAAAATTTGGTGGAGAATTAACTTTAGTTTCCGATCTGGGATGGCATTTTCCTGTTATTTTTCCCATTTACAAATTGCTTTAATCTGCTTTAAATCAGTCAGGGGCAATCAGTCTTGGCAATTTGATAAATATTATAAATTATATCAACCGTAGCAATACCAGGTTCGTACGAAAGGTTGTACTT
>CM063504.1:110384771-110411724 GCA_032207245.1 Pardosa pseudoannulata
TCTTTTAAATTATCCGAATTTACATTTCCCGAAAAATGCTCAGATTTCTTTGTTGATTCGGATTTCCCTTAGACATCGGTGTTACGTAAACGAATTTAAATTAAAAGCAATTATGTAAATAAGGTGTACAAAAAAAAGATTAAAACATTAAGAAAAAACATTTTACCGCCCTTTTAAGGATTAAAAATAAAATACTGATGCATTATTCATAAACCGATTTTACAAATTACGTACTCTTAAAAGGATAGATAAGTATAAAAATAACTCTTCAATATATTTTTTTTATGTTTGTGGATAATTCAATGATATTTTCTTCTCGCTTCTTACAATGTATTGAGGAGGAAATTCTAAAACTAATAATCTATGCAAGTTGTCATGAATTTATGGGTTATGGTTGCCAAAATGTAAGGGTAGTTAACTAAAGAACAAATTTTATAGCTATGTATTATATGTAATGAAGACCAAAAAAAGGCAATGGCAATGAAAAGTTGAAAAACATTTTTATTTACTTGATATTTCAGTAATTGCACAAATCCTACTTGAATAGCATGGATACACAACTTGTGGAGTCCATCAAGTGGTTGGCGTAACTTTACAAAAATAACAGGTTCCAGCAGTTTCGGTAGGATGGAAAAGTTTTCAGTCATTCATTCAACATAAAGGACTGTTCCTGGAAGAAACCAATGGCTCTTGATAAATCTGGTAAATGTACCGGCCAAGGAACTTGTTTCTCCTTCTCCAATGTAAAGGTAGTATTAAGGGTCAAGCCAGGTATAAAGGTAATTATGCAAAATATCATGGAACTGTTTTTGAGCCCCATCATGGTAAGAACACGCGACATTTTAAATACCTACTGGAACAGGAATCTTGAGTCCAATTATTAGACAATATGTACAATAAGGAAATCATTTAACATAACTGAGCCCACATATAAAGAGAACCACTACAGGAAAGCATGCAGTCTTGTACCTCGTGGGATACACGTATCCCATTTATGAAAATTATGCAAAGGTAGCTACGTCTGTAAATATTTTCATAGAAATTTGAAGTACAGGTACTCCGGTTTACAAACTAAAGACATAAATGTAAAATTCTAAAATAGTAAGATGTATTTAATTCTTATGAACTCTGAAAATGGTATGGAAATTTCCTTTAATCATGAAACATTTCCCTTATAGAGATTTTAACTACGCCTATTGATCGTGTAATCATTGTTGTACTAGTGCTTAGATTATCTCTAACGTATATCAGATTTATACTCTTCTTAAATATTTATATAACTTGTATAAGTCTCGAGCGATCGGCATCTAGCTTTTTGACAGGATACGAGCTACTATTGGAAAGCTGGTAATATAAATGCGGAAACTTTCTGTACTCCAAAAATTCTCGTTTATATAAGCGGTAATGATATATCCTTAACGCCTCTCCTCCGCTACAAGCCGAACGGTGGCCGAATGGTTAGGGTGCTGTCCTTCGGAACCGGAGTTCGTGGGTTCGAATCCCACTATGGCATGGATGTTCGTAGCCATTCGGAATCGGCTTTAAGCAGTAGGTCCCGGTCTCATTAGTCCTCGTATTGCAAAAAGTAGACCGTACTGCTATAAAACCAAACCAAACCAAATCCTACGCTACAAATCGCAGCACGGATATATGTTTGCAAAAAACATTCCTAAGTAGCAAAAAATGTTTGTAGCTTTCGTAATGTTACTCAAACTCAGTATAAATCTCCATTTTCTTTTATTAGATACTAACATATAGCCCATAGTATGAGGGTATCAGTAATTTTTTTAATTTTCCAGAATTGTAAAGAACCCTATGAGGATGGTGAAAAAAATGGTTTGTTTTTTGAATGAAAATTATCTAGTACACGCTCAATAATTTGGTTGTCTTCCTACTTCTCTAAAATACCACAATATAGTGAAATGTATTTTATAATGACGTTGAATTCATTTAGAAAGATAATTAAAAATTCCTTAGCTACGTCGAATTTATCGTTAAGTTCTTCCTAATATTTTTGGAACGGTAATTATTGGAAGTAAAGGAACGAAAATATCATTTCCACTACACCCTGAATGCAGATAGAATTTGTTGTTAATACCGCTGATAAAATTTTCATTGCAACAAAAACAAAATAGATTATTAAATTTAACATTATCACATATGTACCTAATCTATTATTTAAGCCAAATATAAAAGAAAATTATTTGTGTAATATTAGTCTTTTATCAATCTGTATTATAATTATATTTTATTTTAAGAAACTATTTCTAAAATTCTTTAATATTCAAGTGCATTTTTTATATCCATATATGTCAATAAAGCCTAAGAAATTTTAAAAAAAATTAAGTTTTCAACTCTTTAAAGGTTTAAAAAATGCATTTTATTAGACAGGGTGATAATAAAGTTCATTAAATATTTAGTAAATCTGTATTTATACATACCTCTCCAAAATAAAGTGAGTGAAATCTGCTTTAAAGTCATTTTGCCACCGAAGTCTTCATTTGCAAGTAAAATGTGTTTCAAAGGAATCGAAACCACAAAGCTCTTTACTAAGCCAGGGAAAGTTATTAAGTTTAACGGAAGCGCTACACAAAAAATACTGTTAATAAATGAAATTTTTTCGCTTTAAGTTATATTGGAAAAAACATTCAAGAAGAATTAAGGATATAATAAAATGGGTAAAACTCTCACGACTGCAGCTGCGGACAAAAGAAACTTTCCTAAGGATGAAATAAAACAAATTCAAAAATCTTATAGCCAGTTCTTTAGTGTACAGAAGTTTTAAAAATATAAAAAAAACTTTAAACATCTTAGGAATGCTCAATACATGAAGTTATACAAGTTTTTTAATCATACCGTCTTTACTTATTCGACAATTATATTGCATATACTGTTAAGTTAGATTTGAAATGTAAATTAAAATGATTAACTTTTATAATATTTTCAGCTTTACAAATCTAATTTACTAGCAAATAGCCCGTCATATGACGGAATCAGTAGAATTTTTAATTTTACAGAATTGTAATGTACCCTATGAGACTCATAAAAATTTATTTGATTTTTGCTGAAAATTATCTAATACACGTTCAAATTTTTTTTTTATTTACATACTCCTCTAAAGTTTCAAGATACTGTTAATTTTAGTTTAAAATCACGTTGATTTCATATAGAAAGAGAATTCAAAGTTTTCTTAGCTACGTCGAAATTATCATTAAGTTCTTCCAATTTTTTTTCTTTTGCCATAATAATTAATGGAAGTAAAGGAATAAAACTATCATTTCCACTACACCCTTCAGGTAGATAGAATTTGTTGTTAATACCGGTGTAAAATTTTCATTGCAACAAAAGGTAATTCATAATTAAATTTAAAATTATCACCTAATCTATTATTTAACCGAAATATAAAAGAAAATTATTTGCGGAATATTTAAATTCAGTGATAAAACCTGTGAGCATAATGCAGACGATATTTAAATATTTTAAAATAAGAAATGATTAAATGAGAGGTTTAAAGGACTGACGTCATAATGCTAGAAAAAATGTTATTTTTACTTATTTATTAGGAGACAAATTCATACATTTAATGGCCTTCTCTTAACTGGATAATATAGGACTTGAAATAAGGGCATTAAATTCTCGAAAAAGGGGAAATGGGTGAATTTTGAACATTGCTAACCCTAACTCATCAAGAACCCAATATGTATGCTTGTATCCATTGCAGATAAAGGAGTGAAACTAACCTTTCCACTAACCCTGGAGATAGATAGATTTTGTTTTTAATACCGGTGATAAAATCTTCATTGAAAAGGAAATAATCCATAATAAAATTTAAAATTATCCCGTTTGTACCTAATCTATTATTTAAGGCAAATATAAAAGAAAATTATTTACTTAATATATAAGTTGAGTTATAAAACGTAGGAAAATAGTGCAAGTAATATTTAAGTAATTTAAAAATATGAAACGATTAAATAAGAGGATTAAACGAATGACGTCATAATGCTAGAAAAAATGTTATTTTTTACGTATTTATTATGTGAAAAATTTTTAAATTCCATAACCTTGGAATGATGGAAAAAACAGAGCTTGAAATAAGGGTATTAAAGGACAGAAAAAGGGGAAGGGGTGAATTTTGAATATTGCTAACCCTAACTCATCAAGAATATGTCTGCTTGTATTCATTCCAGATACAACCGCTGCGTAAATTCGAGGACAGACGGACAGATTAATTAAGGCTATTATTATAGAGGGGATTCTTTTTTTAAGTTATTCTCTAAATGTGTATATTTTCTGCTCTAAAAATATTTCATAAAAATATGTTCAGCTTAACTACATGTCACAATTCCCTTTAACATTCACAATTCACCCCACTCATTAAATCGATACCTCCAGGGCCTTTACAGTTCAACTGTTGATGGTTGATTGGATATTTCATAACTTACTGTCATATTGAGTAAATAAAGAGTTTCTTTTTAATTTTCATTCAATATTTTAGCTTAACCGTTTCATTTACTACCTGCCTTTCCTATAGAAAAATTGATTATTTAAGTAAATTAATTATCCTTAAAATTTGGCCCATAAATTAAAGGAGTCATTGTTTATAGTAAATAAACAAAGCAAGTTATGTGTAGTAATATTTTTTGCATTAAAACTGTGAAGTAAATTCAAGAAAACTGTACTTATTTTTAAAATTTCTTAAACAAATTGATACGCATTTTATTATTTACAAAACATCTTGCTCATGCTATTTTTAAAATGTAATTCCCAACAACATACAAATAATTGAAATTTCTTTTTTAGAAAGGAAAAATCTATAAATCATTATTCAATATATAATCCATATTATTCTGATAATTTTAAAATTATTATGCAATAAACTTTATAGGAAATCCAAGAACAAATTAATTACAGTAAAGCTCCGGTAAAATTTCTTGAGGGCATATATGTAGTTAATCGTTAATTAATTGAAATATTACGATACTTCTGTTATGAGTTAGGTACGTTAGGAATTAAGTTTGCAGGTCCAAAACTCGGGTTATTTCTTTAAATTTAAAGTATCTGAATGAAATATTTTAAGATAGTAAATCATATAAATTTTGAAAGAAATTAAACGGAAGTGTTAAATATTATATTTGGATTAAATCATGAGGTATTTACAATTTTTGCTTGTGTAAATCTACTTAATATGTTTCATATATGTTTAAAATACTAAATTCATGTTAACTAAAGGCAACTGAGTCAAAAGAATATTTTTAAATTCCTGTTTCTGAACTTAGCTTAATATTTATTTAATAACTAAATCTCAATGATTAAAAAATAAGTAATAGACAATTGTTTTAATTTTTTATATTAATTATTCATTTATATTTTTAAATCAAAAATAATATTGATAAAAACATTTCTAAATGTATTTTTAATGGAATAAACATTAATCAAGGCCATCTTTATATTTTAAAACTGAAATAAAGACATCATGCTAATCTAAGAAATGAAATGTTTCATAAACTTATTTATTTAATTTCAGTTAGGAAAAAAATTCATTAAATTTAGAAAGATTGAAATATTTTTCTCATTCTTATTTTGTTATTTTTGAACAAAATTAAGGAGTAAAAAATACTATTTCAGTATAGAATAAAAGAGGGTAAAATATACAGGAAAAGTATACTTAAAAATCCAATTTTCGATGTTATTACCAGGCTCGCGTAACTACAGAAACGTACATTTATTTTGTTTTAGGTTGTTGAAGGTACAACAGAATGATTTCTGGATTTAAAAACAAATTTACTTAAGGTGAGATATAAAGTAAATTATTTATTTGTTTACTTATAAAAATATTCTTTAAAACTTCACAATAAATATATCCTAATGGAGAATGAGGATTCTTTTAAAATATGTTATGTTAATGGTCATATTTCGATATTGTGGTTAATATTTCCTTTATAACACTTAACTATACTGAGCCCTGTCTTTAAAGATAATTCTTAAAATCTAATCAATTCTTGCCCGAAGCAAGAATTAAACACTGCCTCAAAACGACATAAAATTCATCTTTATTTTATCGACGTGACCATTATAATGTCTTTTAAGACTAGGCAAGATTAGCAATATGCTTTTTTTTTCATAATATTCTTCTGAAAATGTCAAAAAATTCATATTTTCCAATATATAAAAGTGTACGAAATGAAAAGGATATGGACCTAACGATAGCCGAATGGTTACGGCACTGACCTTCTGTACTGGTATTTGTAGGTTCGAATACTAGTGTGACATGGAAGTTTCAAGCCATTTGGGATCTTTGTAAGCAGTAGGTACCAAGACAATCCAAAAGGATATAATATTGCTACATTTCTAGCGGAATCTGTCGAGCTCCATGGCAAAATGGTTAAAGTCGTAGACTACGAACCGAAAGGTCTCCTGCTAGATCCTAGGTCAGGACAAGTTTATTTCCGTAATTTTATGTTCGCTTTGTTAAGTATCCAAGAAGACTCCTAAAATATGAAAATTTTCAGTACCATTAAAATAAATCTACAATGTTCTGTTATATTATAAAAGCCTGTGTTAACACTGCGAGCGTCAGTTGTTGTCTGAGTACGAGACAGGCAGCTTGGCATTTAACCCCTTACCGGTTTTACCCGAGCTGAACTCCGGCAGGCGAAATCTACTATCCTGGCTCATCCCGAGTGTAGTCCGGGTACTATGAAATTTTACACTGTGCAATCAGTCTTTCCCGAATTATCTCACATGTGTTTTATGATTTCGATTGCTTTAGCTCATTTTTCTGGCTACTAGATTATTTGCTGTTTAAAGAGATACAGCAGAGGGAAGAAGATAAGGAAAGAAACAAGGTTCTACTTTTGAGATTGCGATGTCGGACTCTGTGCAGTACCGTGTTTCCGATTGTATCATACACGATAAAATTTTGATTAATAATTTCATAATCCTTTGTGTAAATGCGAAAGATATAATGAAATTTAATTCAAGATAAAAGCTAGGTATTCTAAGCTTTATATTTATAGTTAGTGTTAATTGACTCCAACGTCTAATGATTTCTAACCCACAGAAAGCCAACTATACAGGTAAATTATTCATTTATTTAACTTGACTTTTTTCGCATTAAATTTTAGGAAATTTTGTATGTGAATGATGCTATTATTTTTAAAAAGCTATGTATGTATGAAAATTAGCATAAAACAATTGACACTTTTTGACCCATAATCCCGAAATAAAATGAACCTAGAAGGGGTTAATGAAAGGTGTTATCTCTTAACTTGACTCTTCATTGTGTGCAACCAGTACTTGTATACACTTGACAATATACTTTAAAAAATACTTGTGGTATTTATACCTTTTTTTCTGGGTTTAACCCTTTGACACTTTCATTTTTTTTTTAGAATTCGGTCAAAAAATGTCACATTTTTTATTGCAATTTTTTATGTTCATTTCACATTTTTAAGTAAAGATATGTTATTAAAATTAACATTTCTAATAATTTTCAGCATTTATTACAACTTTTTTTCTTTCTATGAAAGCATCAGAGAACTGAGGTTTACCTTTAGTCTCATCGATATCCAAGTTAATTTTTGGAATTCCAGTGAAACCTAATCTAGTAGGGGGATCCGAAGTGTTATCACAATTAATTTAAAAAAATTGTGTTGCTTGACTGATTCCATCTGTACCAGAATCACTACTATCCATGTCATCTAATAAACTTTCGCTACTATCATTTACAGATAACTCAGTTTCCGATTCCGAGTCACAGTTCGAATCACAAGAAATTAGCTCCATACGCTCTGAATTATCCATTATTTAAAAGTAAAAATATATTATTCAACTCTTACATCAATAAAATTATCAATAAAATTATCAATTAATAACCAGATAACTAACTATACACTGAAAGATAACAATTCGTCTTCTGATACAAAACATGCAATAAAATCCTAGCTTTTGACCCAATCAGAGTAGAAAACACAATAAACTGCAAACTATCATTTACTGGACCATGTATATGAATAATTTGTTACTAACATTGGAAAAAAATACGGCCGATACAGTGCTAGAGAAATAGAAATCAGATTGCCCGTACACCGTACGGGCAAATCAGTAAAGGCCAGAAAACTGTGCCCGGCGTACGGGCAAAACAGGGAAGGGGTTAAACATGTATAAGAATGATTGATTAATAAGATAACATCTAAACTCATTTTGATTTGAAGATTCTACAAAATAAATGTATCTAAAATTAAAAGCTATAACAATATTGAGAGGACTAAAAGCTAAATGAATAAAATGAAAAATTTTCACAGTGTTCCTCTTTAACACTAAACATACCAACACTTAATAATACCTCTTTCTACCATAGCCGGTCAAATGATAGGACTTTAATTTTTCTGATTATAAATGTATGAAATATGAAAATTGGAAGGAAATAAACAAATAAATTTTATTATAATTAAACAAAATTGTATATTGTCTAATTTTTATGTATTGCAAAGACAAATAATAATAATTTTTAATTGATTTCCAATCGCATTTTTTACATCAATATTATGGGTCATTTGACCCGTTATATATGTTTAGTGTTAAATTTGAATTTTAATGAAACATGAGTATAATTAAATTTTTCCCCAGTTTCACATTTTATTAGCTGCATTATTCCTAAGGATGTTGCATTCATCTGGTACTTATTTGCACTCTTCGCGATTGACCTGTTTGAATAGTCGCTACCTCAAGATAATTGCATTAGAGAGATGAAGGTTGTTGACACTGATATTAAATAAGCCATTAATGCAATGTAACGAGGATATAATATTGATACATAAAGAACGTCTATATTTAGTACTATATTCCATAGAAAATCAAGAAACAATAACTTAAATTTGATGGATAGTAGCATAATAGAAAAAACAGATGTATGAAAAGATTTGTTACTTTCTGCATAACGTGTCATAATATAATCAGAAAATACTATGTTAAAAGTTGAAATTTTTATAATCTTGTAAAATTTTTAGTTTTACTTAGGATTTAGGGGTTTTCTGAATATAAGAACACTGTTTTTTATCATTTAAGTAAGGAAATTTTTATAAATCTTCTTATTGCATATATAATCTTAATAATTATATGAAATATTTGATTAAAATAAAAAAATTAACTTTAATATAATAAACATTATGACACTCTAGTACTAAAATGTTTTAAAATTTATAAAAATACTACGTTTTGTAATCTAGATAATTATAAGAAAATTTTGATTAAAATAGAAAATTTAACTTTAATATAAAAAAATTTTAACACTCTAGTACTAAAATATTTTAATTTTTTTTAAAAATACTACTTTTGTAAACTTGTACAAAAATACAATTTTTAATCTCAGTTTACAATGCCTAAAATTTAAAAATATCCTATATAATAATAACTTAAGTTATCTGTCCGTCTGTCCTCTAATTTATGAAGCGGTTGGCCCTGGAATGGATAGAGGCATCCATACCAGATTTTTGATGAGTTAGGGATAGCAAAATTCAAAGCCAGTAAAGTTTATCATCTCCTAAAGTATTGATACGATTCTAAAATAAATTTGTATAAATAAATTTCATATCACAGCATATAAAATCTGTCGCCTTTTCTAGAGTTTACTGTCATTATTTCAAATTCTGTTTTCCAGGGTTAAGAGCAGGGGATTAAATTTATCACTTAATATGCAAAAATAATATTTTTTCTAGCATTATGACGTCATTCCTTTAACCATCTTATTTAATCATTTCTCATTTTAAATTATTTAAAAATCGTCTGCATTATTTTCATACGTTTTATCACTGAACTTAGGTATTACACAAATAATTTTTTTATATTTGGTTTAAATAATAGATTATGTACATATGATAATTTTAAATTTAATTATCGGTTATTTTTTATTTTAATGAAAATTTTACACCGGTATTAACAATAAATTCTATCTACCTGCAGGGTGTAGTGCAAATGATAGTTTACTTCTTTTACTTCCATTAAATATTGTGGCAAAAAATTGTTAAGAACTGAACGATAATTTAGACGTAGCTAAGAAAACTTTGAATAATCTTTCTAAATGAAATCAACGGAATTCTAAATGGCATTCACAGAATCGGGAAACTTTATATAAGTATGAAGATAAAAAAATTATTGAGCTTGTACCAGATAATTTTTAAACAAAAAAACATTCTTCTACCTACCTCATAGGGTACATTACAAAATATAGTTTCATTCCTTTACTAATATTAATTACCACGGCAAAAAAATTTGGAAGAACTTAATGATAATTTCGACATAGCTAAGAAAACTTTGAATTATTTTTCTAAATGAATTCAACGGGATTCTAAACGGCTTTCACAGTATCGGGAGACTTTAGAAAAGTATGAAGATAAATAAATTATTGAGCGTGTACCAGATAATTCTCAGAAAAAACAAACTATTTTTTACCTGCTTCAATGGGTACATTACCATTCTGAAAAATTAAATCTTCTACTGATCCACCATAAGAAGGGCTATTTGATAGTAAATTAGATTTGTAAAGCTGAAAAGATTATAAAAGTTAGTCATTTTAATGTACATTTCACATCTAACTTTCAGTATATGCAATATAATTGTCAAATAATTAAAGATGGATGATTAAAAAACTTTTAAAACTTTATGTATTGAGCATTGCTAAGATGTTTAAAGTTTTTTATATTTTTAAAATTTGCTGTACACAAAAGAACTGGCTATTTTTTACTTGCCTCATAAAGTATATTACAATCCTGGAAAATTAAAAAAATTTCGGATCCAGTCATAAGACTGGCTATTTGCTAGTAAATTATATTTGAAAAACTGAAAATATTATAAAAGTTAGTCATTTTAATTTACATTTCAAATCTAACTTCACAGAATATACGACATAATTGTCGAATAAGTGAAGAGATATGATTAAAAAACTTGTATAACTTCATGTATTGAGCATTGCTAGGATGTTTAAAGTTTTTAATATTTTTAAAACTGCTGTACACAAAAGAACTGGCTATAAGATTCTTGAATTTGCTTTATTTCATCCTTAGAAAAGTTTCCTTTTGTCCGCAGCTGCAGTCGTGAGAGTTTTACCCATTTTACTATATCCTTAATTCTTCTTGAATATTTTTTCCAATATAACTTAAAGCGAAAAAATTTCATTTATTAACAGTATTTTTTTGTGTAGCTCTTCCGTTAAACTTAATAACTTTCCCTGGCTTAGTAAAGAGCTTTGTGGTTTCGATTCCTTTGAAACTCATTTTACTTGCAAATGAAGTCTTCCGTGGCAAAATGACTTTAAAGCAGATTTCACTCACTTTATTTTGGAGAGGTATGTATAAAATACAGATTTACTAAATATTTAATGAACTTTATTATCACCCTGTGTAATAAAATGCATTTTTTTGCAGTACACCTTTAAAGAGTTTGAAGTTTAAGTTGAAAATGTAATTCTTTTTTCAATTTCTTAGACTTTGTTGGCATATATGATGATAAAAAATGCACTTTTATATTTATATATATATATATATATATATATATATATATATATATATATATATATATATTTATATATATATATATATATATATATATATATATATATATATATATATATATATATATATATATATATATATATATATATATATATATATATATATATATATATATATATATATATATATATATATATATATATATATATATATTATATATATATATAATATATATATATATATATATATATATATATATATATATATATATATATATATATATATATATATATATATATATATATATATATATATATGAATATATATATATATATGTGTATATATATATATATATATATATATATATATGTATATATATATGTATATATGTATATATATATATATATGTATATATATGTATATATGTATATATATATATATATATATATATACATATATATATACATATATATATATATATATATATATATATATATATATATATATATATATATATATATATATATATATATATATATATATATATATATATATATATATATATATATATATATATATATATATATATATATATATATATATATATATATATATATATATATATATATATATATATTATATATATATATATATATATAGTTATAGAAAAAGCCGAGAAAGACGCAAAAATCACTTTGCTCTAACAGAGGTGCACCCATGAGAAACGTTTAAAAAAAAAGCTATTTGCGAGTCGACTGCTGGAAAACGTGATGAATGAAATGAAAATTTAAATCTATTGTTCATAAAGGTATAGGAAATGTACTGAAAGAATTTTAAGGCGAGGACACTCCTTTGATTAAGACATTTTAAAACTGGGAAAAAGAATTTCAGGAATTAGAATGGGAGAGATGAAGGTTTTTTTAAGGAAATGTTAAATTGTACATAATATATATATATATATATATATATATATATATATATATATATATATATATATATATATATATATATATATATATATATATATAATTTCTGGAAATTCTTTATAATTCATAAATAATTTTCCTTAAACCAGATATTAAGACATGTCCTAGATATTTTCGAAATATATTACATATTCGAAATATGTAAAATATTATTAAAAAAATCATCTTCATAATACATCCGTTAAAATATTATAGTTGAGTTTGGAATTCTAACAAACTTTCAATATTAATTTCAGTTCTTTTTTCTTATAAAGGTTTTGCACGCAGATTTATGATACAGCGAAATGCTTAAACTGTTTAACATGTCTGCATATAACGTGTAATGCATCTATATGAAATCATACACTTTCATCTATATTAACTTATATAAATTATATATCTGTATTAAACTGATATTTAAATTTATAGTTAAAGAAAATCGTATTTATTATTACATTATAAAAAGAATACTAAAAATATTATACTATGAATTCTGAAAGCTTTTCTTGGAAAAGCAGTAACTTTATTGAAAACTCATTTCAAGACAGAGAAGTTGATACGGAATTCCTTTTCTAGTGCTACTAAAGTTTCCTTTCTTCATTTAAAAAACATGAAACGTAAAGTTTAAGTCCAAATAAATGTTACTTATTTTGAATTGAATTTCACTCAGTTTTTGTTCTATTGTTTCCTTGTACTTAGAACCAATGGACAGTTTCCAATCACTGCTAGTAACATTTATTTAACGCAGGATCGAGAAAATAAAGTGAAGCATTGCTATTAAAATTTTATTTATCGATATTTGTAAAATAGCACATATTTCATATATTTCAATATGGAAATATCAATTGGATTTTATTTAACTTAAAATAATTTCTTGTCGGAGTAGGATAATTTAATTAGTGCATAATTGGTTCAATCCTCCAGAGTGTTTCTTTAGAAAAAAATTTTTTTGCTATTCTCCTTCTATTTATTAAACCATAATGTACCTTAATATTCACCCAATGGCGATTATATTAAAAATGATCTTTAAGCAGTATCCAGAGGTGAGATGAGATTTTCATAGAAATTTGCTTAGATAACGATCCAACGTAAACACTGGTAAAAGTTCTGGTAGATGGAATCTTAATAAAACAAAACGCAGAAGACAAATATAACTATTATTAGAACAATTAAACTATTAAAACATAATGATTTTGAACAAACTGATTTACATCTAGAAGTTAGATTAATGCATAGATTTATTCACTATAATTTATTATGAATATTGTTTGGTGTAACATTATAATAATATAAAACACAGAGTACAAAACTTGTTGGAGTTACAAAATTAGTACAAAACTGTTTGGAACAGTTAAAAAATCCCAATTTTCTTAGGAATCAGGTAAAATATCACCCAGATGGCATGCATACTTGTAGCAATTTTGATTGTTTTTGGAAAATATCTTGTCATAACAAATTTGATGCAAAACTCCTGAAAGTTAGGTGGAACATAAAGCAACCAATCCTTTGCGACGTTTTTTTTATGCAAAACTGTGGCAACATTGTAATGACAACTTTGAAGCAAGCAAAATATCTGAGACTTGCCGCAATCTTGTTTCAAACTTGCAGACTTGTCATGCTGATCTTCCTGCAAGTTTGCAGGCTTGCATAGCATGACTGCTGCAAGTTTGCTGCAAATAAATTTGCTACCTGGACATGGTCTTCTTCTATAGACACATACTTTTTTCATCTTTTCTGATCTTTGGGGCTTGTCTCAATTGGGTGTTAAAATGCATTATTTCTTTGCTTTGTAGGCATAGGATTATGCAGTGTTTCTCTAAACTCTTTCTTCCGCAATAACAATTACGATTGTTAATTAAATGTAATGTAAATTACTGTTTCAGGAAAGGAGAGCAACATCTTAGTACATTATTGATAACAGTCAATTTAAATAGTCTTTCAATTTAATTTTGTCTAATAAAGAAACAGGGGCTCTACTGCAGTTAATGCAGTCTACGATACGCCGTTCATGATTCATAATCTTTCATTTCTATTGGGGAGTTGCAGATAGAGAGAGATGAATGGCAGATTTGATGAATCTCATGCAGTATTTTTCAAACTTTCAATATTTGCATCCCAGTTTTCAAACATAAATTTTATCGCGCCACACCCATACATTAATATTGTAATTAGTACAATAATAATATACTTCGGCGTTAAAGCTACAATAGGAGCTTAGTTATAAAACCTAAAAATTATCAAGATAAGTATTTATTGATATTTGGCAACACCAATTCACTGCATTGGAAAACTAAAATCAATGCTTCTCTGTCACACTATGTCTAGATTCCAATTTCGTCTATATTTAAAGATAAATATACATTGTGTATCAATGCCTAAAAATCTGGGAAATAGTACTACACTCTGTTTGCAATTTCTGAGGGGGTATTTTTAAAAACAAAATACAGATCTCAAGTAAATATATAAACTTTGAATGTTCATTTCTTAAACAAAAACCCTTCCTTTGAAAAACATTGGTCTGAAATAGAACGTCATGGGTGTCAGTAGTAATTATTAATTTGTTCTTAATTCAATATTTATAAATTAAATATCAAATATATTGTGCAGTACTGATATATTTATCAAAAATTTTATACAAATTATATATAATCATGCATTTTATTTTTATTTTAAGTATACTTTTTTGTACAAGTTTTATTTTTTAATAAATAATCTTTTCGCAGTTTCTTAAAGTTTCTGCACTCACGTTTTTTTCAGATGTATCTCTCCTACTTCCAAAATTATCGCCTAAAGGAAAATTTTCTATGTTCTGTTAGCGTCTAGTTATGCAAATTCTTTTGTTTGAATTCTAATATTTATCTCTATTCTGCTTCTAGGAATGTTTTAATTTTTTAAGTTCCAATATTTTGATACAATATACCCTTTCTATAAATAAAATTTAAATATAGTAAATTAACGCTGTGGAAAAAACCTAAAAATGATAGCCAAAATTTTATAGATTTTTCACTATTATAAATTCTAGCTGCATTCAACACTATATGTACCAAACGATGACTAAATGATTAAATAGCTGATCTTCGATAGATGTGGATCCCACTCAATCATGTGTGTTCGTAACTGCTTGAATCGGCTTTAAACAGTAGGTCTGTTTATTTATATTGGTGTTACCAAAAAAAAACCATAGCATTCCAATGCAAACCATGCTATGTAAACAAAAATCTCTTAAAATTGCGCTCTTATCGATGTTGATGTGCAATAATGCTACTGAAAGTTATCTGTGCATTATATGAATATTAAGAAAGATTTTTAAGCAGCTTGACATATAAATCAAGAGCAAAAAAAATATAAATCTACTAGTTTGAAAATAATTTTGAATTTTAATTATTTATTACTGCCTGGTATGGGGTACAAGAAGTATTATAATCGTGAATTATTTCGATTTTACGAAATATCTCTAAAAATCATCTGTATAACAATATTTATGATACTTATTACTATATTAATTTATTACCAGAGAACATTATGAGAGCTCTACAAATAACACGTTTCCGGAGATAAAAGAGAAAACCAATTTTAATACTAAAATTAACAATCATCATTCATATATAGAATTATACGTAATAAAAAAAATTAATATATATTAAAGAATACAAGAAATCATCATGTGATCCTCTGTTTCATTTAAGATACTATACAATACTAAAGATACTATACATCTAAGATTTGATTCAAAATAAATGCTACTTATTTTGAAAAGATGTCTATTTTTAATTTGTTTTTTCAAGATTTTAGAGTTAATCGTATGTTTTTAATCAATGTAGTGTTTAATAATTTATATTAATATGATGGTATGGCGATGAAAATTTAAACATTTTCATATAAATATAAAATATTTTCCAAATATTCATAAACTTTAAATATTTATTTCACTTTAATATTGAAAAGACACTTGATGTTGATTGAATATGAAATAAAAAAAAAAATGTGTATTCAGAAGGAAATTAATTAAATCTTGATTAAAATTTTAATCTTTTGAGATAAATCTGGAGTAGAGAATGATTTATTCTTTGTTAGTCTCCCGTGATTTCTTAAGACGTTCTTTGACTTTTTCATTTTCTATCGAAAATTAAAAGTTAATTCTATAAAACGGACCTATGAAACGCATGAACCTAGATAAAAATAGTTATATATATTTTCCTCTTTTAATTTAAAAAACCCCAAAAGAAACTTTTAAATCCAAAAAAGTTATTTACTTTGAAATAAATTTCTCTTTGTTATTAATCTAATTTTTCAAGCTTATTAAACTCAAAGTTTGTTTTCAATATGTGCTGTAGTTATTTGTTTAACCCAAGATAGCGGCATTCAGTCTATAATATAAAATCTTTCCATTCTTTATTGCATAATATAAATCCATCCCATAAATCTTTAGTCTTTATAATAGAAATCCTTCTATTCTGTTATTTTCTAAAATTTGTAAATTTGGTAAGTATTTATTTCATTTAATTTAGAAAAACATATTAATAATGGTTTAAATTTAAATAAAATATATAAATTTTTTTATATATTAAATAAAAAAAAGAAAATCTATATATATATAATATTTACTTTATATAAATATTATATAACTATTATTTTATTTTATATATTATTTTATATATATATATATAATATATATATATATATTAATATATTTTTTAATATATAATAAATATATATAACATATATATATATATTTATAAATATATTAAAAAATATAATATATTAATATATATATATATAAAATATAATATATAATATATATATTATATATATAATTATATATATTTATATTTATATAGTATATATATTATATATATATATATATATATATATATTTTTTATAATATATAATAAATATATTTCCTACAAATTTTTTAAGGCATGATTAAAGACAAAAAATCTGAAGAAATTTCTAGTGAGGTATTTAAATTTACTTTAGAATATGGTTTGTAACTATTATTTTAACTGCTATTTTTTATGACTAATTAAATATTAATTAACATATTAAGCATGTTTTTAAAAAACATGAACTGCGGTAAGGTAAAATTGAATTATAACATAATTATTTATAAGTATTCGTAAATAATCAAAAAATTATATAAAGGTATTAGTGCATTATAATTATTATGTAATTATTTATTTCATAGTTCTGGAGTCAGTAGTGTAACTTCCAAACATGGTTTTTTTGTTTAATGCAAGATTTCGGTATGCAGATAATAATTTAAAAAATACAACTCTTAATTTGATTTTTAAATTTTCTAAAGATAATAAGATTACCTGTATTCTATTCACTTTAGTACAGACAAAAATGTAAAGACTAATTTAATTTATAATGGTAATTTATGTAATTAGGAAAACGTAGATTAAGTCGTGATTAAAAATCTGATCTTGTGTTTTTGATGAGCATGTTTTTCAAATCTCCTGTGGTTACTTAATCTTACTTTAATGTTTAAACTTTTCGAGTTCTGATTGAAATCTAATTATATAAAAAATCATTAACCTGTTGTAAATATAAAAAAAACTCCCTTAATATATTTTATAAATTCTATGTAACTATTCAAAATAATTCAGCATTGAATATAAATGAAATCTGTAAATTGAGTTTTAAATTGGTATGGAAATCAAATAACCAATAAATATCATCCTGTGGTTACTTAATCTTACTTTAATGTTTAAAATTTTCATGTTCGGATTGAAACCTAATTATATAAAAAAGCATTAATCTGTTGTAAATGTAAAAAAACTCCTTTAATATATTTTATAAATTCTATGTAAATATTCAAAATAAATCAGTATTGAATATAAATGAAATCTGTAAATTGAGTTTTGAATTAGTATGGAAATCAAATAACCATCAAATTTAAAGCAGTTATTAAATATAATAGAATAAAATGCTCTATGAGATAAACTCTGTTAATTACTTTATGTTGTTTTTGGCAATGCAACTTGGACATGCCAAGCATGTGTATATGAGGCAACACGATTTAAGGCGAAGTGGTGTAGCTTTCTTTTAATGAGTACCGCTAATTTATGTACACTCACTTCTAAAAATTAAGCATGAAGGTGTAAAATGCAAAAAAAAATCAACAAATACTGCTTTGATTGATACAAGAATTTTGCAGGAAAGAACAAAACTTTTGAAGAATAGAAGGTGTTTAAAACTAAGTATATATAACATGTCCTATATACTTATACATACATTATATGACATACATACAATATGTGATATATACTTAGTTTTAAACACCTTCTATCAGCACTTACAATCAACTTCTGCAATCTTATATAAATCTGGCATCTTATAAGACTGACCTTTATGCATATTTCTGGACACGAAGGCTCGATTTTCTGTTTACTAACGTATTTGCATACTTCCATCTACCTCTGCAGCGAATTGCATCATCTTCAATTCTGATTGGCTTCCGGAAATTAGCATTTTGATCTTCGTGCATAACTTTTGGAAGTGAGTGTATTTCATTGTCTTATATACATAATACTAAATGTCAAGAGAGGCAAAAACTGTTAACACAGTTTAGCAAGTCGTTTGATATAGTTAATCATTTAAGCTATTATATGAGAAACTGGATTTTACCTAAGTTGTCAGTATTAATTATGGGGAAAGAACGTTTCAGCTCAATTGGTGCATCATAATTTAGAAGCATGGGCCGTACAGACCCCCCACACCACCAGAGGTAGTGTTTTAGATCTTAAATGACATTGTGACCACGAATACATTTTACATGCCTTACTAACTATTAAGTCACCCGGAGGATTTTAAGGGATAGTCTCACTAAAGTCGTCTAACAGCTAACATAAGCTTGAAATAGTGTCGTAATTTAAAATATTTTAGCAACATTTTCATTATTCAAAAGCTTATTAACAAAAATAAGGATAATTGTATATATTTTACAAATGGTATTGTTATATTAATATTTGATTTTTAAATATTATTTACTCAAATTCAGCCATATATAATGCTATATTAAATGATTTTTACTACAAAATAAAATAAAAATAAATTATTAAATTAGATAAATTTAATCTTCTTTTAATTTTTTTATTCCTTGCGTTCTAATAGAATTTATACAGAAATTATTTTTCTATATTTCAACAGTTTATGCATTTTTCAATAAGATTTTTTTCCACTAGTCCAGAAATAACTACGATTAAGTAGAAATAATAAATTTGATTCATATGCATTTAAGCATCATTATGTGTTTCTGAAAACTAATACGTTATTCATATTTTCTTGAATCAGAATCATTACAGTTTATTTTTCTCCAAGAAATTTGCTCAGTTTACAAGGAAAAAATAAAAACGTTTCTGAAAACAATAAGCATTTAAGCACGTTTTAAGAAAATAAATGCGGATTACCTGAAACAATAGATATTTTCGTAGAAATTTATATTTATTTTTAGATATTTACCTATTTCTGCTAAGCTCAATTAATTATTTTATTTGTTAAGAGATTGACATATATTTACACAAATTTATATTCTTGTATTTTAAACATTTATCTATTATTTTATGCCTAACTTATTATTTTATTTGTCAGAAGACTGAAACATTTTTTTATATTTTTATATACTTTTTCCAAGTCAAATTAACTATTTTTTATTAGAGGATTGTAAATATAAGTCTCAAATGAAAATATTTCCGAAATATTTTTTCTTTTAATTTTTTGTGTTTCTGTGCATCACTGCACTTTTTTTACAACTATAATTATTTACGTATAAACTGTAATCATTAGACTTATAGTAGAAATTGCTATTAATTAATTAATAAGATTGCTATTAATTAATATTGCTATTGCTATTAACTAATACTAATTTATTATTGCTATTAATAATTGCTATAAATATTAATATAAAGACATTAAATAATGATGAAATACTGTTTACCTAAATTTTCTTTCTTCTCCGCAAAAATATTTCTGTTTTTGATACTCAAACATTTGAATATTCCTTCGAATATTTATGTTGATTAAATTTCACCAAGTAAATGTCTTTTAATCAACCTAAATGCCTTTTTTCTCTAGAAAGAATAGATTTGATTCATATGCATTTAAGCATCATTATCTGATTCTGAAAACTAATAAGTAATTCATATTTTCTTGAATCAGAAATATTACAGTTTACTTTTCCCCTAGAAATTTGCTCAATTTACCAGGAAAAGTAAAAAAAATTCCTAAAAACGATAAGCATTTAAGCACGTTTCAAGAAAGGAAATGTGGATTATCTTAAAGCTTACATATTTTCGCAGAAATTTATATTTATTTTTAGATATTTACCTATTTCTGCTAAGTTGAATTAAATATTTTATTTGTTAAGAGATTGATATATTTTTACACAAATTTATATTCTTGTCTTTTAAACCTTTATTATTTTAAGTCTAACTTACTATTTTATTTGTCAGAAGATTTAAATATTTTTTTAGATTTTTATATATATTTTTTTCCAAATCTAACTAACTGTTTTTTTTATTAGAGGATTGTAAAAATAAGCTTCAAATGAAAATATTTCTGAAATATTTTTCCTTTTAATTATTTATGGTTCTGTGCATCACTGCACATTTTTTACAGTTATAATTCTTTATGTATAAACTGTCATCATTCAATAAATTTCGAAGAAATGTAAATTATGTTGATTTATATTAGAGTAGAAATTGCTATTAATAACAAGACAGTAAATAATGATCAAATACTGTTTACCTAAATTTTTTTCTTCTCTGAAAAAATATTTAAGTTCCTGGCACTCAAACCTTTAAATATCCCTTTGAATATTTATGTTCATTAAATGTTAATAAGAAAATGTCTTCTAATCAACCTAAATGCCTTTTTTCTCTAAAATGAATAGGTTTGATTCATATGCATTTAAGCATCATTATATCTTTCTGAAAACTAATAAGTAATTCATATTTTCTTGAATCAGAATCATTGCTGTTGTTTTTCCATCTGAATTTTACCCAGTTTACCAGAAAAAATAAAAACGCTTCTGAAAACAGTAAGCATTTAAGAACGTTTTAAGAAAGGAAATGCGGATTATGTGAACGCTTACATATTTTCACAGAAATTTATATTTATTTTTAGATGTTTACCTATTAATGCTAAGCTCAACTAAATATTTTATTTTTTAAGACACTGACATATATTTACACAAATTTATATTCTTGTCTTTTAAACCTTTATTATTTTAAGTCTAACTTACTATTTTATTTGTCAGAAGATTTAAATATTTTTTTAGATTTTTATATATATTTTTTTCCAAATCTAACTAACTGTTTTTTTTATTAGAGGATTGTAAAAATAAGCTTCAAATGAAAATATTTCTGAAATATTTTTCCTTTTAATTATTTATGGTTCTGTGCATCACTGCACATTTTTTACAGTTATAATTCTTTATGTATAAACTGTCATCATTCAATAAATTTCGAAGAAATGTAAATTATGTTGATTTATATTAGAGTAGAAATTGCTATTAATAACAAGACAGTAAATAATGATCAAATACTGTTTACCTAAATTTTTTTCTTCTCTGAAAAAATATTTAAGTTCCTGGCACTCAAACCTTTAAATATCCCTTTGAATATTTCTGTTGATTAAATGTCACTAAGAAAATTAACCTAAAATGTCAACCTAAATGTCTTTTTTCTCTAGAAAAAATAGATTTGATTCCTATGCATTTAAGCATCATTATCTGATTCTAAAAACTAATACGTTATTCATATTTTCTTGAATCAGAATCATTGCTGTTTTTTTCCATCTGAAATTTACCCAGTTAAAATGTGTTTCCTGAAAACAATAAGCATTTAAGCACGTTTTAAGAAAAGAAATGCGGATTATCTGAACGCTTACATATTTTCACAGAAATTTATATTGTCACGAAGATTTGAATAAACACACCATTTATCTTAACAGAAGATTTTATTGAAGCTAAGTAGCAACTCGCAACTTTACAAGATCGAGAAGTTGCCTACGACTAGTGGGTATCAGCTTTTATACCCGAACAGAATATTCGAGAAATAACTGATTTACATATTAAAGAAAGATCTAGAATGTTAAACAACATAAGGAAACAATAAATAACATTTTTAAATTAAAATTCCGTACTTTGGATAAACAGTCATGGCAAGCATCAAACCCACACTCTTCGGGCCTGGAACGCGTGCTTTGACCATTCGGCCACTCAGCTCATTGGCTAAGTTTCTTTATGCGGCAATATTTATTTTTAGATGTTTACCTATTATTGCTAAGCTCAACTAAATATTTCATTTGTTAAGGCACTGACATATATTTACACAAATTTATATTCTTGTATTTTAAACCTGCATCTATTATTTTAAGCCTAACTTACTATTTTATTTGTCAGAATATTGAAATAGTTTTTTAGATCTTCATATACTTTTTCAAAGTCTAACTAACTAATTTTTTATTAAAGGATACTAAAAATAAGGTTCAAATGAAAATATTTCTGAAATATTTTTTCTTTTAATTGTTTGTGCTTCTATGGAACACTGAAGTTTGTTTTTTTTTTACAACTATAAATCTTTATGTATAAACTATCATCTTTAAATAAATTTCAAAGAAATGTAAATTATGTAGATTTATATTATATTAGAAATTGCTATTAATAAGAAGATAGTAAATAATTAACAAATACAGTTTACCTAAACATATTTTCTTCTCTGCAAAAATGTTTCTGTTCGTGACACGCTATCTTTTGAATATCACTTTGAATATGTCTGTTGATTAAATGCCACTAAGAAAATGTCTTTTAATCAACCTAAATATTTTTTTCTCTTGTACCAATAAAAAACTAAAATTTTCGTTTTAAATTAAAACGGTTTCTTCTCAAATATTCTTTATCTATAGAATATACTATCATTTCATTATTTCAGATCCATTAAATAGGAGCTAGTCGCTCTCAAATATATTTATACATTCATGTAGAAGAGATAAACACAACTTAACTGTAACTGAATTCGATTGTGTTGAAAAATTTTGAAATTCCAGCGACTAATAAACAATTATATAATATATATTGTAACTCATATAATACGTTGTATCAAATAATACAAACCACTGAAATATTAGTTCACTATTTTCCGTGGTTTTACTAGTATTGCGTTACAAGTCAAAAAGTCTTAAATGCAGAAAGTAAAATATTTTTCATCGTTTTTTTAAGATTATATAAATTCTGATCTCTATATATACACACATATTTCAGTGTATTAAACAAAGGACAATTTCACGTAACATTTATAAAATCTCAACACTTTTAAACGGTCATTTTCTACCAAAATTCATAAATACTTTTGATAATCTTACCGAATATATACTTTTTTCAGAACAATACATTTTATTTTAAATTTAATTATAAATTTATTCTAATTTGAAAACAAATCTTCCATAATCAAAAAAAATATTTAATATTTTTATAATTTTTTTAGAATCTCTATTGAAACTAAATTAATTTAAACTATTACAGTGCTTATGCTTTTATTTTTTTAAGATATTGGCATATTTTCAGATAAATTTATA
This sequence comes from Pardosa pseudoannulata, assembly GCA_032207245.1. Taxonomy (NCBI): domain Eukaryota; kingdom Metazoa; phylum Arthropoda; class Arachnida; order Araneae; family Lycosidae; genus Pardosa; species Pardosa pseudoannulata. Next base: position 110,408,822 of record CM063504.1, read on the forward strand.
TTCTTGTATTTTCAACCTTTATCTATTTTTAAGCCTAACTATTGTTTTTTTAAACATGTACTGATGCTGTAAGATAAATAATTTAAAATTTATAATTTACTTGAGTAATTTAGGAAAACTTCCTACTGGTTATACTTTAATTCAGATTTGAGTATTATTCTTCTTGTTACTTTATATCTTGATAGCAAAAAAAGGTCATTGATTACAAACAATTAAAAAATTATTGGTATTAGAAAATATAGTTAGTGCTCCTGGATAAAACAAATTAAAACTTTAAATAAAACACTTCATTTAGACGAAGAAACTAAAATGTACTGTTTGCAATATAAAAAATATATAATGATTTAAAAGAAATGTAATCAAAAAATGTATTAAATAACTATTGCTTTTAAACATATAGGGATATTGTAAGATGAATAAATTAAAGTATATACTCTACTTGAGTAATTTAGGAAAACCTCGTACTGTACCCTGGTTCAGATTTCAGTAATATTTATCTTGTAACTTTCGATCATGATAGGTATTAACATCACTAATTACAAAGAATTTAAAAATTAGAAAAATACAATTAGTGCCACCATATAAAACAAATTAAAACTTTAAGTAAAACACTTCATTTAGACGAAGAAACTAAAATGTACCGTTTGTGATATAATAAAATTGAAATCTTATGATTAAAAAGAAATGTAAGCAAAAATGTATTAAATAACTATTGTTTTTAAACATGTAGTGATGCTGTAAGATGAATAATTTAAATTTTATACTCTACTTGAGTAATTTAGGAAATCCTCATACTGGATATATTTTCATTCAGATTTGAGTAATATTTATCTTGTAACTTTCGATCGTGATAGGTATTAACATCACTAATTACAAACAATTTAAAAATTATTTGTTTTAGAAAATTACAATTAGTGCTTCCAGATAAAACAGATTAAAACTTTAAGTAAAACACTTCATTTGGGCGAAGAAACTAAAATATACTGTTTGTAGTTTTAGAAAAATCAAATCTTGTAGTTGAAAAGAAATGTAAGCAAAAAATGTATTAAATAACTATTGTTTTATAAAAATGTAGGGATGTTGTAAGATGAATAATTTAAAGTATATACTCTACTTGAGTAATTTAGGAAACCTCATACTGAATATACTTTGATTTAGATTTGAGTAATATTTATCTTATTTCGATCGTGATATGCATTAACATCACTAATTACAAACAATTTAAAAATTATTGGTTTTAGAAAAATACAGTTAATGCCTCCGGATAAAACAAATTAAAACTGTAAGTTAAAAACTTCATTCAGATGAAGAAAATAAAATGTACCATTTGAGATATAAAAATATCAAATATTATGATTAAAAAGAAATGTAAACAAAAAATGTATTAAATAACTATTGTTTTTTAAACATGTAGGGATGTTGTAAGATGAATAATTTAAAGTATATACTCCACTTGAGTAATTTAGGGAAACCTCATACTGGATATATTTTGATTCAGATTTGAGTAATATTTACTTGTAACTTTCAATCGGGATAGGTATTAACATCACTAATTACAAATAGTTAAAAAATTATTGGTTTTAGAAAAATACAGTTAGTGCCTCCGAATAAAACAAATTAAAACTTTAAGTAAAACACTTCATTCAGACGAAGAAACTAAAATGTATCGTTTATGATATTAAAAAAAATCAAATCTTATGATTGAAAAGGAATGTAATCAAAAAAATGTATTTTATCAGCTGCATGAAACAGCTAGATTCGATATTTCAAAATAACATATAAAATGCAAGCCTAGTTCCAATCAGGTATAAAGTAGAATCAGAGAATGCAATGCTTCTGAGAATTTTACTAACCTTACCTTTAGTATAGGCCATACTAATATTTATGAATGCAACGAACTTTCTTTAAATACTGAAGGGAGGTCTCTTACTTCGTGATTTAAGTAACTGCTTTCAAGTCTACGTTTAGGAATGTAAGAATATAAATGCGACTTACAGATTGTAATTCTGCAGTAACGCTTTTCTGACGTTTAGAATGAAATTTATTCCAGATTTATCGCATTTTCATTTTATCTTACAAAGATACATCTGAATAAGAAATATAAATAAAGTTCAAAGAGAAGGTAATATTGATTTTAGAGGCATGACTATATAAAAAATTTTATTAAAATTCAGGAAGATTTATTTTTATAATTTATACATTTAGAGCAGCTTTTACAACGTAAGATTATTTTGTTCTAAACTTATCAGGGAAGTGCTGCTTTATAACTTTTGTAAAAGAAAAGTCTATGAAGTAATTATTAAAGTAATTATAAAAAAAATCATACTATTAAAAATACCAAAGTATATCTTAAAAAAAAATGATAAAGTGTCAAAGGTATTACTCGTTATGTCTAAGGACATAGAACTAAAAACTGAGTTTTCGAATAAAGTTGTATAAATAATTATACCAATAAATTTCACAACACCGTAAAAGGGACAAAAACACTAAAAGTGTTTTTTTTCGAATTGAGTTATATAAATAATTATACCAATAATTTTCACAACACCGTAAAAGTGACAAAAACACTAAAAGTGAGATTTCGAATCAAGTTATATAAATAAAATACCAATAAATTTCACAACACCGTAAAAGAATCAAAGATACTACAGGAAATTTATTAAAAAAAGTAAAATCAACTTCCATTTATTAAGATTAGAAAGTTAATACCCATAATACAAGTAAAGCATTATAGTATCTATCAATAACAATGCAGTTGTGGGACAGATATCCAAGGTAATGGTTCAACTCTAAGCTAAAAACTCCAAACGATGGACAAATGTTTAGCGTGATGGCTTTTATAGTTCGTATAATTGAATTCCACTGTGGTATGGATATACGTATCGGTTTTTAACCCTGGGGTG
>CM063504.1:110411824-110416824 GCA_032207245.1 Pardosa pseudoannulata
GTTTTTAACCCCTTAACGTGCTCGCTAAACTGGCTAATTCATTGACACTCGAGAAAATTCGAGCGGAATTTGTACTTTATGTTGCTATAATTTTTCATACTTGAGTGCACATGAGAATTGAAAGTAACAATGTGAAAGCAAGAATGGTTTATTGATATTTATCATTTACATGGGATAGTAAGTTATAACACTTATTTATTCAAATATAAAATACATATTTGTTTCCTACGTAAAAGTATAAATAAGTATTTTTACTGATAATAATGTTTAATCTGAAATGGGAATTCGAATAGAAAGATAAAAAAAAAGTCGATATGCGTGTAATATTACAATATTTGACTATTTTTTACAGTGTTATCAAAATCGAAAATTGCAATAAAAAGTTTGATTATTTTTGTATTTTTGTAATTATCTTGGCAAGACGACTTGGCAATTGTGCTTTTTTACATTAAAAACCGATTTTTCCCATACCTTTTTTAAAAATTGTGCATTCAGGGGTCAATTGACTTTAACCGCTTGCCTCATTATAACGAGTTATCTCGTGTTGGTATGCATCGCATTTAATCAGCATCCCGAGAAAACTCAGGAGAAGCAGAATTTGTCAGTATGAATTATTTTATCACGGCTTTATTCGTCCTGGAGGAAATGAAAGAATATATTCAGCTTTGATTGGCAGTTTGCAAAGTTTTGTTGGTTTCGTGGTTCTTTTGGCCTGACTGGTCACGCGTTTTTCACGGATTAAAATATAACTAATTTCAGAAAATTATCGTGACTAGTTTTCTGCCACATTAGGAAGACCTAGTATTAGTCCTTTACCACTCAAGGCATTTCCCAGATGTTATTTGTGCTACAAAAAATAATCAAATCCAATAAGACAATGTACTATGTATCCCTGTAAACCAGATTTCAGAGGTAATCCAATAAGAAAAGAGGTCAGACACCAGTGTACAGAACGTCAGGTATCCCTTTGTGTTGCCCCTCGTTTCAAAAACTATCATATAAGGACTAATATTTAACTTCATCCCATTTGCCCAAGATAACACGGGATAGTAAACTAATATTAAAATTAAATGCTTTTACACCTGTAAAAATTTTTTAAAAAATATTTTAAAACCTACATATTTTATTTTGTTTCACTTTCTTGTATTTAAAAATAAAAAATGTGATAATTTTTTGCAAAATTGTAAGTTAAGCGTTTAAGCAGTAGGCCATTGTGTCATTATCCTTCATGTTTCAAAATGTAGACCGCAGTGCTTCAAACAAAACCAAATGTAAAAATAATGTTATGTTGGCCTAGTGTTTGAGAAAGAAGAAATTAAAACTCATTAAGAAACACATGGAAATCAGGTCTTGCTTAAATGATTTTATACAATTATCTAAATGCCTAAGGAAAAGAACCGGAATCAACTTATCATTTGCAGATATCGAAGAGTGGTCTCGAGTTTGCGTAGCCCTAAAAAACAATATGGCGAAGATATTTTTCAAAAGGTTTATCTCGCAAGCCGCGAGTGCCAGACGTTCACCTTCTACTCTTCTGGTAACAACCTTGTCCGCTCAAAAAATCCAAATGCCCTGCGGAGAAAAAAAACAAGGTTCCACTCCTAAATGGTGGGGGTCAATATCCCCCAAACTAACGGACCATTTGATTGGTTGGGAGAGGTCCGAAATTTCATTCTAGTTCAAACCGGTCCTGTTCTCGTATGTCTTTGATCTTGATTCAAGTAAAGAGGTAAAAAAACTGAACCGATTGTAACTTATTGTTACTGAAAATCTATCTAAATGTACAAATTTATTTATATATTGTATAATTCTATAAGTTAATATACATATAATACAAAAGACTTAACTTAAATTAAAACTACATATCCCCAAAGGATATAAAAAAGGCAGCGAGTCCCTCAACTACGTAAAAATATTTCTAAAATACTCGGAGTTGAATCACAGTTTTCGAAACTATTTGTTCCAACGTGCTCTACTCCAAAGTATATCACTAACACAGCTCGATTCCTTTCTCTTACCTGATGTCCAAATTCTCTCAAAAACTCGTTCGACCATGTCTTGTAGATTTTCCAAAGTCTCTACCAAGTAATCGATAATGCCCATCTCATTTTGATTGAAAATCAACTAAAAGCGATGCACCTTCCCAAGAAAAATCATGTTTTCAAATATACCGCATGCATTTGGATTCATACCTGAAAGTAAAAATAATAAAACAATCTTAAAACATTCGAACCAATTCTTTTCACTGCAGCCAATAAGTAGTACTTTCCATTCTTTTTATAAACTTGCATGCTGGAAATCAGAGTGAAAACCAAAAAAGATATAACAAGATTATCTTAAATAAACATATACGGAAAATCTTCAGAGAAGCAGATATGAAACGCTAAGTACGATAAATAAAGAAGGTCATCTTCGGATAGAAGAAGTCGCGAACTATCTGAGAGGAAATTAGATTTTTCCGGTGAGTAAGAAAGATAATGAGATAAAGTATCTTTGTAGTAATACATATGTCTGTTGCTTTCGAAAGGTTAAATAAGAAAGAAGCTTCTTTAAACGAAATAATTTAGAATAAGTAAAAATATAACAACTTAGTATTTCTAAACTCTACATACTTTGAATATATATATATATATATATATATATATATATATATATATATATATATATATATATATATATATATATATATATATATATATATATATATGCACTGACTTCCAAAAGTTATGCACAAAGTTGTAAAATGGAAAAAAAATCAAAAAATACTCCTTTGATTGACACAAAATTCGGCAGGAAAGTAGCATATACATTTATGCATAAAACAAAATCAATAATAATTGTATACAGAAATGAAAATAATATTCATTTTTTGTAAATTATTAGATGATGACATACTGAAGACATAAGCAGAATTATGTATAAAGTGAAAATAAACAACATAAAATGAAAAAAGGACTTTAATAGGCTATGTGATTACTTTACTCCTTAAATGTATGCAAAGTTTACATCTTGTGAATATGCTTTCAATTAAGTGGTCAACAACCACAGAAATAAGCAATCTCCATTCTTCTTGTAGAGCAGTTTCCAGCTCAATAAGAGTGGCTGGAGGTGAGAGACGTGAAGATACAGCACAGCCAAAAGTATTCCAATGATTTTCAATGGGATTAAGGTCGGGCGAATATGCTGGCCATGCCATACGTGCAATCCCTTCGCTTTCCAGGTAGTCATTAACGATGTCAGCTCTAAGGGGATGTGAGTTATGGTCCATCAAAACAAAATTAGGGCTAACTGCTGCAGCGTAAAATCTCACAATGTGTTCTAGGACATCATCTCGATAACGGATACCCGTCATAGAACCCCGTTTAAAGATGTGCAGGTTGGTGTGATATCCTAATGAAATCCCTGCCCACACCCTAATACTTCAGCCTCGAAATGTGTGATGTTCTTTATGTTTTGGGGCTGATTGCGTGTTCCTTGTTCATGCCCTATCCTTATAGGTTTGTCATCTCTCTCCAGAGCACATACTGATTCATCAGTAAACATGACAATGCCCCACATAGACACAGTTCAATCGCCATGTTCCCGGCACAACTTTAGTCGTGCCCCTCTTAATTGGGCGGATAGAAATACACAAACACGAGGTACCCGGGCATACAGTCTACTCATATGTAATCTTTGGGTTACAGTCGCTGGAGATATCGCCTTATGAAGGGAAGCTGTAACCATAGATGTCACACGTGTGAAGGTCGCTCTGCGTTTCCGATTGGCTAAAATAGCATCATATTGATTTTCCGCGGGGTTGTAACTCTTGGGCGACCGGCTCCGTGCCTTCGGATAACTGTCTGTATGGTTTGGAATTGTTTCTACAAACGTGAAATTACAGAATGATGAACGTCGAAGAAAAGAGGAATATCTGTTATCGACTGCCCGGCTTCAATGCGCCCCACAGCACGCTAGAGGTAGGAATCTTCCATTTGTCTTCTGGAAGTCAGAGAAACACGTATGTCTTGAAAACAAATTGTATGAAAGTTTTAAACACCTTCTATCAGCACTTGCAATCAACTTCTGTAACTTTTCTTAAAGCTGGCATCTTATAAGACTCATTTTTCTGCATATTGTTTTAATAAAACTGTGATTGGCTGTAACTAACATATTTGCATAATACCATCTACCTCTGTAGCGAATTGCATCATTGTTATCAACAATTATTCGTAGATGTACACTTTAAATTAAAGAACATCATTTCCTGTTTAATACTTTCAAATGTAATATAATTTTCGAAAATAATTTAACAAATGTTGCAAAATATATTTTTTTTTATACTCTGCAGTTTCCTGTCACCAAACGATGGCAGAATTGAAGAGCGCTGCTTTTCGACATCGGTGTTCCCGGTTTAGGATCCAACTTCTAGCATGGATGTTCGTAGTCACTTGGAATCGAATTTAAGAAGTAGGTCAAGGTCTCATTAGAACTAATGAGCAAAGTAGTAGACTATAGAGCTCCAACACAAAACAAACCAGTTTGCTAACAATGAACCCAGTATATATATATATATATATATTTATATATATATATATATATTTATATATATATATATATATATTTTTATATATATATAATATATATATATATATATAATATATTTATATATATATATATATATATATATATTATATATATATATATATATATATATATATAGCCATAAAACAAGTATATACTCTTTACTGTAATAAAAAAGGACGAAAGTTTAAATTCGATATTTTCGAACATGTGAAGACTATTTTATTCTTTTGGAGGTGTTGGTGAAAATATTAACTGCGATAATTAGAGATTTATATCAGGTTGGATCGCTTGCTTAACGACAAAAAGGGCTTGGTTTGTTTAGTTTAGAGCACTACGGTGTTCTTCTTGAAACACAAGTGATAATAAGACATGTACCTACAGCTTAAAGCCGATTCCGAATGTCTATGAAAATAAATGCCTGAGTGGGATTCGAA
>CM063504.1:110426824-110446824 GCA_032207245.1 Pardosa pseudoannulata
TTAACACCAGAACGCCACAAGAATATAAAAAATTTTCAGTTTACTATATATAGTTATTCTTTATAGTTTAGTAAAATAAGTCCAGCTAAAGAGCAGTGTCGCCTGAAACGGTAGAGGTTTCCATGACATATTAAGTCCAAATAACACAATAAGCGAATTCATTAATATACTCGTTTTAATCTATCTAGATTCAATTATCCCGGATTTCAATAAAACTTTCCATCTGTGAAATAAACCAATCTGTATTAAAACAAAACTTTCTGGATGTGGGTGACGCAGCAAAACATTGAGTACTTGAATATTACTATGAATTAAGGTATAGCTTTTAATGTGTTTCAGAATTCATTGTATTTGTAAACCACTGTTCATTCGTAACATTAATCTTTTAAATCTACGTAAAACCTATAAATTGTGTATATTTCAATCCACTTGTAGCGACCACAACCCAATTAATTAAATTACGTATCACTTTCCATCTGCTTAACTGCAATCAATTGTACTTTCAATCAAATTTCTAGAGAGTCGTTGAAATAAACTAATCTCTATACACACTTCTTAAAATGGGTTACTCAGACAATTACCGAGTTTGTAATGAAACGGGGATTAATATGAATTAAACAATGACTGTAAATGGATTTCATAATGTCAGGCATTTAGCTACTTCAAGTGACATACATTGCATAAAATTCCTAAAAAACGATAAATCTTATTGTCACTTTATTTGACACTTAATGATTACCCCCTTATTTTAATCTCATTAACATTTCGTAGAGAAAGTATTGAAGTTTCTAAGAAAATTATGTCAGTTTATTGGATTTGCAATAAACGGTCTTTATTTCATTAGCATTTTCCGAATAGGAGTGGGAATAAGGGACGATTAGCTGAATCCTCAGTAAAGCATATTTAATATTCTTGAAAGTAACTGATGATGCAGAGCACCCCCTTGAGGTTAATAAAGCTTTATTGGAGTTATTTAAATAACTTGGCATTCCTCAGGTAATGATACAAAGTTATATAAAGACTTTATGCATAATGCTTGTTTCATGTTGTTTCGAAGGTATTGAACATTGCATATAGATAATGTAGCCAGCATGCTATAAGATTATGTAAATATGTAACTCATTAGGGTGGTTCGATAGGGATTAATTAAAATAGAAGTTAATTGCTCAGACTTATAAATAAATCTAAATAATAGTAATGGATTAAAAATTGTTTAGTGATATTTATTGCGAAGTGAAACTAAAAGTGAAACGAAAGAAATAAAATTTTTTATTTTACTGAAAATTATATTTATTTCATATTATAAAGAATTGACTATTTACATTAACTATTCAGTAGTCTGAAGTATACAGCAAGTCTATAAAACACTTTTTCAATTTTGTGTCTTACATATGTAATATATCAAAATTATTTGACTTTAATATTTCCTTACAAACCTCCTCTTTAACTTTCTAATTCTTTAAAATCTTTTTTTCCCAACCTCTAAATGTCTTAATCAAAGGAGCGTCTTCGAATTAAAATTCTTTCGATACAATTCCCAAAGTTTTTTGTTCTACAGATGTATATTTTTTGTCTATTCAATACGTTTTCCAGCTCTCGCCGGCAAATGGCTCCACGTTTTTTCACGATATTAACACTTAGTTCGCTGACTAAGTTTCTTTTACCTTTGGAAAATCCTTTCTGACTTCGCTTTTGGGGTCACTTCTGTTCGAGCAGAGTGATTTTTGTGTCTTGCACTTGTCTGTCGTGACTAGTAAAGATGTCCATTTTAGCAGCTCTAAAATAAAGTTTTAATTAGACTTGTGCCTGTCTCTTTCAAAAGTCCGACAGTATCGTTATTTCTGTTAGCTGATTAAGGTTCTCCTTGCCTAGTAGCCCGGGCAAGTAAAATGACAGCTACATAATTATTGTGACTAGAAGAAATAATTTGTTGCACACACACACACACACACACACACACACACATATATATATATATATATATATATATATATATATATAATATATATATATATATATATATATATATATATATATATATATATAGTATATATATATATATATATATATATATATATATATTGGATATAGCGTACTCAACTCTAAGTGAGCTGAAAAAAGGATAGCTGAGGCCTACGTGCAGACAACAGATCTTTATTAGAAAACACATTGTTAAAGTTATGATGAAGACATGAAGAAAACGTTGAATACCTACAAATGAAATAATGATCCTTGCAGGAACCAGCTTCCTAATCGGTTGGAGAGAAAAAGGGGAGGGGGAGGACACTATCCGTCGCTAGCCTCTACGTTCTAGGCTATGAGTTTACAGGAGACTCGATCAGTCAAAAATTCTCTCTCTGGGCCATGAACTCCGGTCTTTTATATCGTTGTCTGACCACAAATATCCATCTCGGCTGATCGGTCATCTGATTGATGACGATCATCCATCTGTAGAGCAGGTGCAAGCCAAGGGAAGTTTGCAGTAATCGGGGGCAATCTCGCAGATCATTAATCGATGTCTTCGGACAAAACTTTGGAGAACAAGGCTGCTTCCCTTATAATGTAGAGGATTTCTGCCGTGTGAAACTCGTTCTTCGGGATGCCATTGAAGCTAACATTGGGAACATTTCGCCAGCATCCTAATGAATTTCTCAGACAGAATGATTGAGATGGTCCTCGGTGATAACAATCCTCTATTCAGCATCTTATTCTGTGCGAAACAACGTCCTTTCTCTAGGTAAAGAAGAGCTCAGTTCAAGTGGTCACAAAATCACGGTTGCTATTTTTCTACGTTTTGCCGGTTTTTCTCACGGTCGTAGATAGGTCTGTATCTGAAAATTTCATGTAACGAGAATTCGTTACAATATACATGTAACTTTTGCAAAACTTTTGCTGTTTATAAGAATAAAATGTACTTTTGTTATCAAATATATAACCAAAATCGATTAAATTATGTAATACTAAAACTTTCGCAAACCTTTTGCTATCAATATATTTAAAAATGTACTTTTGTTATCAAATATATAACCAAAATCGATTAAATTATGTAAAAATATAATTAGTAATATAGTAAAAAAAAGGGATAAACATAAGTTTTAAATAACAGTTTTAAAACATGTACATACCTCAATCTTTGTAGGAAAAGATGCATATTTGTCACATATATTTATTCGTATATCAGCCTAGTGACTTAATTATTAATAAAAATAATTAAAAATAAGTAAAAAATATATGATCTTTTTTTTATTTTAAACCGGATTGTAACTGAAAGAAATTCGAAAAAGAAGTTTAAAAGACAAATTATATAAGAATACGATATGAATTATTCTATACAAACAATAGTACTTACTTAAACTACAAAATAACAAGTAATTTTTCACATAACTTGAGAAAAATACAGATAATCACTAAAATAAGATTCCCTTCTCTAAATGTACAAAATAAACATCCTATAAATTAATATGATAAGTTGTACTAATCCTTAAAAAATTATCATATAAATCATTACAATGATAGTGTTTCTAAAAATATTTTATATTAAAACTTCGCTTACTAAAACGTGATATATTTTTGTATATATTATATTTTTAGTGTTAGATTAGACTTTCCTATCGTGGCCATTAGCACTTAAAAGGATGAAAACTTTTTTATAATTTACGCGATGTTCACATCGATTCTACATGTTTAAAATTACACAGTAATTACATTTTTTTTAAATGGGGTTGATTTAAATTCTCAAAAATAATTTTCGTAAATTCTTACTACTTTGTGTTAAAAATTCAATTACTAAGAATTATTTGAAACGATCATCAGGTACCGTAAATCATTTACGTTATTGGAGTTAGCTTTTTCTCTTCAACACATTTTTCTCAAAACAATCTTGGGACAGAATTCCCTCTTGTTATATTACGTTTTCCCCGGGAGTCATTCGTTCCCTCTTATAATTAAATTTCTCATAATTTTCAAAAAATGTTTTTTCCTAAAATTAGTGTAAATGGGTAAATGTTCAGTTTAAACGTAAATAAGAGATTTTCAGCAGTAGGGAACTAAAGGAAACATAACGTTTTTTATTCTGTTTTCTCTCTGAGTAATTAAATTCAATTTCTTACAAAAAACATTTAAATATTAAACTTTAAATCAGACCTAATTCAATGGTTAAAGCAAAAGTCAGTTAATAAAATATTTTCTAATAAAAATAATGAGATACCTGTTGTAACATGTAACCTTAATATTTTTTTCACTTTTTCTACAGTTGACAAGCTCAATCGCATTTTCAGATAAAACCGTTTATATATATTAAACATCTCTTCCATTCATTGCAATTTTTATCCCCTTGAAGATATGTACTCAAAAAAAGAAAATTTTAGTAATGCCATTTACAGAACGTTATGATACCCATGTTAAAAATTCAGTGAACCATTTCTGATTCACGACAATTGAATTTACAAATTAACATTCAATCATATTTACACAGCTATTAATTTTATTTAGTTACTTTGGCCAAATATCTTTAAGGTCTTGATTATAAAATTGCTGCATAGCTTGTGACGGGAAAGATTACATCCAGTGATCACTAAAAGCAAATTGGGGAATTTAGTACTCAACTTATGGTAATTCTTTCATAAGTCCTTAATTTAGTGTGAATTCCTACTAATTGCTTTAAACTTTATAAATAGACCAAACTTTTTACCCCTTCCCTTAAGCTAGTAGGGTAAGAAACCCTACCTTCGATGTTAGTAGCTAGATTACAAGCTGGAATGATTTACAAGTAGTCTACTGATGCTAAGAAAAACGTTCATTGATGTAACATTTTGTTACAGTTAGGTAAAAACACACTATTGCAAACATAAAGTTCTATACAACTTTCAAACAAACCTTTTTTGCTTACACCATGCATAATTATTATTCTAAGAAAATGCGACTTTAAGTATGCTGTAAAAAACAAGCACTGGTCAAAACTACTTCAAATTTGAACTGGATATACTCGAAGAAAGGGGAAAGAATATATATATATATATATATATATATATATATATATATATATATATATATATATATATATATATATATATATATATATATATATATATATATATATATATATATATATATATATATATATACATATATACATATATATATATATATATATATATATATATATATATATATATATATATATATATATATATATATATATATATATATATATATATATATATATATATATATATATATATATATATATATATATATATATATATATATATATATATATATAGTATATATATATATATATATATATATATAAATATATATAGTATACATATAACATATATACATACTTATATATATACATATATATACATTATATCATTATATATATATATATATATTATATATATATATATATATATATATATATATATATATATATATATATATATTTATATATGTATATGTATATATGTATATATTATATACTATATATATATATTTATATATATATATATATATATATATATTATATATATATATATATTATATAAATATATATATATATATATATAACTATATATATATATATTTATATATATATATTATATATATATATATATATTATATATATATATATATATAATATATATATATATATAGTATATATATATATATATGTGTGTGTGTGTGTGTGTGTGTGTGTTAGAAAGGGTTGCTCAGTAACTGTATTTCTTGAGTAAAACTATTACCTTTCATATTACCTTCAGTAAACTGTTACCTGTTATTATCATCTCTATAGTCTGTTTGGGTGCAATGATCAAATACTTAATACTCAATACAATGATCAATACACTTTTATACACTTGCAATACACTTGTCCCACTGTTATGTCTACTTCTTTAAAAAAGCATGAAGAATTCCGATTTTATACATGTTTTTCTACACCAATTCCACAGATTTTATGTATGCTTTTTTGATTTTCGAAAATGGCATTCTTAATAGATCCTTGAACTTGAGGAAATACTCAGTAATTAGCCGTTGCAAGGTGTGTCTTTATGGTGTGATATGATATATGTATTGACTTCAATAAAACATGTACTCTGCGACTAGTAATATGTGTCTTTGCATTATCATGAATAAAAACCATTCTTTAGCTATAGACTCGTGTTTCTGACTTATATTACTTTCCTTAAATCATGAAAGCGGTATGAATTCTTCACAGTATTTCTGAGTTGCACAATATACTGGTAAATTATAGTTTCGTAGCCGTGCACTTGTTCGATTATATTCTGGGTAAGAGGTGTTAAATGTCTTACTTAAGTTCTTAAAATTTTGACTTCTTTACTTATCTTTCTTAAATTTCCTTATATATACGTGTATTTCCGACGCTGTTGCATCATGAAAATCTGTGCGCATCAGATTAAATGTGGCCGATGCCGATTTTTGAAAACAAATACAATATTTATTCAAAGAAAACATCTAAGATCATTTCTGATTCAATAAATGGATTTAAGTATAAATACCATTATAAAACCTTGTCTTCAAACATCTGACACAATATGGCATATCATCCCCATACGATCAACACTTTAATTTAATTTGTTAATACAGTCACAAACAGTTATTTTGTTCAACAAATTATTTATTATAATCAGCATTTTCTTAGCAACAAAAATGAACATTAATATTTATTGAACACACTGCTTATGTTCTGTTTTGATTGATTCGACTCTTACATCACACAAATAATTTTTATCTACGTACTGTATTCAAAACAAGTTTTTAATTAATGTTGTCATTTTAAACAAAGTGATGTCAAAAATAATTAAATATTTGTATACAAATATATTTTTAATCATTTTTCACTCAATTGTATTTATTTCATAAACAGACATTCACACTAGCCTGCTACATTCATAGTACCTATTCTCATTTGACACTCAATTTTGTTACATATTTTTGTTATAATACTCTAAAAATGCAGATGACCGTAAAAATACCATAGCCATTAATACATAGGAGCACTTTTATTTAAAACTCAACTAGGAAAAGTTAATCTCCCTGGAAAGAATATTTTCCCTCATTTATAAAAATTAAAAAGATCAACAAAGATATTATGTGCTCTGATTCTTTCGAGTAACGAAACTATTTAAAAAGTATCGACACCATCATACTAAAAATAAGCTGAAAATTTCAAAATAAACACATTTATTTTATTCTTTTAGGAGTAACTTTTATTAAGTTCATTATCACACCATTGTTGAATGATTTATTGCTCTGTTAATCAATAACTTATCTCCCTAGTTCCTTTTATGCCCACTTCCTGTTCATCTTGTCTATTATTTATCTTATCAGCGTGTGTCTTTGTCTGGGAGGGATAACTATTGTTCCGGGACTTTAATTTTTAAAAGGATTTATGTTTTATTGCACAGAAGAAAGATACGTGTGATATATATTTTTTTATTGAAATGATTGATAAAGTGTTGAATTGGAGTTTCCTGTAATGTGTCTATTAATTTTTACTGTTGGTTTTATCGGTGACAAGTGTAAATGTGTAATAATTGTGCTATACTTAACGAATGTCAGCTGCTCTACTACTTTAAAAATAGTTGAAGTAATAATCAAAGTATATACCGTGTTTACCTGTGTTTAAGACATATTATCATTCCGATAATTTAGGGTAAAAAAGGAAGGTAATATGTATTACAAGAAATAAGTATTAGAGAATATTTATACTGTCACGTGTAGTCATCAAATAACAGATCAGTAAATACAGATTATCAAAGAAAAAAACAAAATTGAAAAACTGTTATTCAATAGAAGTATTCAAGAGTATGTATTTAATTATTTAGTTAGCAGGACTAACTATCCACTTTGTACATATACTTTTCTACTAATCACCTTATTCCAATTTTCTTTTGTGTATTACATTACTTGAACGTTAAATGCTACAATCTAGCCCTATTTCTTCTCTATTTTAGTAGCAACTTACTTGTTGCCACAAAAAAACTACACCGGATTGTTGAATATATTACAGAATATTGATGAAAATAGAAAGTACATCTTCATATTAAATATATCCTAAAGGAGGAGGTGACATCATTTCAGAGCCTATAGTCATTCCATGGTAGTTATTCACAGAACAATGGTCGATTGATTGATCGCTACTCTTCGGTAGACTTCTGCGGTTTGAATCGTGTCACTGGCATGGATGTTCGTAGTCGTTTGGAATCAACTTTAAGCAGTAGGTCCCGGTCTCATTATCCTTCGTGGGCAAAACAGTAGACAATAGCACTCCAAATCAAACCAAAGAGATAATTTCAGATAACCGATAAAACGATTTAATGTGATGAATAACTATGAATCCATTCTTAAAGAACATAATCATTAAAGATTGTTTTAAAAAGCATAAAACATTCATAAAGATTTTCAGCTTGATTCGTTGTGTCCATGTAGCAATAGATTTATAAGCTGAAACATAACATAAATATCAAATTTGATTAGAGCGTTATAGATCAAATTTGATTAGAGCAAAATATTATATTTCATCTAAAATATAATATTTTGCATTCATCTTGTAATCTTGTACATTTTCATTATACAGTGCTAAATACCGTGTTGTTATAAAATCAAATAGTTTTAAAAATGCTTAAATCCTTAAACTTTGCAGCCCAATGTTATGTCTACTTTTTTAAAAAAGCATGACGAATTCCGATTTTATACAGTTGTTTCTAAACCACCTCCACAGATTTTATGTATGCTTTTTTGCTTTTCGAAAATGGCATTCTTAATAGCTCCTTGAACTTGATGAAATACTCAGTAATTAGCAGTTGAAAGGTGTGTCTTTAGGATGTGATATGATGTCTGTATTGTCTTCAAAAAACATGTACTGTGCGACTAGTAATATTTGTCTTTGCATTATCATGAATAAAAACCATTTTTTAGCGATAGATGCGTGTTTTTGACGTATATTACTTTCCATAAATCATCGGAGCGGTATGAATTCTTCACAGTATTTCTGAATTTCACAATATACTGGTAAATAAAAGTTTCGTAGTCGTGCACTGGTTTCATTATATTCTGGGTAAGAGATGTTAAAAGTCTTACTTAACTTCTTAAAGTTTTGACTGCATTTCTTATATTTTTATATTTCCTTATATATACATATATTTCCTTATACCATCAAAAACAGACGCTTTTGCATCATGAAAAGCTGTGCGCATCAGATTAAATGCCGATTTTTGAAAACAAATACAATATTTATTCAAAGAAAACATCTAAGAACATTTCTGATTCAATAAATGGACTTAAGTATAAATGCCATTATAAAACCTTGTCTTCAAACATCTGACACAATATGGCATATCATCCCCATACGATCAACACTTTAATTTAATTTGTTAATACAGTCACAAACAGTTATTTTGTTCAACAAATTATTTATTATAATCAGTATTTTCTTAGCAACAAAAATGAACATTAATATTTATTGAACACACTGCTTATGTTCTCTTTTGATTGATTCGACTCCTACATCACACAAATAATTTTTATCTACGTACTGTATTCAAAAGAAGTTTTTAATTAATGTTGTCATTTTAAACAAAGTGATGTCAAAAATAATTAAATATTTGTATACAAATATATTTTTAATTATTTTTCACTCAATTGTATTTATTTCATAAACAGACATTCACACTAGCCTGCTACATTCTTAGTACCTATTCTCATTTGACACTCAATTTTGTTACATATTTTTGTTATAATACTCTAAAAATGCAGATGACCGTAAAAATATCATAGCCATTAATACATAGGAGCACTTTTATTTAAAACTCAACTAGGAAAAGTTAATCTCCCTGGAAAGAGTATTTTCCATCATTTATAAAAAATTAAAAAGTTCAACAAAGATATTATGTGCTCTAATTCTTTCAAGTAACGAAACTATTTAAAAAGTATCGACATCATCATACTAAAAATAAGCTGAAAATTTCAAAATAAACACATTTATTTTATTCTTTTAGGAGTAACTTTTATTAAGTTCATTATCACACCATTGTTGAATGATTTATTGCTCTGTTAATCAATAACTTATCTCCCTAGTTCCTTTTATGCCCACTTCCTGTTCATCTTGTCTATTATTTATCTTATCAGCGTGTGTCTTTGTCTGGGAGGGATAACTATTGTTCCGGGACTTTAATTTTTAAAAGGATTTATGTTTTATTGCACAGAAGAAAGATACGTGTGATATATATTTTTTTATTGAAATGATTGATAAAGTGTTGAATTGGAGTTTCCTGTAATGTCTCTATTAATTTTTACTGTTGGTTTTATCGGTGACAAGTGTAAATGTGTAATAATTGTGCTATACTTAACGAATGTCAGCTGCTCTACCACTTTAATAATAGTTTAAGTAATAATCAAAGTATATACCGTATTTACCTGTGTTTAAGACATATTATCATTCCGATAATTTAGGGTAAAAAAAGGAAGGTAATATGTATTACAAGAAATAAGTATTAGAGAATATTTATACTGTCACGTGTAATCATCAAATAACAGATCAGTAAATACAGATTATCAAAGAAAAAACAAAATTGAAAAACTGTTATTCAATAGAAGTATTCCAGAGTATGTATTTAATTATTTAGTTAGCAGGACTAACCATCCACTTTGTACATATACTTTTCTACTAATCACCTTATTCCAATTTTCTTTTGTGTATTACATTACTTGAACGTTAAATGCTACAATCTAGCCCTATTTCTTCTCTATTTTAGTAGCAACTTACTTGTTGCCACAAAAAACTACACCGGATTGTTGAATATATTACAGAATATTGATGAAAATAGAAAGTACATCTTCATATTAAATATATCCTAAAGGAGGAGGTGACATCATTTCAGAGCCTATAGTCATCTCATGGTAGTTATTCACAGAACAATGGTCGATTGATTGATCGCTACTCTTCGGTAGACTTCTGCGGTTTGAATCGTGTCACTGGCATGGATGTTCGTAGTCGTTTGAAATCAGCTTTAAGCAGTAGGTCCCGGTCTCATTATCCTTCGTGGGCAAAACAGTAGACAATAGCACTCCAAATCAAACCAAAGAGATAATTTCAGATAACCGATAAAAAGATTTAATGTGATGAATAACTATGAATCCATTCTTAAAGAACATAATCATTAAATATTGTTTTAAAAAGCATAAAACATTCATAAAGATTTTCAGCTTGATTCGTTGTGTCCATGTATCAATAGATTTATAAGTTGGAACATAACATAAATGTCAAATTTGATTAGAGCGTTATAGATGAAATATAATATTTTGTATTCATCTTGTAAACTTGTACATTTTCATTATACAGTGCTAAATACCGTGTTGTTATAAAATCAAATAGTTTTAGAAATGCTTAAATCCTTAAACTTTGCAGATTTATAATTTTTATGTACATTAATATGCAAACATGCTACGTTTAACTATCAATATTTTTGCCTTACATTGAATAGATATTATTGTTTAATATCTTGTGAAATATAATCTCTTACTAACAAATCATAATGCAAATGATAATAAAAATAACATTATAAGAGAATTTTCCATACAATGCGCGTAATCTATCTTGAATAAAAAGTATATCTTCAAAGAGAAGATAATAATTAATATATATATATATATATATATATATATATATATATATATATATATATATATATATATATATATATATATATATATATATATATATATATATATATATATTAACGCTTTATAAATTTGCAGCTCTTAGTATAAATAAACTTTAATCACATTATAATGCTAAAATTCATTATAGATTAAATAAGTATGCAAAATAAAAATATAAAATATAATTTTAAAAACTTGTGTAAATGTGTGAAACCTTTTTTATTTTAATACTATTTAAATGACATCATGTAAATTTAATTCACTGTTTAAAATTGAAGTTCGTCGACTATTTAATATACTATAAACAAAATAAGAATGGATGCATTTTTCAAAGCATATTCTTTGCATTTTTACTTGAAAGAAATTTGTTCAACAAAAGGAGATACAGTTCACTCTAGTTAAATCCTTCCGATTTGAATCTCTGTTATTTAAATCCCATTTTTATTTTAAATAAAAGGAAATTTTAAGTAATTTTCTAATTCTTAAAAGCATTAAAGCAGTAAACAAAGACAAAAAGATTTCAGATTCACCTAAACAATGAAGTCTTATAAAACGGTTTTCCTATATCGTATTCAAAATAATGAAGAATATTCTATAGAATGTATTTGGTGTAAAGGAAAAGAACATAGAACATTTTCAAACAATTAATAATTAAAGCTCTAAAGTAATTAATAATATCTCATTTATTTTATCTGCACAAATATATCTTTAACGTTATATGTAATTTTTTATTTAAATAGGTTAAAAATTAAATTTAATTGTGTTTCACTTTAAAATCCAGAATGGTATTATCACTTTCTGTATTTATTTTATTTTCAGGCATTTATAATTATCATTTATAATAAAAAATCGTAAAATGTACTCGATAACGCTTAATTTTTTTCATTATTCAGCAAGAGAATGAAATATTTCACTACAGAACTCAATTAGGTAAAACATAAATCCATTTAAGGAGGTTGGGGAATTAAGTGCTTAACGCCACTACTAATTCCGAAATGGAAAATCTTTTCTTATAAGGCTAACGTAAATTTTTCTAAAAGAAATCCTCGAAGAATAATTTCCATGTATTTTCTTAAATATAAATATCATTGAACCTATATATTTCAATGCATAAATCCTTTTCTTTTCATGATTTTATTTACGTACATTAAGTATGCAAAAAAAAGGGTAAAATTATTCGAAGTCATGTGAAAATAAAATACTTTTTTTTTAAATTAAATTCCATTTGCTAAACTTTTTCTTTATTTTATATATTTTCCCAGCAATTACATTAAAAATTAAAATATTTCAAGTAATTTATTTCATTTGATAAAGTTTGAAACATATATTCAAAGACTTTTTGTTTGTTGCTTGATTTTCTTTTATGTTTATTTGACGTTTTCATTTTATCCATTTTAATTTGGCAAGAGCTTTTATTTTCAATTTAGTTAAGCCAATTCTATATCCATTTTCTAACTCCAATATCTTTCCGTCGATCGCATTGTTATCTTCTGAGAAGTAGTATTATACGCTTATATCATTTGACTAAAAATATTTTTTTAAATATACTTGTTGTCTCTAAATGACTGTAAATAAAACCTAGGGGATTTACTGTTAGGTAGTGTAACCGCACACCATGATATTTAACCCTTTTATTGCTTTCAATTATACATCAGAAAAATTATATTTAAATTAATGTGTTATTCGTTTTATAACAAGAAGTTAATTTATCTTCAGTATTGTTTCTACTGTTAATGTAATGTAGTGTAAAAACAAATTTGTATCATGGTATAATTTAATAATATATATATACATATATATATATATATATATATATATATATATATATATATATATTAATATATATATACATGTATAATATTTATTGTCTGAAATTGCTCTAGAATGCTCTTTTCATATTTTTTTGCATTAAAGCTAAAAAATTAAGTAAAATATTACTTTTTTAAATAAAGATTGTCAAACATCTACTATCAGCAATAATGCGTTTTGCTTCGAACACATATTGTTTTATGTAATATAGAAATGAACGATTCAGTAAGATAATATAGCCTCAAAATTGTTAAAAAAGAACTATAATTTTTTTTGCAAATTGTATAGAAAGAACTTCTTGAACGAGCTCTGCAACTCAGAAATACTACATAATTTTATTTACCTATTTAAACACAAAGGTTGCCTGTATTCTGTTCAATATAGAGCTTCAAAAAGCTGTCCGAGATTCTAATATAATCACCAGAGGTACTAATTTTAATAGAATCATTCTCTTATTGTCCTTTGATGATGAATACTTAGAAAAGTCTTTGCAATAGTTAAACAAAATGATGTTTATAGAATTCAATATAGTTATGAAATATATTACATATAGTTATGAGGTACGTACTTTATTACTTATAGATTTTTATTACGTAGAGTTAACGATATAATATTACATATATTTTATAGTTATGAAATATATATATATATATATATATATATATATATATATATATATATATATATATATATATATATATATATATAAATATATATATATATTATATATATCTATAAATACTATATATATATATATATATATTATATATATTATATATATATATTATACATAAATATGTATAAAAGTTTATATATTATAACTCTATAAATTTAGAGCTCTTAGTATAAATAAACTGTAATATCATTCACATTTAAACTCTAAAATTCATTATATGTTAAATAAGTCTGTAAAATAAATAACAAAAAATAATTTTTAGTACTTTTGTAAATGTCTAAAACCTTTTATTGTTTTACGTTTGTTAAAATGACATCACGCAAGTTTAATTCATTGTTTAAAATTGAAATTCTTCAACTATTTAATATAATATAAATAAAATAAAAATGAATGTATTTTTCAAAGCATATTCATTGCATTTTTACTGGAAAGAAATTTGTTCAACTAAACTAGATACTGTTCACTGTTATTAAATCCTTCTGCATTGAATTTCGGATAATTAAATCCCATTTTTTGAAACATTAAAGGAACTTTTAAGTAATTTTCTACTACTTAAAAGAATTACAGTGATAAATAAAGACAAAGAGATTTCTGATTCACCTAAAGAATGAAGTCTTGTAAAACGGTTTTCCTCTATAGTATTCAAAAGACCAAGAATATTCTAAAGTACTTATTTGGTGTAAAGAAAAAGAACATGGAACATTTTCAATAAAGGAAACTTTCAAACAATTAATAATTAACAGCTCTAAAGTAATTAATATTTTATCATTTATTTTAATCTTAATTACACAAATATATTCCTAACCTCATATGAAAAGTTGATGTAAATCGGTTAAAAATTTAATTTTGATTCATTTCAATAGATTTAAAGGACCAGATATTGTCAAAGTTAATAAGGTCGGCCGTATAGATGGCTGGGACACCTTTTTAGATATGAAGATTCTATATCAACGAAACAAGTGACCTTCTCAAAAATTGAAGACAAGATAAAAAGAAAACCCCCTACCAGGTGGATAGATTCTGTAGAGAGGTATTTAAGAAAACTGGGAGTCTATCATTGACGATCGATAGTCTTTGATAGAGTCAAGTGGTAGAAGCTCATTAACACGGCCTTGTCCAGTAACAGCCTGTAGTGCTGAAGAAGA
This sequence comes from Pardosa pseudoannulata, assembly GCA_032207245.1. Classification (NCBI taxonomy): domain Eukaryota; kingdom Metazoa; phylum Arthropoda; class Arachnida; order Araneae; family Lycosidae; genus Pardosa; species Pardosa pseudoannulata. Next base: position 110,442,140 of record CM063504.1, read on the forward strand.
AGAAAAAACACAAAGGTTCCTTGCTTCTTTAACTATTTTAAAAGCCTTATAAAAAAGAAAAATTATTTATTTATAAATTCCTACAATACTTTAAACAAATGCTACTAATATATAACTAAAATAAATTAGGATATTAGTTCTTTCGAATTGATTCAAATTAATAAATTTAAATTAATTAAGCTTCAAAAGTAAATATTTTTCATGACATTTCTAAAGTAAAATCATATTAATTACCCCCTTTTCTATTATCAACAAAATACTGCGGAAATGTGTTCAAAATATATTGTTAAGAATGTTGTAAACATGCAATGTGTATGGTATCTCACTAAATTGGCAAGATAGTTTCTTAGCGACATTTGTTGCCGATTCCACTTTTGACAATTTGTTACAAAATTCTCGAGTAAAGTTAATTGATTGAATAGACTTTGGCTAAGACAAAGACAATAACAAATTATTAACACGCCAAATGAATCACAATTACAACGTATGGAGATAAAACTTGGCAGCAATTTGGCGAACATTTTCAGAGCAATACGGAGAGCATTAACACATATCCTTCTTTCACCAGATCTGAGCGAGAACTGATTTTTGTATAAGAACTCAAGGCAACTTTATATAGCTTTCAGGTTTCTAGAAATTTCCACAAGCTTCTAGTATAATTGAGAAAAACTGGGTCAGCAACAAAAGTCGCTAAGTCACCAATATCTCGCCAATTTGGCAAGATACCAAATAAATTACTTGTTTGCAGCATTCTTAATAATAGTTTAGAAATAACACATAAAGAGTGAAAGCAGAACATACGAATTAGTTCGAAAGGTACATCTTTAAAAACATTACTTTATTAACTCGCCAAATGAATCCCAATTACAACGGATGGTGATAAAACTTGGCAGCATTTTGGCGAACCTTTTCAGAGCAATACGGAGAGGATTAACACATGTCCTACTTTCACCAGATCTGAGCAAGAACTGGCATTTTATGAGAACTCACGGCCCCTTTATATAGCTTTCAATTTTCTAGAAATTTACACAAGCTTCTAGTATAATCCAGAAAAAGGGGGTCAGCAACAAATGTCAGGAAGTCGCCAATATCTCGCCAATTTAGAAATATACCAATTAAATTACATATTTAACGCATTCTTAATAGTATTTTAGAAATAACACCTTAAGAGTGAAAACAGAACATACGAATGTGTTCGCAAGGTACATATTTAAAAACAACAAAATATTTCAAATGGTTGGATTTGTAAATAGAGGTTTCTGATTAAAACACATTTTTAAATGCAATTTTTTTATCGATACTTTTTTGTGACATACGATATAGTAAATTTAAGTTATTAATTTCCCAAAAATGTTTCGTAATACTCACTGTCCCCGGAGATGTTTTTAAGTGATCAGTTTTTTTAATCTAAGAGATGACGGAATTATATACTGCGTTTTCGCTTTCTTCCGTATTTACGACCATCATTTGGACCTGGGAAAGCACCACAAATAGATGACAATTGTTTTTTCTTTCGCTACTGAGCAACAAAATGAAATATCTCACTGCAAGTCTGAAATTAGGTAAAACATAAATCCATTAAAGGAGCTTAGGGAATTAAACCTTTAACGCCACCGCTAATTCCGAAATGGAAAGTAAAAGTCCTTTTCGCTTAGCGAAAGTAAATTTTCATCACCAACTCTAAAAAATACCATTTAAGTAAATTCGTCTATTTCTCTTATACAACATGTAAGCTTCTTTTCAGTTATTTAGTAAAGTTAATCTTTAAAGGTGATGCTTAAACATTTGTTCTAAGAAAACTATATTAACATTTATTTTATTATAAAAACTCTTGTAAAGCTATTTTTATAATTCAGGCTTTTTAGAGCATTTGTAAAGTACACATACATAATTACATATACCTTAATTTCGTATGTATAGTCCTCAGGCCTGATTTTTTTTAAATTTCATAAGTAATCTGACAGTCAGCACCACTAAGTTATAAACGGACTATACGTGCAAAAATATGTATTTTAGTAAGACAATATAAAATTATTTTAAGAATAAAACCTGAGTACAGTAGAGAACCGAAAAGTCTGGATTAGACTCAATTTATCCCACTTTTAAAATTTGAAATCATTTCTTCTGCCAGAAATTCCAGACAGTTTATAATAATAATTTATCCTTTAACCCTTTTAATCCTGGCGGTACTTATAAGTACCGATTCAGTCAAACACTTATATATTCCTAATAAAAGTGTTTTTTCTGACGATACTCACAAGGACATGAACGATGCAGTTCCTACAGCAGAAAAGAAATGACAGCACCAATATTCTATATATTAATATCTGATTGTAACTATCTATGTATGTGAGTCTATCTCTTAGCGAACCGCTGGACGCAGAAGGGGGCGCCGAATGGACCAAAAGACGTGGAACAATTTGGAGATGTCATTTCGCCCATTCGCGTTCCGATATTCCAATTATTTCGAACGATATGAACGAAAAACCGATGAAAATGACACTTTTATTTTTTCTCACGCGCAATTCCATTGTTCAGTTGGCGTAAAAAATGGCGGTGTTATTGAACGTTGGCATTATTATCGCCTGCTATTTAGTATTCCGAGTAACATAAAAGCGCATCGAACCTATTAAAATTTAAGTGAAAAGAAATATATTTATGAAAACATATATGTATCTGAGAACATCTTTTCCTCTGCTAAACGCTAAACTCATCTTTTTTTCGAAGGGCAATATTTTTTTCTATTTTACTATCTTGGCGAGATTTTTGTTTTCAATAATTATAAACTCGCCACGTTCTATCAAATTTATGTTTGCATTTCGCATTTGCCATTTTTAAAGAAAAGCTAACATATGGTTTTATGTTTACTTATTTTAAATTAGATTTTTATTTTTTGGTAACTATAATAATTGTATTTTATCTTGATAATATTTGTATTTAAAACACATTAAAAGTCGCCATGTTCAATCAATATTTTTATATTTCACAATTCCCAATTTTTAAATAAAAACTTACTCGTCAGGAATAATTTTGTTTAGCATAAAAGGGATATTTGGCGGGCTGCATACGAAGGTCATTTTGTGGTAGAGTTGATACCCGTGTTGTTCAATTGAGTAATTTTAGGGATTTATTAACAGTTAATTGGTACTGTTATTTTTTAGAGAAATCTATATTTTTCTGGTAAGCATTTCATTTATTTTATTCATAATTTAATGTTTTATTTTCTATCTTAGAGTCAAAAATGTATGTTGGTAAAAGAAAGTACCACCTGCAAAATTAACTACTAAAATACAATAAAAATCTTCTTCTTTCTTTTTTCTATGCATATTCTCCATTAAAACTTATCTAATGATGAAAAAATGCAATAAGAAAGTTGATGGTAAATTAATTGATGTAGGCGTATTTTCTCAGATAAACATTTCACTGAATTTTCAGTACCCAATTCAAAAAATTAAATTTTATCTCCGTGTAAATGTTTAGAAAATAACATAAGAATTTTTGGATTAAATAGTAGTAAGAAAAGTAAGCTATTAAACTAATGATTCTGAAAGTGTTTTCAGTTGTTCATATCAATGTATTTTTAGTTATAGCTTGAAATTTGTAAAAGATTTTGTCAACAAACTGTAAGAAGATACTGACTAAGTCACGAAAATAAAATTGAAGGTACACTGTAAAGACATTTGTGAGACCGTAAGCTCGTAACGGTTAAAAAAACTTTTCACTTTTATAAAATTTATTTTTTTTTACAAAAATGCTTCTATATATACTTAATTTTTAAAAAGTACTAAGACTATACTAGTAATTTTGAACAAACATTTTAATTTTGTTTTGATTTCTCATTAAAATACAGATTATTGTTCTTATTAGTTTATCAAGACAATTTTTTATAGTAGGCTAAAAATTTCGAATGTTTAATTAGAACCTTTAAAAAAATTAAATTATAAACAGGGTCATAATATGTTCACATTTTCGATTACAATTCGATTTTCATTTTGTTTTGATTTCTCATTTAAATACAGACTGTTATTCTTATTAGTTTATCGAGACATTTTTTATAGTATACTAAAAATTTCGAATGTTTAATTAGAACCTTTTAAAAAATTAAATTTTAAACAGGGTCATAAGAGTTTCATATTTTCAATTACAATTAGAAAATACAAAAACTTTACAATTTAAACTGTTGATTATATGAGATGTTTACATAAGCTATTCACCCTGTAGAAAATATTTTGCATTAATCCCTTAGGAAACAAAGCACTTATTATCCCATTAACGTTCAGCAAATTAAATTAACATTTTTCAAATATTTTTAACAACTTATTTCTTCCTTTTCAGAGCTTATTACTAGAATTAATTTTAAATAATTTAACACGCAACTTTGCAGAAAATAAAAAAAAAAAAAAACGTGACAATAAAATACCACATTCAGTTGAGAATATGCTTTTACTCGAAAAATAATATCCAATTAAGAAATGAAATAAACGCAGATGATGATTTCATTTTAGATAAAATAAATGGGATATTTAGCATACAAATAAAGGCCGAAATCCCCTTGAGAAAGTTTTCAGAAATTAATAATATTTTACCTCTTATCGATAATTACATCTTACACGTTAAATATATTTGACATTAAATTATCACGTGAGACCATTTAGATAGACAAAAAATGCAAGGATTACCAACAA
>CM063504.1:110451824-110459324 GCA_032207245.1 Pardosa pseudoannulata
AAGAGAAAAAAAATTCTTTTTTTCTCCCTTTTTTTCTGAAATATATTCCATGTTAAAGGAGTTAACCACATTGTACTAAATAAATTTCTAAAATATTTCGAAAAAAGTTTCGTAAATATTTATTTAGTAAATATATTATTTCATATTAGTTAAAGGAATACATTCCAATGCTATACATTACACTGATAAAAAACATTTTGCAGATGCATTTCCCAAATTCCGAGAACACATTTTAAAGGGAGACGATCTGATAATGACATACTTGTTCAACCATTATATCCTCTAATACCCCCATACGTATTTGATTTCAAATCTGAGACTTTGAAAATTTATCACAGGGAATTGATCGTTAAGTCCTACCATTAAGTAATATTCTAAAAGATTAATTATACTGCGAATTAGAAAACAAACAACAAACTAGAAAATTGAGAGGAAAAACCTAGTTCTTTTTATGGACTGATCGTTTCCTAACCTGCATTAACTATAAATTACGAGCGAAACAAAATGCGCGGGTCATTAGTAGACTTTCCGAAATGTGTCTTATTAGCTGGTAATTCCTTGTAAGTGATTATTTAGATTTTTTTCCTTTAAGAACATGATCATGCCTGCTTACTGTTTAGTGTGCGATAATTGTGCCATAATTTATTCACTATTATGCATTCTGGTAAAGAAATCGATATCAAACTTTATATGTTATTTTTAATAATTTATAGCCTCAATTTTGCCATTTGTGTGTTTTCTTTTCAAAGAGCTAATGAATAAAATGAAGATGCAATGTTAAAAAGATCGTAAGATTATACTTAAGATTAAATAAATTAGCAGACTTCATTAGTAAGGAAATAATACTGTAGTTAATTCCTATGATGTATTTTTTTAAGTGTGTATTCAGAATTAAGAAACAATAATAATAAAATGCCTTAAAATATATTGATGAATTAAATTCATATTATTATTAAATCATAAGTTATTTTATTAAACATGATCATGTCTGCTTACTGTTTAGTGTGAAATAATTGATCCTCAATTTATTCATTATTATGCATTGTATAATAGAAATCGGTATATAACTTTATATGTTATTTTTAATAATTTATAACCTGAATTTTGCCATTTGTGTGTTTTCTTTTTAAAGATCTAATGAATAAAATGAAGATACAATGTTAGAAAGATCGGAAGATTATACTTAAGATTAAATAAATTAGCAGACTTCATTAGTAATTAAATAATACAGTAGTTAATTCCTATGATGTGATTTTCCGTTAGTGTGTATACAGAATTAAGAAATAATACTGATAAAATTCTTATGCATTAAAATATATTGATGAATTAAATTCATATTATCATTAAATCACAAGTTTTTTTTTATTAAACATGATCATGCTTGCTTACTGTTTAGTGTGAGATAATTATATCATAATTTATTCACTATTATTCATTTTAATAAAGAATTTGATTATAGCTTTGTATGCTATTCTTAATATCTTGTAGCCCCAATTTTGCTATTTAGCGTGTTTTAATTGTGACATAATATATTCACAATTATATATTCTAGCAAAGAAATCGATATCAAACTTTATATGTTATTTTTAATAATGTATAGCCTCAATTTTGCCATTTTGTGTGTTTTCTTTTCAAAGAGCTAATGAATAAAATGAAGATGCAATGTTAAAAAGATCGTAAGATTATACTTAAGATTAAATAAATTAGCAGACTCCATTAGTAAGGAAATAATACTGTAGTTAATTCCTATGATGTAATTTTGTTTTAGTGTGTATTCAGAATTAAGAAACAATAATGTTAAAATTCTTATGCCTTAAAATATATTGATGAATTAATTAGATATTTTTATTAATTCATAAGTTTTTTATTAAACATGATAATACATGCTTACTGTTTAGTGTGATATAATTATATAATAATTTATTCACTATTATGCATTTTATTAAAGAATTTGTTATATAACTTTATATGTTTTCTTAATAACTTGTAGCTTCAATTTTCTCATTTATTTTGCAGTAGTTGTGCCATAATATATTCATTATTTTACATTTTGGCGAAGAAATCTATATCAAACTTTATATGTTATTTTTAATAATTTATAGCCATTAATTTTGCCATTTGTGTGATTCCTTTTCAAAGAGATAATGATTTAAATGAAAATAGAATGGTAAAACGATCGTAAGATTATACTTAAGATTAAATAAATTAGCAAACTTCATTAGTAAGGAATTAATACTGTAGTTAAATCCTATGATGTGATTTTATTTTAGTGTGTATTCAGAATTAAGAAACATTACTTACAAAATTCTTGTGCCATAAAATATATTGATAAATTGGATAGATATTATTATTAAATCATAAGTTTTTTATTAAACAAAATAATGCCTGCGTACTGTTCAGTACAATTGTACTGATACAATTATCTCACATAATTGTACCAGAGTTTATTCATTAGTATGCATTTTATTAAATAAATCGGTATATAACTTTATATGTTACTCTTAATAATTTGTAGAATCAATTTTGCCATTTTTGTGTTATACTGTTTATTGTGCAATAATTGCACCATAATATATTCACTATTATGTATTCTGATAAAGAAATCGATATCAAATTTTATACATTATTTTTAATAATTTATAGACTCAATTTTGCCATTTGTGTGTTTTCTTTTCAAAGAGCTAATGAATAAAATGAGGATACAACGTTAAAAAGATCGTAAGATTATACTTAAGATTAAATAAATTGGCAGAATTCATTAGTAAGGAAATAATACTGTAGTTAATTCCTATGATGTGATTTTCTTTTAGCGTGTATTCAGAATTAAGAAACAGTACTGTTAAAATTCTTATGCCTTAAAATATATTGGTGAATTAAATAGATATTTTTATTAAATCATCAGTTGTTTATTAAACATAATAATGCCTGCTTACTGTATAGTGTTAGATAATTGTACCATAATTTATTCATTATTATACATTTTATTACAGACATTGGTATATACATTTTTGTGTTATTCTTAAGAATTTGTATCTTCAATTTTGCCATTTAGTGTGCAATAATTATGCCATAATATATTCACTATTATACATTCTGGTAAAGAAATCGATATCAAACTTTATATGTTATTTTTAATAATTTGTAGCCTCAATATTGCCATTTGTGTGTGGTACTTTTTAGTGTGCAATAATTGTGCCAAATTATATTTAACATTATACATTCTGGTAAAGATATCGATATTAAAATTTGTATGTTATTTTTAATAAATTATAGCCTCAATTTTGAGATTTTTGTGTATTCATTCAAAGAGCTAATGAATAAAATGAAGATACAATGTTAAAATATCTTAAGATTATACTTAAGATTAAATAAATTAGCAGAATTCATTAGTAAGAAAATAATACTGTAATTAATTCTTATGATGTGAATTTTTAGTGTGTATTCAGATTTAAGAAACAATAATAAAAATTTTATGCCTTAAAATATATTGATGAGTTAAAGAGATATTATTATTAAATCATAAATTTTTTATTGAACATAATCATGCCTGCTTACTGTTTAGTGTGAAATAATTGTAACTCAATACATTCACTATTATGCATTGTATAATAGAAATCGGTATATAACTTTATACGTCATTTTCAATAATTTGTAACCTTAATTTTGACATTTAGTGTGAAATAATTACGCCATAATGTATTCACTAGTATGCATTCTGGTAAAGAAATCGATATCAAGCTTTATATGTTATTTTTAATAATTTATAGCCTCAATTTTGCCATTTGTGTGTTTTCTTTTCAAAGAGCTAATGAATAAAATGAAAATGCAATGTTAAAAATATCTTAAGATTAAATAAATTAGCAGACTTCATTAGTAAGGAAATAATACTGTAGTTAAATACTATGTGATTTTCTTTAAGTGTATAGTATTCAGAATTAAGAACCAATACAGATAAAATTTTTATGCCTTAAAATATACTGATGAATTGGATTCATATTATTATTAAATCATTAATTTTTTATTAAACATGATCATGCTTGTTTACTGTTTAGTGTGAGGTTATTGTATCATAATTTATTCACTATTATGCATTTTAATAAAGAAATTTGGTATATAATTTATATGTTATTCTTAATAATTTGTAGCCTGAATTTTGTCATTTAGTGTGCTTTAATTGTGACATAATATATTCTGGTAAATAAATCGATATCTAATATAATAAATCTATGTTATTTTTAATAATTTATAGCCTCAATTTTGCCATTTTTGTGTTTTCTTTTCAAAGAGCTAATGAATAAAATGAGTATACAACGTTAAAAAGATCGTAAGATTATACTTAAGATTAAATAAATTAGCAGACTTCATTAGTAAGGAAATAATACTATAGTTAATTCCTATGATGTGATTTTCTTTAAGTGTGTATTCAGAATTAAAAAACAATACTAATAAAATTCTTATGCCTAAAAATATATTGATGAATTAAATTCATATTATTATTAAATCATAAGTTATTTTATTAAACATTATCATGTCTGCTTACTGTTTAGTGTGAAATAATTGATCCTCAATTTATTCATTATTATGCATTGTATAATAGAAATCGGTATATAACTTTATATGTTATTTTTAATAATTTATAACCTGAATTTTGCCATTTGTGTGTTTTCTTTTTAAAGATCTAATGAATAAAATGAAGATACAATGTTAGAAAGATCGGAAGATTATACTTAAGATTAAATAAATTAGCAGACTTTATTAGTAAGGAAATAATACTGTAATTAATTCATATGATGTGACTTTCCTTAAGTGTGTAGTATTCAGAATTAAGAAAAAATACTGATAAAATTCTTATGCCTTAAAAATTTTTATGAATTAAATTGATATTATTATTAAATATGTTTTATATTGACCATTAAACATGATCATGCTTGCTTACTGTTTAGTGTGAGATAATTATATCATAATTTATTCACTATTATTCATTTTAATAAAGAATTTGATTATAGCTTTGTATGCTATTCTTAATATCTTGTAGCCCCAATTTTGCTATTTAGCGTGTTTTAATTGTGACATAATATATTCACAATTATATATTCTAGCAAAGAAATCGATATCAAACTTTATATGTTATTTTTAATAATGTATAGCCTCAATTTTGCCATTTGTGTGTTTTCTTTTCAAAGAGCTAATGAATAAAATGAAAATGCAATGTTAAAAATATCTTAAGATTTTACTTAAGATTAAATAAATTAGCAGACTTCATTAGTAAGGAAATAATACTGTAGTTAATTCCTATGATGTGATTGTCCTTCACTGTAATTTCAGAACTAAAAAACAATGCTTATAAAATTTTAATGGCTTAAAATATATTACTGAAATAAATAGATGTTATTATTAAATCATAAGTTTTTTATTATCATGCCTTCTTACTGTTTTGTGTGAGATAAGTGTGCCATAGTATATTCGCTATTTTGTTATTTTGTTAAAGAAATCGGTATATAACTTTATATGTTATTCTTTATAATTTGTACCCTGAATTTAACCATTTTCGTGTTATGCTGTTTAATATGCAATAATTGTGCCATAATATATTCACCATTGTAAAGAAATCGATATCGAACTTTATATGTTATTTTTAATGATTTATATCCTCAATTTTGAGATTTGTGTGTTTTCTTTTCAAAAGGCTAATGAATAAAATAATGATACAATGTTAAAAAGATAGTAAGATTACACTTAAGATTAAATAAATTAGCAGACTTTATTAGTAAGGAAATAATACTGTAATTAATTCATATGATGTGACTTTCCTTAAGTGTGTAGTATTCAGAATTAAGAAACAATACTAATAAAATTCTTATGTCTTAACATATCATGATGAATTAAATAGATATTATTATTAGTTTTTTAATGAACATTTTTTAATCATGCCATATTGCTGTTTAATAAGAGATAAGTGCGTCATAGTACATTCACTTTTAATGAATTTTATTAGAGAAATCGGTAGCTTTATATGTTATTCTTAATAATTTGTAGCCTGAATTTTGTCATTTTTTGTTACACCGTTAGCGTTCAATAACTGTGCCATAATATATTCACTATTATGTATTCTGTTAAAGAATTCTATATGTAACTTTATATGTTATTTTTAATACTTTATAGCCTCGATTTTGCCATTTGTAATTTCTTATACCTCAAAAAGGCATTAATGAATAAAATTGATATTATTATTAAATCATAATTTTCTTAATGTGAACATGCCTGCTTACTGTGTAGTGTGCGATAATTGTACCATAATTTATTCAATATTATGCATTCTGGTAAAGAAATAGATATCTATTTTTATATGTTATTTTAAATCATTTATAGCCTCAAGTTTGTCAATTATGTGCCATTTGTGTGGTGTACAGTTTAGTGCATGATAATGATGCCATAATTTATTCACTATTATACATACTGGTAAAGAAATCGATATCAAACTTTATATGTTATTTTTAATAAAATATAGCCTCAATTTTGCCATTTGTGTGTTTTCTTTACAAAGAGCTATAGAATAAAATGAAGATGCAATGTTAAAAAGATCGTAAGATTATACTTAAGATTAAACAAATTGGCAGAATTCATTTGTATGGAAATAATACTGTAGTTAATTTCTATGATGTGAGTTTCCTTTAGTGTGTATTCAGAAGTAAGAAAAATAACTAATGAAATTCCTATGCCTTAAAATACATAGATGAATTAAATTTATATTATTATTAAATCATAAGATTTTTATTGAAAGTGATCAAGACTTCTTACTGTTTAGTGTGTGATAATTAAGCAATAATTTATTCCCTATTATGCATTCTATTAAAAAATAATAGTGGATAAATTATATCCAAATTTATGTTATCCAAATTTATATGTTATACTTAATTATTGCCTCAATTTTACCATTTTTCTGTTGCACTCTTTAGTGTACGATAATTATAAGTTTTTCACTGTTAAGCATTCTGGTAAAAGAATCAATATTTGACTTTATAACTTATTCTTTATAATTTATAACCTCAAGTTTGCCATTTATGTGCCATTGGATTGTCGTTTGTGTGTTGTACTGTTTAGTGTGTGTTAATGGTGCCATACTTTATTCACTATTATGCATCCTGGTAAAGAAATCGGTAACTAACTTTATATGCTATGCTTAATAATTTATAGTCTCGATTTGGTATTTGTATATTTTCTTTTCAAAAGTTTAATGGATTAAATAAACATACAATGTTAATAAGATCGTAAAATTATACTTAAGATTAAATAATTTAGTATACTTCATTAGTAAGAACATAATACTGTAGTTAATGTCTGGGATGTTATTTTCCTTCCGTATGTATTCAAATTTAAGAAAAAATACTGATAACATATTTATTCCTTAAATATATATATGAATTAAAATAATATTATTATTAAATAAGTTTTTATTAACTCATAGCAATTATACAAAAAATTAAATTTTTATACACTGCA
>CM063504.1:110466824-110504324 GCA_032207245.1 Pardosa pseudoannulata
TAATCTTACAAGTCCGATTGCACAATATGTTATATCCGTAATTACCCCATGATTAGCAATACCTGGAGCAAAGGGCTAGACTTAGATAATACAACCAATTCACCATTATTTTGTGTGCCCTTGATACATTATTCTTTTGAATTTTCTGTCCTCCCTGGATTAATTCTAGACATAACCATGTAAAACACAATTACAGAGTTTAAACTCTTTATACCTGTTTCAGTAGTAATACTTATTTTTATACTAAATATTACATCATTGGAATAATTTAACAGACTTGAAAATAAAGAGTTGAAAGTAACAGATTTGAAAATAAATTACTCCGATGAATGGATATTTTAAAGAATAATACATTTTAAGCACACTCAAAGATCTTATTAGATTATTATATTCTTAATTAAATCTTTTACTGGAACGACCAACAATTTTTAACACTTTTCGAAAAATATTTCCACTCTGGGAAGATTCATTTACATTGCTGGAGAAAAATTATCCTTTTATTACATCTTACTTTTAGTGCAAGTCATTGAAACTTTATGAAAATTAATTAATGTTTGCAATGTGGGATACCGTTTAGAAATAATTATGTTTAAAATATTTTTTAACAATTTCCTATCTGAAAAGATGTATGTTGAATGGCCTACGAGAGAAACGATTTTTACATACAGAGAAATAATTGGTTACAATTTTTGAAAATCTATATTTAGCTGACAGCTATTAGTTTAGAAAAGGAAATTTTCACTCCATTATATTTGAGATAATTAATGTCAACATTAATTTTTAATTTCGTAAAATAGAAAGAAAAATGCTAACTTTCCCCCCTCCGTAACTGTCTATTTTATGTCAGAATTTCGTTACAGAATAATGTAATTATTGACCGCGCATGTATTCAGCTTTATGATAAATTACTCTAGAGATATTGAACACATTATGATATAGGATACTCATTTAATATGTGGCACGGTTGTCTAGAAAAGATACAAATTCGTATGAGTTACATGTAAAAATTCCAATTAATAAAGCGTTTTTTCTTACGAATAATAATGTATCAGAAAAAAGAAATTAGAATTTAAATGCTATTGAACATTCTTCTTGTAAAGTAGGCAAAACATGCGACTTCTAATAAAAGTTTGCAATATAAGATATTTACACATTCTCGTGGCATCACAACTTAATTAATAATTGTTATATGCTTACCGTCTGCTATAATAAATTATGCATCTAAGGGTTTCTAGACATATAGATCATTTATTAGATATTTAATACTTTAGTTTATGACTTTTAGAAAGTTTACTTTCTAAGTATATATCTGGAACTGTACAATGATATTTACTAAATTAAAGGTTATTTCAAATTATATGTTACATAGTTTTAACTATTTCATTTGTTTGTTAAGATAATAATTGTCAAATTTAGAAAACTATATGTTTTAATTATGAATTGAATACAAAACAAACTTCAAAACTACATTTCAGTTCAAAACAGAGAGAAAACCTATAGAATTACATTTAAATGTTTTTATGAAAAAATAAAATATAAATAAAATGTTACTGCATTTCATACCTCAATAGCTTTTTTAAAGTGTTAGTGATAAAACACTACTCTAAACAAATTATTGTGATGATTAGACATCTCTTTTTATTTTCAAGTAACATTTATAAAATTCTGGAAGAAAAGTGACGATGGTTCTACATAAAACACAATGAGAAAATCAAACAAGTATCAAATATTGCTGAAGATTTATTGATTAAACTAACACTGAATATATAACTTTGAATTTATAACTTTGAAGATATTACATAAAACACAATGAGAGCATACTGAAAAAAAATAAACAAGTATCGAATATTGCTGAAGATTTATTGATTAAACTAACACTGAATATATAATTTTGAATTTATAACTTTAAAGATAATACATAAAACAAAGTGAGAGCATACTGATAAAAAATAAACAAATTTTAAATATTGAAGATTCATTGATTAAACTAATACTGAATATATAACTTTGAAGATATTACATAAAAAACAATGACAGAATACTGACAAAAAGTAAACAAGTATCAAATATTGCTGACGAACTTATTGATTAAAGTAACATTGAATATATAACTTTGAATTTATAACTTTGAAGATAATACATAAAACAAAGTGAGAGCATACTGATAAAAAATAAACAAATTTTAAATATTGAAGATTCATTGATTAAACTAATACTGAATATATAACTTTGAAGATATTACATAAAAGACAACGACAGAATACTGACAAAAAATAAACAAGTATCAAATATTGTGGAAGATTTAATGATTAACACTGAATATATAACTTTGAATTTATAACTTTGTAGATATTACAGAAAACGAGATAAAACAAACAGAAAAATAAACAAGTATCTAATATTGCTGAGCATTTATTGATTAAACTAACACTGAATATATAATTTTGAATTTATAACATTGAAGATATTACATAAAAAAATGAGAGTATACTGACTAAAAATTAACAAGTGTCAAATATTGCTAAAGGTTTATTGATTAAACTAACACTGAATATATAACTTTGAATTTATAACTTTGAAGATATTACATAAAACACAATGAGAGCGTACTGGCAAAAATTAAACAAGTATCAAATATTGCTGAATATTTATTGATTAAACTAACACTGAATATATAACTTTGAATTTATAACTTTGAAGATATTACATAAAATACAATGACAGAATACTGACAAAAAATAAACAAGTATCAAATATTGTGGAAGATTTAATGATTAACACTGAATATATAACTTTGAAGGTATTACATAAAACACAATGAGAGCGTACTGAGAAAAAATAAACAAGTATCTAATATTGCTGAACATTTATTGATTAAACTAACACTGAATATATAATTTTGAATTTATAACATTGAAGATATTACATAAAAAAATGAGAGTATACTGACTAAAAATTAACAAGTGTCAAATATTGCTGAAGATTTATTGATTAAACTAACACTGAATATATAACTTTGAATTTATAACTTTGAAGATATTACATAAAACACGAGAGCGTACTGCCAAAAAATAAACAAGTATCAAATATTGTGGAAGATTTAATGATTAACACTGAATATATAACTTTGAAGATATTACATAAAACACAATGAGAGCGTACTGCCAAAAAATAAACAAGTATCAAATATTGCTGAAGATTTATTGATTAAACTAACACTGAATATACAACTTTGAATTTATAACTTTGAAGAAATTACATAAAACACGAGAGCACACTGACAAAAAATAAACAAGTATCAAATGTTACTGAAGGTTTATCATTTAAACTAACTCTGAATATAAAACTTTGAAGGTATTACGTAAAACACAATGAGAGTATACTGACAAAAATTTAGCAAGTATCAAATTTTGCTGAATATTTCTTGATTAAACTAACACTTAATATATAACATTGAAGGTATTACATAAAACACAATGAGAGTATACTGACAAAAAATTAAGAAGTATCACATATTGAAGATTTATTGATTAAACTAACACTGAATATATAACTTTAAAGGTATTACATAAAACACATTGAGAGTATACTGACAAAAAATTAAGAAGTATTTAATATTGCTAAAGATTTATTGATTAAATTAACACTGAATATAATCCTTTCCAAATAACAAAATAGGGTTTTTCGTCTTTACATTTGTCAAATTCTGACTACTAAATAAATAGGGATTCGGACAAACTTGAAATTCATTTGACAAACAGCCCACTTTGTGTGATATTCTTTCGTAGATAACTGCTATTTCATAAAAAAATTGTACTATTTCTCTACTTGATCACAAAGGTAATTTAATCCAATTATGGGGAATCTCTAATGTATTAAAAATGACTTTCTTATATTGCTACAAGATACATTTAAAATATATTAGCTTTGTTGCATTTTATTATCGTAATTTGCTATTAAGAATTCATTATTATAAATAAATATTATTCATCTTTCTGAAATAATTATTAGATTAACAGAAAGCGAAAATATTTATTTACAATCACTTTTTCCTTATGGAAAGTGAATAAATTCAATATATGCTAAAGCGATGGTTATATTCGTATAATATTTAATACATTGTATTTAATATAAAAGAATAATTACGCTAGACAACTATTTAATATTCGGTTTAACAATAAAATGATAAATCATTTGATATTTCATTATTTGTCAAAACTTTTATCAAATAGTTATTACTGTTGAAATATTCCGTAATGAGATATTTTGTCAAGTGTGAATCATTCAACGTATTGTATTTTATCAGAAGTATAAAACTGTTATATGAATAAAATATAAATTTCATTATTAAGTTATTTTTAAATTGCTTTATCATATCTTATATTTTTATCATAGTGTTTTCTTTGAATAGAATTCCTATACGAGTGCGATTCTTGTGATATTCTTTAGATCATAATGCGTTGAATCATAACCATTCTGACAAGTTAATTTTGAAAAGATAGGTTATTTTGTTTCATTTACTTGCGAAGTTATTTGAAGATTTAATCTGCTGATGTAGGCTCAATTGTATAGTATATATACATACATACATACACATATACATATTTATTTATCTATCTAACTTTCTCTTTCTCTCTCTCTCTCTCTCTCTATATATATATATATATATATATATATAGTGTACATATATATATATATATATATATATATATATATATATATATACACACATATATATGTATATACATATATATGTATGTATATATGTGTATGTATATAA
This sequence comes from Pardosa pseudoannulata, assembly GCA_032207245.1. Lineage (NCBI taxonomy): Eukaryota > Metazoa > Arthropoda > Arachnida > Araneae > Lycosidae > Pardosa > Pardosa pseudoannulata. The sequence goes on from CM063504.1 coordinate 110,471,605, forward strand.
TATATATATATATATATATATATATATATATATATATACACGTGTGTGTATATATATGTATATACATATATATATATATATATATATATATATATATATATATATATATATATATATATATATATATATATATATATATATATATATATATATATATATATATATATATATATATATAATATATATGTATATATATGTATATATATGTATATATATATATATATATATATATATATATATATATATATATATATATATATACGTGTGTGTATATATGTGTATATATATATATATATATATATATATATATATATATATATATAATATATATATATATACACGTGTGTGTGTATATATGTATGTATATATATATATATATATATATATATATATATATATATATATATATATATATATATATATATATATATATATATATATATATATATCAGCTTAAGCTTTCATTGTTCATATTCAAAATTAATTTTAAATATGCTACTGTAGCCGTTCGGAATCGGCTTTAAGCATTAGATCCCTGTCTCATTAGCCCTCGTGTTGCAAAAATGTAGACCTTAGCATTCCAAATCAAACCAAACCCAAAGTTAGAATTATTTAATCCATTAAAATGGGTTTTTCCATCTACTAGGAAGAACTACGTAGTTATTGTGAACTTTCTGAAATATAGTGTCATAAGAGAACACTGCAGAATTGTTATTGCACTCGTCGAAGAATTGGCATCAGAAGTGTGGATGTCCATTCAAGCGATGACACAAATCTAGAGTCTAGTGTAACGATAATTAAATGGGTTAAAACAAATGAAAAAAGACCAAGCTAGGAAAAATCATATCCAGGAAAATTTGCTCCACCGAAATATTCGTATACATAATAATCTTGGAGATAAGAGATTAAGTTTTATAAAACATTTAATCTATTAAAGGAATTTTGTAAGTAAGAATGAACTCAATACAAAAGTCTTAGGAAATTTTCTAAAATATATTGAAAACATTTATATAATATTTTTATATTTTTCTTATTTTCAGAAATATACGGAAGTAAAGAAACGGAATATTAGTTGATATAAATTATATATTCTCCATATGTAAGGAACAATCTAAAAAACCCAATTCTCTATGAGGAGTACTTTTCCTCTAATAGTTTTATGATTTTATAACGTGATCGTGATAACTTAAAATAAATTCCTTAGCTATTTTCCATGCTTTTTTTGAGTTTAAATTTTTATATATACGTATAAAGTATTCCTAAAAATAATTTTTTTGAGATGTGAATTTTCAAAAAAATACGAAAGTATAGTTTTAGGTTTATATTTCCTGATGCCTTAACACTCTGAAATCGTACAAAATTGCAAAAACTTGATTTTGATAAAATTGCATTCTTAATATAAAATGAAAGAGACAAGAAACAAAAATAACCTACTTTTCTTAGAAACATGTTTATAGTATTTTCTGAGGTTTGAAAGAAAATATATATAGACTTAATGAAAGAAGTAATATTTCTATAATTCTATATATGAAGAAAAATTATGGGATCCACGGATGACACTGCTAAGCATCCACGTCTAATTTGCTAGAAAAATTCAGTCCCTTTATAATTCAATTATTTCCTCTGACATCAAGTGTAGGAGTTAAACAGTTTTGAGTATTCTTTTACTGAATGCAATGGCCAAAATATAATCTTAGATTTTGCTCAAATTCATTTTTGTTTTTCACAACAAGTCTTAGGTGTTTTGAATAACAACTGATTTGAAGTAATATACACTGTCGTATACTAAGATGTAGTATTGACTATCAGAACAATCAAAACTATCAAACTATCAACTATTAAAGGATGTAGTATTGAATATCATATCAGCGAGCCTTTATCAGAATAATTCTATTATGTGCAGATTAGTAAAAGAAAGAGCAGAGTTACTATTTCTAACACAGCTGTGTTTTCACATTTTGGAGTTTGACGCATAACTTTAAAAACGATACTATTTAAAGATGTAGGAAAATTAAATATGTACCATTAAATGCATAGTTTCTTTATTATAATAATTAAAATGCTGAATTTATAGAAAACGTATCAATATAGTGTTTGAAGCATTAACTAAACTAGAACAATAGAATGGAAGATAACTGAACTGTTTTATGAGCAAGTTACCAATTTAAACTAATTTAAATACTAACTAGCTTTTAAACCCTTATTGACTGTTCCATATGTGCTCAAGAATTGAAATTTAGGACACAGGTTCTTAAATGTGTGTATTAAAGTTTTCTGAAATTAAAAAATAAAACTGAGTTTTTAAGGGATTTTTGAAAAAAAATGGGGTTTGGGTTCTTTCTTAAATTAAATGATAATGCAAACAAATTTCTTCAGAACTCTTCTTATCAATCTTTTTACTTATTTTTCTATTACGTTAAATTAAGTAAAATATTTCAGTAATATTTTTATAGTTTATTGAATTTAATGAATACTTATATTACAATTACTTTAAAATTCACAATGTTCCAGGACACATCAGAAATGCAATTAAATTCCCCCTTTGATTGCTGAAATACAGAAAATTTTCTCTGCTGGGAAAATTTCAATAAAATACATTTATACAGGATACAAATATTTTTAATCAATGCAATCAATAGAATTAGAAAGATGATGGGATATCTTATATTTACAACTTCTGTCTATCTTAGTGTTGAGATTCAGTTTTTAAATTTAAAGAGCAAAGCAATCAACACGAGACAAATGTATTTCCTTCCTTTTATTAACATTGTTATGTTTATAATTTTTTTTAGTCTTATATTTTCATGAAGATAAATTTCGAATATAAAATGCGTATGCTTTACTTAAAAAATATATATGAGAAAATTATACGTTTTTTATTACATGTGTTTTAATACGTTTACAAATGTAATTACTTCAAGTGAGAGCAACATTCGAATATAACACACTTTATTTTTACAGCTATACGAATACAATAAAATTAGTGTTCTTACAACAGTAATTTATCCGTGAAGAGATAAAGAAAATTTAAGGTCTAGACGTTATAAATTTCCAACTGATAAGATGCCAAGAAAAGGAAAAGAGGGAGCATACATATTAGAACATATTCAAGGAAAAAATAATTACCATTGTTTATTTTTTTCTTCATTATTGACTAGCTTTATATATTTACATTTAGAAATCAGATAATACAAATCTTTATTTCTCATTTCCTATGTTTTAATAAAGACATCATGTAATTTTTACTTTAAGTAGTGAGATAAGCGGTGTTACAAATAGAACTATGCCTGTTACCAAATTTATGCCTCTTTATCTATGAAATATTTTTAAATATTTTTTTCTTATTTCTGGAGAGGTTTTCACTTTATCTTGCTTTCCAATTTCATAATTGTTTCTGAAATCATAACTACTAAGTAAATCGTTCAAAAACATTTATAATAAAACGAAAAAATATTTGTCAGAAAATAATAATAGGTTAAAAATGTTTAGCAAGCAAAAATTCATATTCTGTAAGAAGTTAAAACAATAGGCAGTCTGACAAAAATGAAGAGCTTAAACTCAATCTCAAAATTCAAAGCTTATCTTTATATTTTAAATATTTAACTAAAAAAAGCTTTCCAGACAAGTTAAAACTTTACTTAATTATATTATAATTGTTATGTTTCGTCCTTAGTTTTTAATAACCATTAAACAATTTTAATATTTTGCTCTGTATTGTGCTACAAAATAATTTGCAATTTATTATTCAAATTCATTATATTTTTATGCTCTGCATATCACCTCTGGCCTGCATTTAAAAGAACTACAATAAGCAAATAGATCAATAAATAAATATCGATGAAACACAATATTTCGAAGTACTTTTCTTAGTCTGAGATTAGATCTATACTTTAATAAACGCATCCTGTGATTTTTATGTAGTGAGATAAGCGGTGTCACAAATAGAACTATGCCTGTTACCAAAATAAAAACCCCTTTATAAATAAAACAGTTTTGAATTTTTTTCTTATTTATCATGAGGATTTTACTTTATCTTGCTTTCCAATTTCATAATTGTTTCTGAAATCATAACTACGAAATTAATCGTTCAAAAACATATATAATAAAACGAAAACATATTTGTCAAAAAACAATAATAAGGTAAAAATATTTAGCCAGCTCAAATTCATATTCTGTAAGAAGTTAAAACAATGGCAGTCTGACAAAAATGAAGAGATTAAACTCTATCTCAGAATTCAAAGCATATCGTTAAATTTTAAATATTTAATTAAAAAAGCTTTCCAGACCGCAATTAAAAACTTAATTAAATATATTACAATTGTTGTGCTTCCTCCTTAGTATTTAATAATCATTTAACGATTTTGATTTTTTGCTCTGCATTGTGCTGTGTACTAATTTGCATTTTATCATCTAAATTCATTATGTTTTGAAACGCTTTATATCAACTCAGATCTGCATTTATAAGAACTGTAATAAGTAATTATATCAATAAATAAATATCGATGAAACAAAATATTTCGGAGTATTTTTCTTAGTCTGAGATTAGATCTATGTTTTAAGAAACGCATCCTGTAATTTTTACTTTAAGCAGTGAGGTAACCGGTGTCACAAATAGAACTATGCCTGTTACCAAAATTAAAACCTCTTCATCCATGAAATAATTTTGAAAATTTTATTTCTTATTTATGACGAGGTTTTTACTTTATCTTGCTTTCCAATTTCATAATTGTTTCTGAAATCATAAACTACTAAATTAATCGTTCAGAAACAATTATAATAAAACGAATAAAGATTTGAAAAAAATAATAATAAGGTAAAAATGTTTAGTAAGCAAAACTTCATATTTTGCAAGAAGATAAAACAATGGGCAGTCTGACAAAATGAAGAGCTTAAACTCAATCTCAAAATTCAAAGCTTATCGTTAAATTTTAAATATTTAACTAAAAAAGCTTATCAGACCACAAGTAAAATCTTGAATAAATATATTATAATTGTTATGTTTCCTCCTTACTTTTTTTATAATCGTTCAACAGTTTTAATCTTTTGCTCTGCATTGTGAACAAAATAATTTGCAATGTATTATTCAAATTATGTTTTTAAGATCTGTATATCACCTCAGGGCTACATTTATAAGAACTGCAGTAATCAATTGGATCAATAAATAAATAGTAATGAAAACAGTACTTCTAAGTACTTTTCTTAGTGTGAGATTAGATCTATGTTTTAATAAATGCATCCGGTAATTTTTACTATAAGTAGTGAGATAAGCGGTGTCCCAAATAGAACTAGACTTGTTACCAAAATTAAAACTTTTTTATCCATGAAATATTTTTGATTATTCTTTTTTATTATTCTTTATCTTGCTTTTCAATTTTATAATTGTTTATAAAATCAGAAGCTACTAAATTATTAAAATTATTAAAATTCAATCTCAAAATTCATATCTTATGGTTAAATTTTAAATATTTAACTAAAAAGTGTTTCCAGACGAAAAGTAAAAACTTGAATAAATATATTTTAATTGTTATGTTTCCTCTTTAATTTTTAATAACCCTTCAACAATTTTAATTTTTTGCTCTGAATTGTGCTGCATACTAATTTGAAATTTATCATTCAAATTCATTATGTTTTGATGCTCTTTATATCACCTCAGAGCTGCATTTATAAGAACTGTAATAAGCAATTAGATCAATAAATAAATATCGATGAAACACAATATTTCGAAGTACTTTTCTTAGTCTGAGTTTATGTTTAAATAAACTCATCCTGTATTTTTTACTTTAAGTCGTGAGATAAGCGGTGTCAAAAATAGAACTGTACCTGTTACCAAGATTAAAACCTCTTTATGCATGAAATAATTTTGAATATTTTTTTCTTGTTTATTACGAGGTTTTCAATTTATCTTGCCTTCCAATTTCAAAATTTTTTTTTCAAATCATAAACTACTAAATTAATAGTTCAAAGTTGTTTATAATAAAACAAATTTAAGATTTGAAAAAAAAATAATGGTAAGGTTAAAATGTTTAGAATGAACAAATTCATATTATGTAAGAAGTTAAAACAATGGGCAGTGTGACAAAATGAAGAGCTTAAACTCATTCTCAAAATTCAAAGCTTATCGATAAATTTTAAATATTGAACTAAAAAAAACTTTCCAGGTCATAAGTAAAAACTTGACTAAATTCATTATAGTTGTTATGTTTCTTCGTTAATTTTAATAACCATTCAACAATTTTAATTTTTTTTCTCTAAATTGCACTGCATACTAATTTGCAATTTATCATTCATAATATATTTATCATTCAAATGATTTGAAGGGCTTTACATCACCTCAGAGCTACATTTATAAGAACTGTAATAATAATTAGATCAATAAAAAATATCGATGAAACAAAATATTTGATATATTTTTCTTAGGCTGAAATTAGATCTATGTTTTAATAAACGCATCCTGTAATTTTTTCTTTAAGTAGTGAGATAAGCTGTGCCACAAATAAGACTATGGCTGTTACCAAAATAAAAACTCTTCATCTATGAAATATTTTTGAATATTTTTTTTCAAATTTTTAACGACGTTTCAACTTTATATTGCTTTCTAATTTCCTAAATGTTTCTGAAATAATAACCTACTAAATTAATCGCTCAAAACCTTTTACAATAAAACTAAAAATGTATTTGAAAAAGTAATAATAAGGTAAAAAATGTTTAGTAAGCACAATTCTATATTCTGTAAGAAGTTAAAACAATGGGCAGTCTAACAAAATGGAGAGATTAAATTCAATCTCAAAATTCAAAGTTTATCGATAAATTTTAAATATTTAATTACAAAAATGTTATCCAGACCACAAGTAAAAACTTGACCAAATATATTATAATTATTATGTTTCCTACTTAGTTTTTAATAATCATTCAACAATTTGAATTTTTTTCTCTGCATCGTGCTGCTTACTAATTTGCAATTTATCATTCAAATTCATTATGTTTTTAATCACTTTATATCATCTCAGAGCTTCATTTATAAGAACTACAATAAGTAATTAAGATCAATAAATAAATATCGATGAAACAAAACATCTCGCTGTATTTTCCCTAGTCTGAAATTAGATTTAGATTTAAAAAGATTACTAAGAAACCACACAAAGCCTTAGTCAAAAAACTGTAATGTACCTTTAAAAGATTGATATATTTGTTACTGAGACTGTTGTTCTTTTTAGTATAGTCCACACAAATAAGCGATACTAAAACTTTAATAATCAACTTATAATGGCATACTTTGCGGATAATCTTACTCAATTAAAGGAAACCAACATCTCGTTCACCTGTTTTATGACTTGAGATGCAATTCTTGTAGTATTAAGTGAGAGACATTAATACCTTCATCAGTTTAATCGTTCCTTATCCTTACTCGATTTAAAGTGATCAGCGATTTAGCTTGTAAAAAAGTATAAAAATAGCTTTAATTCTGAAGTTTTAAGTACGTTAAATACGCTGCAGTTACATAATCTGAAATATAAATATATTTTTTAAATTCAACGACATAATCTGTAATTACTACATTATGTAATCTATTAGAAAGGGAAATATGATTTATATCTAGTGTATTCTCACTTTTGGATATTTATCCACATAAATATTATTATAGCAGAAAATTGTATGTGTTGCAGAAGTTAAAATCAGCTATAAATAACGTACGAATATTATATGTGGGTTTTCATATTTAGAGGAGCTCTCATAGAAGATCAAATCATACGTAACAGTATAGATAGAAATGCTTATAGACAGGTTATGTAAGCAGAATTTATTTCATCTGAAATAACACCTGTCTGGCATTATTCAGTATAACAAGTTTTGTAAATGTATATATAGAAACGTTTAGTATTAATATTATTATTTGGCATATGGATTATTCTTATGAAACACAACACTTAATAGATTTTAATCACTACAGATGTAAAATTAACAATTTTTGGCGATAATTATAAAATTATATTGAACAAATATTTACTTAAATTCCTCACAATGAACTTCAGAAGCTCAAAATTCTGCCAAGAATAGTAAACTCATCTCCATAAAAAGTTATTTTAAGCGGTCATAGTTACATTCATAACCATTTATATCATTAAACCAAAAATAATTCCAGACATTCAGAGATGTATTTATATTTTAATTATGGCTATGACAGGTATTTTTTCTTTTTTTTTTGTTATTATAAAAATGCTACAAATAAAATTGTTTTTTTCTCAATTCTTATAAAATTCTAGACATTGCTGAAATTGACTTTATTTCTTTCTTCACCTATTTTATATTAATTTTTGTTTTATCTACTTACCTGATGTGAAACACGGAATAAAATAAATAAAACACATATTAAATCACACAAGAAATGTCTTTTGTAAATAGGTTTTAAAGTCTTTCACTTTTTCTGTACCTCTTTTTTCTCTCTCCTTTCACTCTTTTTACTTTTTGTTTGTTTTATTCAGTATAATATTTTATAAAGTATTGGGTAAACTTAAATTAATCTGAGATTAATAATATATACAGGAACTGAAGTAGAAACTGAACATAGTACTTATTTCTTCGTTTCCGTTTTCCGCTCTAACTGATTCTTTCTGTTATTTTAAGATTCGTTTCATTTCAATTCAAATGAACGGAAAATGGTTGGTTTGTAGTTCACAGAAGAGAAAACAATACCTTTCCTGAAACATAACAGTGAATGATACAAGTGTAACTGGGATTTGATACTTATAGTTACTATATAGCCACTCTAAAATCCATTTAAATTTAGATATACAAGTAATATTCAAAGATATTTTTAGAAGCGTTGTCAAAAAAATTCATGTTTCATTTTAAGATTCGTTTTATTTCACTTCAAAAGAATGGAAATTTTTTTTTGCTTAAGTTAAGACTTAAATTAAACTAAGATTAATAATATATAGAGGAACTGAAGTAGAAACTGAACATAGTACTTATTTCTTCCTTTCCGTTTTCCGGTCAAACTGATTTTTTCTGTTCTGTTAAGATTAGTTTAATTTCACTTCAAATGAACGGAAAATGGTTGGTTTGTAGTTCACAGAAGGGAAAACAATACCTTTCCTGAAACATAACAGTGAATGATACAAGTGTAACTGGAATTTGTTATGTATAGTTACTATATAGGGACTCTAAATTTACATTAATATTTAGATATACAAGTAATATTCAAAGTTCTGGAGATATTTTTAAAAACGTCTTCAGAAAACTCATATTTTATTTTAAGATTCTTTTCATTTCACTTCAAATGAACAGAAAATGGTTGGTTAGCAGTTCACAGAAGGGAAAACAATACCGTCTCTGAAACATAACAGTGAACCATACAAACGTAACTGGAATTTGTTACGTATAGTTACTATATAGGGACTCTAAATTTACATTAATATTTAGATATACAAGTAATATTCAAAGCTCTGGAGATACTTTTAAAAAATGTAGTCAGAAAACTTATGTTTTATTTTAAGATTCGTTTTATTTCACTTAAAATGAACTGAAAATGATTGGTTTGTAGTTCACAGAAGGGAAAACAATACCGTCCCTGAAACATAACAGTGAACCATACAAACGTAACTGGAATTTGTTACGTATAGTTACTATATAGGGACTCTAAATTTACATTAAAATTTAGATATACAAGTAATATTCAAAGTTCTGGAGATACTTTTAAAAATGTCTTCAGAAATATCATGTTTTATTTTAAGATTCGTTTGATTTCACTTCAAATGAACAGAAAATTGTTTGTTTGTATTTCACAGAAGGGAAAACAATACAGTCCCTGAAACATAACAGTGATCCCTACAAACGTAACTGGAATTTGTTAAAAATAGTTACTATATAGGGACTACATTAAAATTTAGATATGCAAGTTATATTCAAAGCTCTCGAGATATTTTTAAATACGTCAGAAAACAACTCATGTTTTAAGTAAAACTAATAATGTTTTCTTTAATCTTTAAAATTTAACTTTTTTTAAACTTTAATCTTTTCAGGTTTTAAATAAATTCATATCTCTTTCCTGTGAAATTATTTTTTATTGTATATTATAGTGCCGTATAATTTATATATGAGTTTGTACTGAAAAATAAGAATACCTTTTGCTGATAAAATTTTTTTAAACAGCTATTTAAAATTATTCGTTTATTTATCCAGTAATATCGAGTGTTATTTTACGCAAAGTTTAATAAATTTTAATGACATCACTGTGTTAAACGGGGCTATAATGCTCATATTTTCAAAGCTATTATAATCATCGAACATATATTTTAAAGTTTTCGAATTAAAATAAACGACAGAAAATGACAGTTTAACTCTTTCATTTTACTCGTTGACTGCCAGACGCATTTTCGATGGTTTGCCCAAGGCCCCAACATAAAATTTTCGTTATGTTATGCATATTATGCTGATATATTATTAAGGCTTTTCGTATGTGTAACCAAGCAAAAAAACGCCTAGAAATTGGTTATTTCTGTCTAGCCTATAAAGAAAAACCAGCCCTTATAGTGAAAGATTGTTTTAAGAAGTTCCACAAACAATAAAAAATTATTTTATTCCTTCAATTGGAAATAATCTTTATAATTATATTTCATGTTCGTTTATTTATAAATTTTCTGTTGATGCAAGCTAGCATAGATTTTGTTTTTTTTCCTAGTAGCCATCTATCGATATTAGCAAGTATGCACTACGAGTTTATTTGTAGCTGGAAAAATTTCAAGTAAACACAGTACGAGATGACTCGTTGGCGTCCTAGAAAATAACGCAATCTACGAGTTACCTCGTAGATAACTTAATAAAAAGGATAATAAAAATCTTAATAAAAAGGATTAAATTTTTATTAATTAGTAATTAAATTCACTGGTAAATAAGTGAAATTTTTAACCAAATAAACTAATTATTATAATATCACAATTTGATATTTTAACTATAATAATAAATCATTAAAATGTTAGAAACCTGTAATTGTTTTTTTTTATTTTTATGTAATTTTTATGTAAATTTTCTATGAATTATATAAAATATATATGCTTATACACAAATAAATTAAATCTCCTTCTAATTCCAATATAATCATGCTCTTCTGATTTCGATTTCTGGTTCTATTTTTAATATCTGATAGAAACACTTTTGAAGATATTGCACGACAATCCTACGCTAGTTACCTTCTGAGGAAATGATAATCAATCAAAAACCACCTGTATATGAAAGACAGATAGGTTTAACTGATAAAGTGGGAAAACATACAATGATGAGTTTAAAAATTTTAAAATAAATATAAGTAATAGAGCATATCAAACTCTACGATTAAACGTAGTTGGGTAGAAACTTATGAAAAAAACTCAAAATGTGTAGGTATTTTCATAAATATTAGTGGAAATGTAAAACATATAGTATCAATATTAAGTTAAAGACATTCAAAGAGTACCAAATTTGTATATAACTGTAGTACACAGTGTAAGAAATAATTTTTGATTGTTTGGATGCTTTTAAAGAACATAAATATCCAAGAGTTTATTAATTGAATAAACACAAATAAATTTATTCTACCTCTAATTTCACTAGAAATATGATCTTATTATTTCGGTTTCCTGTTCTATTTCTATTATCTGACAGAAACAGTTTTGAAGATATTGAAATACAATCCTGCCCTAGTTAACATCTGCGCAAATGCCAATCAATCATCGACCACCAGTGAGTGACAGATAGGATATGTTTTTTAGATAAAATGGACAAAAATACAATGATGAATCCAGAAACATTAAAATAAATTCAAGTAATAGTGCAAATAAAATTGTACGATAAAACGTGGTTAGGAAAATACTTATGTAAAAAACTCAAAATATGTAGGAGTTTCCATAGGTATGAGAGACAATGTACTACATATAATATCATTGTTGAGTTAAAGATCTTTAAAGTGGACCAAATTTGTATATAGCTGTAACACAAAGTGTAAGAAATAATTCTTGATTTTTTTTATGTTTTTACAGAATATAAACATTCCATTTATTTCAAAAAATTTATGAATTGAATACACAAAAATAAACTGATCTAACTCTAATTTCAATATAAATATTCTCTTATTTCGTTTCCTGGTTCTATTTCTATTATCTGACAGAAACAGCTTTGAACATATTGCAAGACACTCCTGCGCTAGTTAACATCTGCTCAAATGCCAATAAATCAAAGCTACATGCATGTGACAGATAGAACACGTTTATAAGATAAAGTGGGAAAAAGTACATTGATGAATCCAGATGTTTTCTAATAAATGCAAGAAGTAGTGCATATACTATTAAACGTGGTTAGGAAAATACTTATGTAAAAAAATTCAAAAATGTGTAGGAGGTTCCATACGTATGAGTGAAAATGTACTACATATACGAATATTGTTGAATTAAAAAACATTTAAAGGGGGCCAAAAAAATTCTTAATTAGCTGTAATACACCATGCAATAATTAGTTGTTGATTTTTTGAATATTTTTACAGAATATAACCATTTAATTTATTTAAAAAAATATAAATTAAATACACAAAAATAAATTAGATCTAACTGTAAATTCAATATAAATGTGTTCTTATCATTTTGGTTTCCCGTTCTATTTCTGTTATCTGACAGAAAGAGTTTTGAAGATATTGAAATACAATCCTACACTAGTTAAGATCTGATCAAATGCCAATCAATAAAAGACCACCTGTATGTGACAGATAGAATACGTTTATCAGATAAAATGGACAAAAATACAATGATGAATCCAGAAACATTAAAATAAATGGAAATAATAGTGCAGATAAAACTGTACGATAAAAAATGGTTAGGAAAATACTTATGTAAAAAACTCAAAATGTGTAGGAGTTTACATATGTATGATAGAAAACGTACTACATATAATATCATTGTTGAGTTAAAGACATTTAAAGTGGACCAAATTTGTATATAGCTGTAACACAAAGTGTAAGAAATAATTCTTGATTTTTTTTATGTTTTTACAGAATATAAACATTCAATTTATTTCAAAAATTTTATAAATTCAATACACAAAAATAAATTCGATCTAACTCTAATTTCAATATAAATGTGCTCTTATCATTTCAGATTCCGATTCTATTTCTATTATCTGACAGAAACAGCTTTGAACATATTGCAAGACACTCCTGCGCTAGTTAACATCTGCTCAAATGCCAATAAATCAAAGCTACATGCATGTGACAGATAGAACACGTTTATAAGATAAAGTGGGAAAAAGTACATTGATGAATCCAGATGTTTTCTAATAAATGCAAGAAGTAGTGCATATACTATTAAACGTGGTTAGGAAAATACTTATGTAAAAAGTCAAAATATGTAGGTGGTTCCATACGCATGAGTGAAAATGTACAACAAATACTAATATTGTTGAGTTAAAACATTTAAACTGAAAAAATTCTAATTAGTTGTAGTCCACCGTGCAAAAAATAGTTCTTGATTTTTTGGATGATTTTACATAATATAAACATTTAATTTATTTAAAAAAAATTATAAATTGGATACACAAAAATAAATTAGATCTAACTCTAATTTCAATATAAATGTGTTTTTATCATTCCGGTTTCCGGTTATATTTCTATTATCTGACAAACACTGTTTTAAAGATATCGCAAGACAATCCTACACTAGTTCACATCTGCGCAAATGCCAATCAATCAACGACCACCTGTATGTGACAGATAGAATAAGTTTATCAGATAAAGAGGACAAAAATACAATCATGAATCCAGAAGTATTAAAATAAATGCAAGTAATAATGCAGATAAAACTGTACGATAAAACTTGGTTAGGAAAATACTTATGTAAAAAACTCAAAATGTGTAGGAGTTTACATAGGTATAAGAGAAAATGTACTACATATAATATCATTGTTGAGTTAAAGACTTTTAAAGTTGACCAAATTCTTATATAGTTGTAGCATACCGAGCAAGATATAGTTCATAAATTCTTGGATGTTTTTACAGAATTTAAACATTTAATGTATTTTAAGAATTTTATCAATTGAATACTTACACACAAATTGAATCTAATTCAAATTTCAATATACATATACTCTTAACATTTCGGTTTCCGGATCTATTTCTATTATCTGACAGAAATAGTTTTAAGGATATTGCATAACAATCTTACACTAGTTAACATCTGCGCAAATGCCAGTCAATCAAATCCACATGTATATGACAGATGGAATGCGTTTATCAGATAAAGTGGGAAAAATACAATAATGAATCTAGAAATTGTCATATAAATACAAAAAAAGTGCAGATAAAACTATACGATGAAACGTGGTTAGGAAAATACTTATGTAAAAATCTTAAAATGTGTAAACGTTTCCATGCCTATAAAAAAATGTAACACATATACTATCATTGTTGAGTTAAAGACATTTAAAGTAAACTAAATCCGTATATAGCTGTAACAGACAGTGCGAGAAATAATTATTTATCTTTTGGAAGTTTTAACAGAATATAAAAATTCAATGCATTTTAAGAATTTTATTAATTGAATACACAAATAAATTTAATAAAACTCTAATTTCAATATAAATATGCTCTTATCATTTTTGGTTTCTGGTTATTTTTTTAATATCTGACAGAAACAAACTTTGAAGATATTGCATTACAATCCTACACTAGTTAACATCTGCGAAAATGGCAATAAATCAAAGACCACATGTGTATGACAAATATAATACGTTTACAGATAAAGGGGTAAAATGTAATGATGAATCCCAAAGTTTTTTAAATAAATACAAGTAATGGTGCATACAAAAATGTAAGATTAAACGTGATTGGGTACATACTTATGTAAAAAACTCAAAATGTGTAGGAGTTTTCATAGGAATGAGCGAAAATGTACCACATATGCTATCATTCTTGACATTTAAAGACATTTAAAATAAACTAAATTCGTATATACATGAGAGAGACAGTGAAAGAAATAATTCTTGATGTTTTGGATGTTTTTACAGAATATAAACATTCAATTTATTTCATAAATTTTATAAATGCTATACACAAAAATAAATGGATCTAACTCTCATTTCAATATAAATGTACTCTTATCATTTCAGTTTCTGGTTCTGTTTCTATTATCTGAAAAAAATGCTACTTTTGAAGATATTGCACAAGAATCCTACACTATTTAACATCTGCTCAAATGCCAATCAATCAAAGATCACCTGTATATAACAGCTAGAATATGTTTATTAGATAAAGTGGGATAATATACAATAATGAATCCAAAAGTTTTGAAATAAATACAAGTAATTTTGCAAATAAAACTGTACGATTAAACGTGTTTGGGTACATACTTATGTATAAAACTCAAAGTTTGCAGGAGTTTCCATACTGTGAGTGAAAATGCACCACATATACTATCATTGTTGAGTTAAAGACATTTAAAGTGGACCAAACTTGTATAGAGCTGTTCTACACAGTGTAAGAAATACTTGTACATAATTTGAATGTTTTTACAGAACATAAACATTCAGATTATTTAAAAAAATATTATAAATTGAATACACAAAAATAAATTGGATCTAAATCTAATTTCAATATAATTATACTGTTATCATTTCGGTTTCCAATTTTATTTCTATTATCTGACAGAAAAACCTTTGCAGATATTGCACAACAATCCTCTACTAGTAACAATCTGCGCAAATGCTGATCGATCAACGACCACCTGTATATGACAGGTAGAATATATTTATCAGATAAAGTGGGAAAATATACAATGATGAATTCAAAAGTTTTGAAATAAATACAAATAATACTGCAGATAAAACTGTACGATTAAACGTGATTGGGTACATACTTATGTAAAAAAACTCAAAGTGTCCAGGAGTGTCTTTACGTATGAGGGATACTTCACTACATATACAATCAAAGTTGAGTTAAAGTCATATAAAATGGTCCAAACTTGTATAGAGCTGTTCTACACAGTGTAGGAAATACTTGTACATAATTTGGATGTTTTTACAGAATATAAACATTCATTTTATTTCAAAAATTTTATAAATTGAATACACAAAAATAAATTGGATCTACCTCTAATTTCAATATAAATATGTTCTTATCATTTCGGTTTAAAATTCTATTTCTATTATCTGACAGAAAAACCTTTGAAAATATTGCACGACAATACTACACTAGTTAACATCTGTGCAAATGCCAATCAATCAAAGAAACATATATATGGCAGATAGAATACGTTTATCAGATAAAGTGGAAAAAATACAATGAGAATCCAGTAGTTTTGAAACAAATACAAGTAACAGTGCAAATAAATCTATTAGATTGAATGTGGTTGGAAAAATACTTATGTAAAAAACTCAAAATGTGTAGGAGGTTCCATACATATGAGAGATATGTACTACATATACTATGATTGTTGAGTTAAAGACATTTATAGTTGACCAAGTTCTTATATGGTTGTAGTACATCGTGCAAAAAATATTTCTTGATTTTTTGATGTTTTTACAGAATATAATCATTTAATTTATTTAAAAAAATTATAAATTGAATACACAAAACTGAATTGAATCAACCTCTAAATTCAATGTAAATATACTCTTAACATTTTGGTTTCTGGTTCTATTTCTATTATCTGACACAAACACGTTTGAACACATTGAACACTAGTTAACATCTGACCAAATGCCAATCAATCAAAGACTATCTGTATATGACAGATGAAATAAGTTTATCTGATAAAGTGGGAAAAGTACAATGATGAATCCAGAAGTTTTGTGATAAATACAAGTAACAGTCCAGATAAAACTTTTATATTAAACATGTTTGGATACATACTTATGTAAAAAACTCAAAATGTGTAGGAGGTTCCATACGTATGAGGGAAAATGTACTACATATACTAACATTGTTGAGTTAAAGACGTTTAAATTTGATCAAATTCTTATATATTTGTAGTACACCGTGCAAGAAATAGTTCTTTATTTTTTTGAATTTTTGTACAGAATATAAACATTTATTTCATTTCAAAAATGATATAAATTCTATGCACAAAAACAAATTGGACCTAACTCTAATTTCAATATAAATGTGCTCTTATCGGGTTCTATTTCATACAGTATAGTTCATAGAGTATCGGGTTCTATTTGTATTATCTGACAGAAATATTTTTGGAGATATTGTACGACAGTCCTACACTAGTCAACATCTGCTCAAATGCCAATCAATCAATTACCACCTGTATGTGACAGATGAAATAAGTTTATCTGATAAAGTGGGATAAATACAACGATTAATCCAAAAGTTTTGAAATAGATACAAGTAATAGTGCAGATAAAACTGTATCATTAGAAGTGGTTTGGAAAATACTTATGTAAAAATCTCAAAATGTGTAGGAGGTTCCATATGTTTGAGAGAAAATGTACCACATATATTGTCATTCTTGAGTTAACGATATCTGAAGTGGACCAAAATTGTATATAGCTGTAATGGACAGTGAAAAAAAACTAATTCTTGTTCTTTTGAATTTTTTTGACAGAATATAAACAACATTCAATGCATTTTAATAATTTTAATTATTGAATACACACAAATAAATTGAATCTACCACTAAGTTTAATATAAATGTGCTCTTATCATTTCAGTTTCTTGTTATATTTGTATTATCTGGCACAAACACTTTCGAAGATCTTGCCCGAAATCCTCCACTAGTTAACATCTGCGAAATGCCAATCAATCAATCACCACCTGTATCTGACAGATGGAATACGTTTATCTGATGAAGAGGAAAAAATACAACGATGAATCCAAAAGTTTTGAAATAGATACAAGTAATAGTGCAGATAAAACTGTATGATTAGAAATGGTTGGGTACATACTAATATAAAAAACTCAAATTGTGTAGAAGGTTCCATACGTATGAGTGAAAATGTACCACATATACTATCAATGTTGAATTAAAGACATTTGAAGTGGACCAAATTTATATATTGCTGTAGTACACAGTGTAAGTAATAATTCTTCATTTTTTGGATGTTTTTTAGAGAATTTAAACATTTAAATCAGTCTAAGATTTTTACCAATTGGATACACAAAATTAAATTGAATCATTTTTTGATTTCAATATAAATATGCTCTTATTATTTCGGTTTCCTGTTCTATTTCTATTATCTGGCAGAAACACTTTTGAATACATTGCAAGACAGTCCTACACTATTTTATATCTGCACAAAAGCCAATCAATCAAAGACCACTTGTATATGACAGATGAAATAAATTTATATGATAAAGTGGGATAAATACAACGATGAATCCAAAAGATTTGAAATAGATACATGTAATAGTCCAGATAAAACTTTATGATTAGAAGTGGTTGAGAAAATACTTATGTAAAAAACTCAAAATGTGTAGGAGGTTCTATATGTATGAGAGAAAATGTACCAAATATACTGTCGTTGTTGAGTTAAAGACATTTGATGTGGACCAAAATTGTATATAACTGTAATAGACAGTGAAAAAACTAATTCTTTGTGTTTTGTATTTTTTTGATAGAATATAAACATTCAATGCATTTCAAGAATTTAATTAATTGAATACACACAAATAAATTGCTTCTAATTTCAATATAAATGTGCTCTTATTATTTCAGTTTCCTGTTCTATTTGTATTATCTGACAGAAACACTTTTGAAAATATTGCACAAAATCCTACCTTAGTTAACATCTGCGCAAAAGCCAGTCAATCAATGACCATCTGTATGTGACAGATGAAATACGTTTATCAGAAAAATAGGGAAAAATACAAGGATGAATCCAAAAGTTTTGAAATAGATACAAGTAATAGTTCAGATAAAATTGTACGATTAAATATGTTTGGGTAGATACTTATGTAAAAACATCGAAATGTGTAGGAGGTTCGATACAAGTGACAATGTACAACATATACTATCAGTGTTGAGTTAAAGACATTTAAAGTGGACCAAACTTATATATAGATATAATGCGCAGTGTAAGAAATAGTTCTTGGTTTTTTGGATGTTTTTACTGAATATAAACATTCAGTTTATTTCAAAAAAATTTTAAACTCAATACACAAAAGTAAATGGATCTAACACTAATTTCAAAATAAATGTGGTTTTATCTTTTCAGTTTCGGGTTCTATTTCTATTATCTGACAGAAACACTTCTGAAGATATTGCACGAGAATCCTACGCCAGTTATCCTCTACGCAAATGCTAATAAAGCAATGATTACATGTATATGACAGCTAGAAAACGTTTATCAGATAAATTGGGATAAAATGATGTGAATCCATAATTTTTGGGATAAATACATCTAATAATGCATATAAAATTGTAGGATTAAACATGTGGGTACGTATTTATGTACATATTTATGTTGGGTACATAAATATGTAAAAAAAAAACTCAAAATGTGTAGGATGTTCCCTACGTATGAGTGAAAATGTACCACATATACTATGAATGTTGAGTTAAAGATATTTTAAGTGAGCCAAACTCGTATATATTTGCAGTTCACCATAAAAGAAATAATTCTTGATTTTTTGGATGTTTTACAGAATATAAAATTCAATGGTTTAAACATTTTTGTAAGGAGTTATTGACTCGATATAAGTGACAATTTCTACTAGATTTATATATTGTATTGTAAAAAATTGAGATTAGTTCGAAAGCAAAATTTTGTTAATTGAAATGTAACCTCGTAGATGTTTGAAATGAAAATTAATATTGTACCTGAATAATTTATTGTTGAAAACCACTTTATCTACTCAAATAACATTTATTACAAATATTTTATAATTCATAATATTGCTGAAATCAAATATGATAAACAAATAACATGTCATTTTATTCCTTTTCATGAAATTCAGATTTATATATTATTCTGTAGAAACATTAAAAATACTTATCATGAGAAATGTATTTACTTTAAGGCTATAGACTACTTGAATATAAATATATTTGTCTGATAAACACTTGGAATGATTTTTGGTAACATAATCTTATTATTCTTTATTGTATCTTTAAATATTTAATTGCGTAAAGGCATTTATCTTGTTATTTGATTAATTCAAGTAATTGAAATACTATTTATTGAAATATTTAAAAAAGATATTTGAAAATTTGTTTGATTTCCCTATAATTGTCTCAAATTAATCATATAGAGATACACTATTCTGTTTGACAAATAATTCATAATATTTACCAAATATGTTTTTTTTTCAAATACGTTTTAACTAAATAAGATCTACAAATACTAAAAGCATATTTTGATAAAGCATAGACTACTAATCTATCTGGATCTATTCAGAATCGTCAATTATTTACAAATCTTCTATGAATACATTTAGAGATTTAATTTTGCACAGAAGAGTAGTTGGACTGCAAAGAAAACATTTATTAATAATTATCGTTATTAATAATTTATATGAAAATAATTGAGAGGATAGCTACAAGGTTCAAAATACTTTTGCAAGACTTTTTAATTTTGTTCATTAAAAAAATCGTATACAAACTTAAAACAATATATTCAATGTATCAATGTAATTTCTACCATATATTTCCCGGTGTGTATTAAGCATTTAAATTAAATCTTCACATTTATAAAAAGGCTTTTTTGATAAATCCGGGAAGTATACTTCACAGAAATACCAGATTTTATATTACTTAATTACTCTGAATTTAATTTTCTAACAGTAATGTTAAAAATATTTAACATTGAAAAATAAAATTTAACTATTCATAACGATACACTAAAAACAAAGTTCCAAATTTCGTAAGCTACATTATTTCAGAAAAAAAGTAGTTAAATTATAAATTTGATGAATACCAAAATACTTTAGAAGCAAAAATAATAATAATAATGATAATAAAAATAAAGTGTAAGAAATCAGAATTTGGTAATGTCACCACGGTCTGCAATAAGTGCTACTATACGCTGTTATATTTTTAATATCTGCTATTAGAATAATATTTTATAATGTTTGTACGCATGGCTAAAGTTCACCAGTTGAAGCTATAGGACAAGAATCAAAAACCCATCAAAGAAATACCAGATATGTTCAATAGGTGACATATTCTGAGAAGTAGCAGGTGACAGAAGGAGCTGTATGCGTTCTGCTGAAAGGATTCACGAACACACTTTGTAATGTATGGCTTTAAATTGTCCTATAGAAAGACAGCTTCATGAATACCTTGAAGGAAATGAACGACATAGCTCCATCTTTTCAGTGATGTACTGATGTTGCTAAGATTATTAATAGAAAATTAGAGAAGCTGAGATTAAACATGATACCCAATCGCATCTGAAATATTACTTCCAATTATTAAACTGGTATGCACATTCTATAACGCACACTGGGAGCAGCACGTTGTATTAACTAATATTATATCTAACATGACAGCGCATATCAAAATTACACATATTTTTCCAAGATTCATAAGAAAAAAACGAAACTTTTTATATCTGTACTACTGTACCTACGTACTAGAGTCCATTGCTGCCTCAGGCATTAACGGTTGTCCATAATGAGGCAAATATTATATAAAGGACATTTTGCACACTGTGTATGGTGAAACAGACGTCAACGAATTAACGAATTAACGAAACATGAAGTGATACACCTGTTGCAGTGGATCAATTTGTTACCAACATTTGAACTTATATATATATATATGTGTGTGTATTTATATATATATATATATATATATATTATATATATATATATATATATATATATATATATATCAGTGGATCAATTTGTTACCAACATTTGAACTTATATATATATATATATATATATATGTGTATATATATGGTGTGTGTGTGTATATATATATATATATATATATATATATATATATATATATATATATATATATTCAAAAAAGTTTCAAACATTCTGAAGATTGTTTTGAAGATTGATATTTATTGTAATATGTGTAAATTAATTAGTCATGTAAATTTATCTATTGGAAGAAATGTATTTCATCTTTATGTACGAATATTAAGAACATTTCAATGTGTTTTCGATGTATGTGCATTTAAGTTTTTAATAATCCTAACCTTCTAGCGAATAGAAAGATTGCACCATACATAAGAGCATAATAACATAATTCCTGATTTGGAATCCCACTGCAAGCATGTATTTTCTTTTGTCTTTCTAAGTGACTCTAAGTTCTAAATATTTATAATTTCAAAGAATCATAAAAGCACTGATTAATATTTATCAATGGAACAAAGAAATATTTAATTTCAAGCAATCAAGTGTGATGTGGCAAATAACCTGCTAAAGAATTCTCATTCATAAGTAACAATTCATATATACTAACAGATATTAGTGTAAATTAACTCTTTATACTTCAAAAAATTAATTATGGTTTAATAAATGGCTATTTGGTGAGAAATCATGTCCAGAAACTATTTGCAAAATATTACTTTGTGCATGAAATAACTATTTTCCAAGAAATAGTTTTATTTAACAAGAAAATAAGTATGAAAGCAAATATGGAAACCGAAAGGATTTTTTCCCGTTGTACAATTTTCTCTCAAAAGCTTTAAAATTCGAAGTATTTTATGAAACACACAGCCGCATCTTTGAAATCAGCATACTTTTATAAAATATATTTTTATTTTACATACAAATATGACTTTTTATTAAAGTGAAAAAATTGTTTTCAAGTGCATAATAAGTTGTTAAGCTTTTTATCGTTCAAATGTATCCCATACATGAAGCTCACTCATATTAAAAATGAAGAAAATTTGCATATTTTGCCGAGTTTCATGAAATGATCTCAGCGAAATATAAAACTGCTCATTTGAGACAAAGGTGAAAATCTTGTACTTCGAATATTTATTCGTACACGTGTGTGTGTGTGGTCGAAATCAGTAGATGAAAAGTCTTTACAAACTCACGTGGCAAATCACACAGTTCGCGCGCTCTCATGGTCATTAAATTTCTTGATGTTATTTTGCAGCAGTTGATTGAATACAAATTCTAACAGTAAAAATGAGTAACTACCATAGTTTAGATCATTGAATGACGTAGCTAACTACGTGGAAGGTAGAAACAGCCGGTCCCAAGTCTAGATTTGTAGGCAGGTATATTTAACGGCTAGCAAATTTAACTGGAAACAGTCCCAGCATATCCCATCCATCTAGAGAAAGCCCAGGTAATACATCAAACAGTTATGACGACTAGAAGGGATAATTATTTCTCAATTACAACTGCGAGTAACAGGGGTTCTATACCTTCTCAGTGCTAACATATCCGTTTTAGATGTTACTGGAGTTACTTGACCAATGTTCTTAATTGAGCAGAAATGTAGAGGAGATAGATCAACTGATCTGTGCTGCTGGGGGTAGAAAAATGAAGGTGATTTTTCAGAGTGAACGCTAGTTCCACGTTAATCGCTTAGAGTGGACGTGAATTTTGCATTATCATCAGGCTGAAAATTTAATTTGGTGACACAATTAGTGAACATGCTGTAGATCCAAAGTTGTAAATATAGTAAATATTAAAAAAATACTCAGTTTTTAATATTTTTGTTAAATCCAAAATAGTTCAAAGGGCAAAATTCTTTAATTATTCCCTGTAATTTTTTCACTCTACTTTTTGTCACACCTGAGATCGAGAATAGTGCTTTGTGTCCCTTTCCTCCCATGCTTTGTGTCCCTATATGTGATTATATCTCCTAACGATGTTCCTTACAATTCTTAACGATAATGCCCTCTATGTGTAGTATGTCTAACGCAGCAAGTGCCTGCTAAGTACAAATTAGTGATTAGGAGAAATTTAAAAATTTCACTTTCATGTTCTACAAGTTTATATTATTTTTCTCAATTTACAAAAACATCTGTAGATTACATTGAAGACATCTATACCAAGAAAAATTATTTCAACAAACTACTGAAAAAAAGCAATTTAATGTGTAATATTTTAAACGTTTGATAAAATTAGAAAAATGTGGAATTATATTTGTCTCAAAAACACTTAAATAGGCTTATACACAAGAATCACTTGAATATTTTACATTCCCTTTAATTATTTTATTACATTAATATAATTACTTTAACTGATATAAATCACTTTAAAAATTAAATTATTTATTTACATTAGGATTATTTTCATTATGTGAATCTCAAAACATCCTAAGTGCTATATCTTTTTACATTTTTCTATATTTATGAAAATTCTCTATTAAACTAATAGTTATGAAAACAAGGATCGTTTTAATGCATTAAATAGAGGGTGTAGTCAGACTCAATTAAGAAGTTTTTCATTATATTTTAATTAAAAACGTCTAATTTTTCTTCTCTTATTTCTACGTTAATTACACGTATAATTCTCTGTAGTAAAGAAATTTATTTAACTGATATTTAAATTGTGAAACAAATTATAATTTTAAATAAAAATATTAACTTTTGATGTTTATTTTTTCCTATATTCTTTTATTCCTATATTCTTTTGAACGATGGCCAAATGGTTAGGGTGCTGACCTTTGGAACCGGAGTTCGTGGGTTCGAATCCCACTATGGCATGGATGTACGTAGCCGTTCGGAATCGGCTTTAAGCAGTAGGTCCCGGTCTCATTAGCCCTCGTGTTGCAAAAAGTAGACCGTAGCACTCCAAAACCAAAACCAAAAAAACCTATATTCTTTTATTCTTACCTTTCCTAAATTATCTTCTATAAATGCAAAATAAACTTACTAACTAGTAAGGACTCGTTCTCATTTGCCCTCGTGTTGCTAAAAAGTAGACGGCAAAACTCCTAACCAGACCCCAAAAAATTAAATTAGTTATTCCTAAGTAATATTGCATATAATGGTAAAAAGTGTTGCTTATAAAATTTAAAATTTATACTCTTCTAAGAATTAAGCTACAAAATAAAATTAAAAAATACTAATTATTAATTAAAGTGAGGTACAAGAAAACATAAGTAATCTAGGCCTTTAAAATCTTTCAGGCCAATTGGAAGCTGTTAACACAAAGCGACAAATTATATCTCTGTAATTACAACTAATGTTGAAGTAAGTGATTTGAAACATTCATATAAGTTTATAATATTTGATGATTTTAACTGCTGTAACTATTGCACCACTATTTCTGAATCTCCAATCTTGCTATTTGAACAAAGTAAGTGCTTTGATTTTTGAGTGTGTCACTTTTTCTTCCTACGCTAAATGTTACTCTGCATCTAAAAGCTAAGAGGGGAGAGTGAGTTTTTAGTAATTTGACAAAAGATATGTAATAACTATTTTAGTTAACTTATCAAATAATCTTATTGAACAGAAAGAATTCCGATGTGATTTTTATTAGCCTCAGTGTTTGTGTTACCCAGCTGTAAACCCAATTTATCTTTTAATGCCTTCGAGACAATGGTGCAATTTATAATGGTTATAAATGTTGCTCAAAGATTTTAAAATTTATACTCTTCTATACATTAAGTTAGAAAAAATTAAAAAGTCTTAATTATAAATTAAAGTCAGGCGTAAGAAAACATAAGTTATCTAAGCCATTAAAATCGCTCAGGTCAATTCTGAGCTATTAACACAAAGCGACAAATTATATCCCCGTAATTGCAGCTGTTGTTGAAGTAACTGATTTGAATGCTTCATCTAATTTTATAATATTTGGTAATTTTAACTACTGTAACTCTTTCACCACTATTGCTGAATCGTCAATTTTGCTATTTGAACAAAGTAAGGGCTTTGATTTTTGAGTGTGTCTCTTTTTCTTCCTACGTTAAATGCTACTCTCTGCATCTAAGAGCTAAGAGGGCAGAGTGATTTACCAGTATTTTGACAAAAGATATATAATAATTATTTTAGTTATCTTATCAAATAAATGTATTGAACATAAATAATTCCGATGTGATTTGTATTAGCCTCTGTGTTTGTGTTACCCAGCTGTAAACCCAATTTATCTTTTAATGCCTTCGAGACAATGGTGCAACTTTACAATGGTAAAAACAGTTGCTCACGGATTTTAGAATTTATGCTCTTCTATACATTAACCCATTAACGCCCAAATTATTTTATTTTGACGCACTAACATATAATTCATAAATTGGATGTTTTTTACCATCAACATGAATATTATTATCGAATTTTATCAAAACGTACCTTAGTTTTTTTTTAAAATGCTGATCTAAAAATAGATCACTGGGCGTTCGGAGGATATATTTTAGCAAATACACAACAATCATTAGTACTTCAATAACGTGGTAAAATCGAACCAAATAGATAAAAATTAATGCATTTTCTTTTAAAAAACGTTTATTTATGCAGAATTTCACAATATTACAGAATGTACTTAGTAAAGTTTAATTATTTTAAAATAATAAAATTTCAATGTTTCTGCAGTTTAGTGTGGAATTTGAAGAAACACTTCTTGCATAAAGTTTCATCGCACTTCACACAATATGTTAGGGGACTTCCTTGGCACCCTACAAGTCGACAGCGTCTTTTGCCCTTTCTTTGTCCCATATTGTGATCCCTTTTATAAAAGCGAACATCATGACTGAGATTAGCTTTTGAGGATGAAGGAAAACTGTAAGGTCGACCTTTCAAAACTTTTTTTCCGATTCCCAATTTTAGATATTTTACAGCAACAGATCTTCGAAAATCTTACTTATATGGGCATAGAATCAACTTTATGAACATTTCTGTGCAGAATACTTGCATTAAATACAGCCATATCAATTATTCAAGTGAATAGACACCAGTATCATATTTTACCTCTTATTCTCTCCAAAAGGAGTTTTATCTTGATTTGTCATTCTTACGTTCATCTGCTTTTGAAATGTCTTGGAAATGAATATATGACTTTATTTTTAGGTAAGCATTTCTATTAAAAGAGTCCTGTACAAGACCTATCACTAAATCTTCTACATCACTCCAATAATATTTTTCACTTGAAAGAGTAAGATAGCTAAAATATATCAAAAACCCTATAAATATCTTTATATCTTCTTTGGTGATAATTAAATCATGGTCGTTTTTGACATTTTTAGCATAGAAAATAGTCTCATCCACAATTACATTATATACTTCATCAGAAAAAAGTTTTTCAAAGCAATGATGCAAGATGCATTTGCAATATCATTTTCCATAGCCAAAATATTATTCTTATAAGTTTCCCCTAAATCCGACCATTTGGTATAATTCGGGTTTTTTTTCCAAACAATTTTTGGCTTTTCTGTTTTTAATATTTTAGGCTTCCTCTCAAACGTTGAAGGTAAATCTATTTAATCACACTCATATTTTGATATTACTTCTATTTTACCAACAATATCATTTACAAATGGAGCATGTAACTTATCATCTATTTCCTCTTCATCTGTCAGTTCATCTACATCAGTGGATATGGCAATAATATCCTCTTTAATTTGTTCAGAAAACAGATAATCAACTGCATCTTGAAAGCTATTAAATACTTTTCAACTCATATTTTCATCTAAAGGTGAAAAAACGTAATATTACCAGGGTCAGGAAAAAAAACGCCCGAACGCCCAGTGATCTATTTCTAGATCAGCAGTATTTTGACAATAATTTTTACTATTTATATTTGTTTTAAGATAACATCGGTTTATATTCTGATAGCTACATCTATGAAGATATTAAATCGCCAAAAAAAATTTAACTTTCGCTTATTACTTAGCTGTTTTCAGTGTTTATGCTAAGAAACGTAGAAAAACGGCGGAACGAAAGGGCGATACAAACTTTCTCTTATCGCTTTAGATCAATGATATAAACAAAACAAGAAAACCACTTGTTGGTAAACAGGTGCATGCCTTGTCTTGCCCTCTGTGCAGTATAGAATGTGTGGGGTGGGTTTAAGGTCATCTAAAAGCGAGTTTACCAAGCTATGTTTAGCGATCTAAAAATAGATCACTGGGCGCTAATGGGTTAAGCTACACAATAAAATTGAAAGGTATTAATTATTAATTACAGTGAAGAGTAATAAAACATAAGTAATCTAGGCCTTTAAAATCTTTCAGGCCAATTGGAAGCTGTTAACACAAAGCGACAAATTATATCCCCGTAATTGCAGCTGATTTTTGAAGTAAGTGATTTGAAACATTCATATAAGTTTATAATATTTGATGATTTTAACTGCTGTAACTATTGCACCAATATTTCTGAATCTTAAATCTTGCTATTTGAACAAAGTAAGTGCTTTGATTTTTGAGTGTGTCACTTTTTCTTCCTACGTTAAATGTTACTCTGCATCTAAAAGCTAAGAGGGGAGAGTGAGTTTTTAGTAATTTGACAAAAGATATGTAATAACTATTTTAGTTAACTTATCAAATAATCTTATTGAACAGAAAAAAAATTCGATGCGATTTGTATTAGCCTCAGTGTTTGTATTACCCAGCTGTATATCCAATTTACCTTTTAATGCCTTTGAGACAATTGTGCAACTTTATAATAGCAAAAAAAGTTGCTCACATATTTTAAAATTTATACTATTTTATACATTAAGCTACAAAATAAAATTAAAAGGTATTAATTAGTAATTATATTGAGGTATAAAAATATAAGTAATCTAAGCCTTTAATATCTTTCAGGGCAATTCTGAGCTGTTAACACAAATAGACAAATTATATCACCGTAATTGCAGCTGATGTTGAAATAACTAATTTGAAAGCATCATCTAATTTTATAATATTTGATAATTTTAACTACTGCAAATTTTTCACTACTATTGCTGAAGCTTAAATCTTGCTATCTGAACAAAGTAAGGGATTTGATTTTTGAGTGTCTCACTTTTCCTTCCTATGTTAAATGTTACTCTTTTTATCTAAAAGCTAAGAGGGGACAATGACTTTTTAGTAACTTGACAAACGATGTGTAATAACTATTTTAGTTAACTTATCAAATAATCTTATTGAACAGAAAGAATTCCGATGTGATTTTTATTAGCCTCAGTGTTTGTGTTACCCAGCTGTAAACCCAATTTATCTTTTAATGCCTTCTAAAAAAACGGTGTAACTAGATTCTATGGGACGAGCCCTTTCATCCAGAGGTTTCTAGCAGTAAGCATAAAAATGACAAAGAGCAGAATATAAAAGATATAAAAGATGAAAGGGAGAGATAGTGGGGTGGATTCAAGAGTTTATAACACAAAAATATACAAAGTAAAAAGTTTACTCTCATAAAAGAACGAAAAATCCAATGTGATTTGTATTAACACCAGTGTTTGTATTACCCAGTTGTGTACCCAATTTATCTTTTAACCATTCCCCTTATAATTTTTTTTCAAATAAATTGCAAAAAATCATCATATTTTTAAATTTTTTTTATTAAATACGAGAAAACGGAACAAAATAAAACGTGTAGGTTATAAATTGAATTTTTAATTTCTTACAGGTGTTTAGAGGCATTTAGTTTTAATATTAGTTTACTATCCTGAGTTATCTCGCAAATGAAAAGAAGTTATATAATAGTCTTTGTATGATAGATTTTAAAACAAAGGGGAACACAATCTGATACCTATCATTTTGTACACTGGTATCTGGTCTCTTTTTTACATCTGGAATCTCTTTTACGGGAGCACAAAGTGCACTGTCTCGTTGGATTTGATTTTTTTCAATAGCAGGAATAACATCTGGTAAATGCCTTGAGGTCCACTGAGTGGTAAAGGACTAAAGCTGGGTCTTCCTAATGTGGCAGAAAACTCATCACGATGAACAATCCTTCTTTATACATTACTAATCCACGCACAGACGTATACTATACAATAGGGAAAACACGTAAAAAGTCCCACCAAAAGAACCATGAAACCAACAAAACCGCCAATCAAAGCTAAACATTCCCTTTTATTTTCTCAATGCTGAGTAAAATCGTAATAAAACAAATCATACAGACAAATTCTTCTTCGCCGAGTTTTCTCGTCATAACTATTAACTGCAATATAAATGATCCGGAGATAACTCAGGTTAATCAGGCAAGATGTTTATGCCTTCTAGAAATGGTGTAATTAGATCCTATGGGATGAACCATTTAATCCAGAGTTCTAACAGTAAGCATAAAAATGACAACGGGCAGAAAATAAAACAGATAAACAATGAAAGAGAGATATAGTGTGGTAGATTCCTGAGTTTATGACACAAAAATCTAGAGAGCATAATGTTTAGGGATAGAAAGCAAGAAATATTTTTGAGGCCAGGGACATCCGAAATCTGACTACAAGGGGTGAAAGGGGTGCTTTTGTGAGTCCGAGAGATTCAATCGGTCACAGGAGGACTAATCAAATAACAGGTATTAAATAGCAGGGATTAATGAAGTATCTGCTGTTGAGAGTATGGAAAATTATAAAATCATCATATATGGAAAATTTTATAATATTTTTTTCTTACGTTTTATAGAATTTTATACAATTTTTTAAAATTTAGTTTTTCGATTTGTTACGAGGACAAAAGACAAAAAATGAAAAACTCTTTGGAGAAAATGTCCAAAGGCCTTCTATTAACGACATCTGGGGGGTTCGTAATTGACAAGATAATTAATTATGTTATTATTTAAAGTTACATGAAATGTAGTAGAGAGTTTGAGAGATAAATTTGAAAGGGGAAGATTTTTTAATTCTTCATGAATTTTATTGTTTCGAAAATACCAGGGAACTTAATAGTTTTCCTTAGAATACCTTCTGAGCGCTAGTTAAAATATCAGTATTAGAATCTGCTGCATAGGAATACACTGGTGCCCCTTAAATATCTTTTATTGTAGTCTATAATTTTCTAAATGAGAGAGTTTCTCTGAGGAATTTCCGTTAACTAAACATGATTCGCTGGAAAGGAAAATTTTGATCTTAAGATTCAAATCCAAACATCTTGAAATGTTAAGGATTCCTACTGTGAATATAGTATGAAAGTGTACTGAAATTTAAGTTAATACAAGAGAACTTGGGTAAAAGTTACACTTTAAGTCAGTTGGGGAATTAAACTAAAGATATATTCTGAACATTACCAGTCATTAATGAGAACTGTATCATAAAATCTACATTAGGTTTATATTAATGACATGTATTCAGAACATACATTTTTACAATAATTGGTAACTGACATAATATATCGTCAAAACTAAACAACTAAGGGGAGATTATATAAATATTACTAGCTTATAGTCCGTCATATGAGGGAAAAAGAAAAAGTTTTTAATTTTCCAGAATTGTAAATTACCATAATTTCAACGATACATATCTTAAATGCTAGATATTTATTAATCCTCGAAATACACTTAGACTTTTATGAAAAGAATTGGTTGTAAATACCGATGATAAAATTTTCATTGCTACAAAAAGTAATAGATGATTAAATTTCAAATGTACTTAATCTATTATTTAAGCGAAATTAAAAAAAAAGATTTACAATATATCTAAGTTCAGTGATAAAACATTTGAAAATAATCAGACGATATTTAAATAATTTAAAATGAGAACTGATTAAATAAGACGGTTAAATGAATGAAGTCATGATGCTTGAAAAAAAGTTTACTTTTACCAATTTGTTATGTGATAAATTGGTGAGTTTAATGACCTGATTGTAACCGGGGAAAATAGAGCTTGAAATAATGGCGTTAAACTCTAGAAAAAGGGGGAAAAGGTGGATTTCGAACTTTCTTTGAATTTTGCTAACAGTAATTTATCAAGAATCCAGTATGGATGCCTCTATCCATTCCAGGTCCAACTGCTTCATAAATTCGAGGACAGACGGACAGATAACATAGGCTGTTATTAAGGATTAGTTTATTTCGTGTAAGTGAAAAGACTAATTAGAACGACTCCGGGATATTTTGTACCCATACCTCTGCAATATACTGAATTTCTCAGATTTTTCAATTTTTGTTCTACATTCCACAGTGATCATGTATCAAAGAATCGAAAATACTGATTTGACCGAAGTACCAAAGTACCGATGAGTATAAATTTTAAATAAAGCAAAAATTCTATAATTTTTTTATCCATAACTGTATAGTTAATAGATGTTTAGATAAAGAATCATGACGTTTTTCTCACTTACTCCAGGTTACATTTCACTCACATCCGTTGCATATAACTGTACCACTATTTTTCTGATACAAGAGAATCTACTAAAATACTCATTAATGTATAAAAACCCTTTCAAAACTTGAGTCTACTCCATTTATAATTTATTACTTATATAGAAGAACATTTTACAAAATAATTAACTTAAAACTAACTTTATTTTATGCATATCTATGTCATTATTGTAAACTGTAATAAGTTCAATCTAATATTATTTTTTATATAATTAGAAGATTTAGCTTATATATGAATATTTAAAGACTGTAAAAGATGTGGAGTAAAGGAAAACCATCCTGTGTAGTTCACTGAAATCTAATCCTACATAAGTTGCTAATTATTTTAATAATTAAAATTGCGCAATTCCATTTAAGTAAAAGATAATTAGGTAGAGAATTTAGTTTAAAGGAAAGTTATTGCGTAAAAGTAAATTAATTCACAATTAACTATGAAACATCTTTTATAACATGGGATCATATCAATAAGATATAATGATATGTATATTCAAGTTCTCGAATTTTATAAATTTCGTGAAACGGTAAACCATTTTCTCAGTGACACAAAAATGTACTTTCGATAAGAAATTTTAAAATATATTTCACGTTATACCATAATTATTATATTTAAA
>CM063504.1:110509324-110514324 GCA_032207245.1 Pardosa pseudoannulata
TATATATATATATATATATATATATATATATATATATATATATATATATATATATATATATATTTTGTTATGTGTTATGTGTGTTGCTAGTATCATGTCTAATATTTCTCGCAATTGAAGATAAAAATCCTTGAAATTTTAATTTATTATTTTTTTTCAATAAAAGTAATTTCACTGTCATTAAGTAAAAATGCTAGCTATTAAAAATGTCTCATTTTTCTAAAGTTGAATATTATTAAATCATGATATTTTATTTGTCAAAAATATTGGATCTGAAGGTAAGGAGTAGAGGGATTTATGAGGATCGATTTGCGTGGGAATCAATTACCAGACGATGTAAAACAGTTATATCTAATGCCGAAACTTAAGAAAAGACAATTGTTATTTTTATGAAGCCCTGGATGTCCTTGTGGGCTTTGAAACTTCAAGTGTTGAAAGTAGAGGGATGCAGTCTCCCCTAGGTTTGTAATTTACAGGTGGGGTTAGTGCCGATTCAAATCGTCAACAAATGAGGAGTGAAGGTGGATGGGCAAATCTTAAATATTAAGATTGACCAGGAGAAAAAAGAAGGTGAAAGAGAATAAAAAAATGAGAAGAAGACAAGAAAACCTTCAGAGCAGATTTTTGAGAGGCAGCATTGGCTACAATTTTCCCTAGATTCTGATGCTGTACAAGGGAGTCGAAATAGTCAGAAGTCAATCGGAGGCAGAAGTCGATGGGAGGATCTGGCAGTTGTGACTTAAGAGCTTCTTAATCCCTTAACAGTTTCATGTTTTTTTTTTTTTTTTGCGAATTCGATCCAAAAAATGTCACATTATTTTGTTGCATGTTTTTGATCCTTTAGCATTTGTAAGCTGTAAATTGCTATTGAAAGTAATATTTCTAACTATTTTTAGCATGTACAACAACTTACGAATTAACAACTTGTCTTTTTTGTCTGTCATGTAAGCCAGACAGGGAATTAAATTTACAGTTTTGCATATGAAAACTACAAATATTTTCCACTGCCTTTACTACACAATTATTTTCGAATGCAAATACTACAAGTACATTTACTTAACCTGTTTCTTCAAAGATCAGATTTTGTGAGATAAATCTTTTAAATAGCAAGAGGTATAGTCCAAAGTCAAAATCCTAGTCTCATTTCTAATTCTTTTGCCGCTGTTATATTTCTTCACTGAAAACACTTAACACTGGTTTGCAGTTGTTAGTTTTTGTCTGTAGGTGGAATTACCTCTAAAAAGTCTCTTTGGCTCAGTTCCCAAAACTCAAAGATAGAAACTCGAGAAGTAATAGAAAACCTATCAGAAGCCCCTGCTTTTAAACCAAACAGAATACGCTTAGAAAAATAACTTCTTGTGGACATTCATACGGCTAATTTGACATTAAAAATACAAATAGTGAGAACGAAAAAAAATTGGATTGCCGTACGGGAAAATCATTAAAGACACGGTAACCGCAACCGTATGGTGTAAGTGCAAAACAGTCAAGGGGTTAACAGCGAACCAACGAAATAGTGTTCATCTTCCGAGAGGCAAAGACCAAAAGAGAAGCGAGATTCGAGCATACCCGATGCAAATAGATGGTTTTCTGAAAGCCTCAGTTTAGGTTGTCAACATACACGAAAGACGCGATTAGTTCTCATTAGTAAAAGATTGTATAATCTCAAGTCCTCTCTTACTGTTTTCTTCTCTTTATTTTTATTGACGATTTTTTATGATTCTAAAAGAATTTTAAGGCTTCCGAACCAAGACTATTTAATAAATAGTTAGCTTTAATAACACATCTTAAGTAATAAACTATGTATGATTTCTAAACATTATGTAGATAATAATTCAACGATTATTTCTAGCATACATCAATTTGTAGCTGTATATTTACTTAAGTTTTTGTGGAATTTTAATTTGTAAAAATTTTGTATAAGTAAATAATGTTAAAGGTTGAATTTAACGTCATAGTATTGTTTGTAGTTCTCAGAATCACGGAATGGAGATTATTAGTAGTTTTAAATAATTTTACACAACGGAAGAAATAAAGCAAATGTACTGAATAAATATCTCTACACCTACGATCTCTGCTTATAATATAAAAAAATCTGGAGCACTAAATGAAATGAGTTAAAAAATATCAGACTCTAGAAAATCTTTTTATAAAATTTTAATTATAAATTTGTAAATACAGTAAAATATCTTCCCTCTAAAGATTCGGTTGCTGAGACAAAAAAATCTCTGCCAACAGTCTAGCTGCCTAAGTTATTTACAAACTCATGTGAAAAAAAAATTTTTTTCTTGACTATATAATATGAATGCTAAAGTAAATTCTTACAAGTAAGTCATTCTGTGAATAAATGTACTCATTTAAAAATGTTAGTCAAATAAATGCTATTCAACGTCACTGAATTAAAAAAAATTGTATAATACCACTACATCTTATGATATGAGTAATGTCACTTATGAGGGCAGCTATCCAATTATTTAATGCAACGTAAACTTTTTAGGTCTTATGTTGTGTTTAATTCTTGTGTTGCTTCCGTCAAAAGGGATAATGTCTGGAAATATATAAAAGTAAATCAAACATAACAAAACAAAAACTTGATGTTTTTAGAGTGAGATATTATTTATGGGAGGTTTAAATATTTTGTTTTGTATCTTTCTCACAAAAAAAGCTAAAATAATATATGTATTTTTACATTACAGCACATAAATGTATTTTTTGCAAAACACATCAAATGAATATACTTTAACAACAGTGCGATTTAAGTTATAATAGAATCCCCAACATGAGTGTTTCTTTTTATTCTATTCAGAAAATGGATTGTGTCTATCATATAAAAGGCGAATAATGCATTGTGAATTTGAAAGATATAAAAAAGTGAGTTTAGTTTTCTTTAGTACATATTGCAATAAATATGAGATATTTCCTACTTTGTACTTAAAAGCAGTATTTAAAAAATATTCAAAACGAAACGGAAACATTTAGTATTAAGAGAGGGTAAGAAAGACTAGAGTTCCTGCAAAATAAAGAATCTCACATCAAACCTTTGAGATATATTAACACATAACATTAAAACTAATATACTTAATGTCTATAAAGAGATAATTCTTTATGATAGGTGACAATATGAATAAAAATAATTGCTGTAGGCATCACATTTCCTTGTCTGCTGTTTAAACTGTAGATAACGTTTTGGTCTCTTTGTTTAATGCGTCACCGGATTATTTGCATATTATAGTCAACGTTCATAGTTAGCTTCGTATCTCAAAGTGAGGATTTTTTTTAGTAGAGTTAAAAAACTGTTATATGCAATGGTAATTTAGTTTGTATTCATATTTTTTTTATAAATATTTCATTCATTTTTAGCGATTACAATAGTACTTTTACTACTGACCAGACATATTAAAGAAGTATAAGTTTCGAAATAATTCACTGTAAATAATACATTTTAATTATTTTTTAATTGAACTATAAGTTTAATATTTGAGCTACTTAAAAATCGTTGTTACGAATTCATATAAATATGTCTGTATTTTAGTGTTGTATCGATGAAGACAAGTGCCACTTGTTGATGACTGGCAGTGTTGATATCCGTTTTTTTTTTAGATTCTTCGTTATATATAGAGAGAAGATACCTTTCCAAAAGGTAGGCGAAGTTGTTGTAACAACAGCACTAAGTATATTGGCTCAACTTTCCTTTTTAATATAGTTTCCTTTAGACATAATGTATGTTACAATAGTACTGTATAAGTGTTAAAACAATATACAATTTTATTCACTTATGCCCATAGATGCAGCAAATTCAGAACTTAATTTTTAAAATCTAATTGAAAACTCATCTAACTCTAAAATGGATCAAAGTGTATACATACCACTAATAAAATAAACTCACAGACAAACTAGCTAAATAAGCTTCAAATAGCCCATTTGAAATAATCCTCAGTAACAGCAATCAAAAACTATTTTTTATCTAAAATTTTATCCTCTTGACAATAATAAGACTCAGTTTCCTCAGGTCGTGACCATCACCAATATCTCCCTAAAATTTCTCCCAATATCCTTTTTAAACCCCTCTCGTTTAATTTGCCTATTAACAGGGAATTGTCCGTTTTTGTCTCATGTAGAAAAATTTAATATAATGAATAGTTGTTGTAGTTGTTATATGCCACTTTTTCAAACCAAGGACGATTTAGCCACAGACAGCTCGTGTGAAGGCGAAGGAGTGTTCCTTTCTTTTTAATGAGCACCATTAAGGTGAAAGAACGACTTTGCTCAAGTAGGTCTTCGTAAGTTTGAAGCAGTTATCAAGCAGAAGACCCATAGACTTGGCTTGCCACCCCCAGGGGTATTAATTGAGAACTCGTAGGACACTGTGACCGCGAACCAATTTTACGTGCACCAGTCACCCGTAAAGAACACGGCGTTTCTCAGGATGGCTCGGGTTCCGAACCCGCAACTTCTCACTTACGATATCCTTGTTTTTGCCGACTAAGCTACGGTGGCTCATAAGAAATAGTTCTAAGTGTGAATAGAGGTGACTCTTCCTATTACATGTGCCTCAGTCTTTTGCCTACAACTTTTCATTTCTTTCACAGTCAGGTAATGAACTTGCATGGCCTAATTAATTCAATTAAAACAATTATGTCTATAAAAAAGCAACCAATTTCATCGTACTGCTCCAAGGATGTATTTAGTTATTAAATATATTGGAAGACAATGAACATCTTTTAAATACAAACTAAATATTTCAACCTTATCAGGTCTAGCCTTTGGTTTTGTTCATAACACTATACTGAGGATATTCCAAGCACGCAGCTGATTGTGGAACTTATATAGATCAATGTCTCTTAAATACATTTTTGTGGATTAGTAACAGGCTTACACTTTTAGCTATGAAGGATGCATCCTCTTGATCAATAAACAGTACTACATACTAGAGTTTAACATTTTATCTCTAATTGTTTTCGGTTCTGCGATATAAATACATACATACGTACGTACAAACG